>JAAOMT010000258.1:773557-915377 GCA_016748015.1 Geosiphon pyriformis | reverse complement strand
TTTGTTTAGGCTACACAAAAATCAATTGAACTTATATTCATCACCATTAATCTTTATCTATAATAATAAAAATTATCCAGGTTTAAACAGTTAGTTGTTTGTAACCATTAAATAATACATTCAAATTCTCTTGTACTTTATAATACAAAATAATAAATTGAAATTATTTTAAAGATTGATCATATTTGCAACTTTCTGTAAAAGTCTTTCACAAATAATATTTTAACAATCCAAATTTTTTAATTATTTAAAAGGATATAAAGAACTCAGCTCTTGGCGAATTTGATCCCCCAAATCGTAGGACACAGATTGGTCTGTAGCACCATGCGAAATATTTGTCAGAAACGGGAAATCAATTTATAGTTTTTGTTACTAAAATTAGAGGTGTTAAAAATATTATATCAAGTTTAACTATGAATACACAAACGCTTATCCATTTTTTCACTTTAGAAATGATTTATCTATTAAGGAGAATCGGTTCACCTAGTTATAGTTTCATACTTTCGGAAATTTTTCATTTGGTTTTGTGTACGCAAAGTATAAAAACCAAATCAAAAAATGACGGTCCTCCAAACAACTTTCGGCCTTTACAACATTTGGGTCTTTTCATTCTCTATCTGTAAAAGACCAACCATTCAATTTTAAAAATATTTGCGATTTGTTTCCATAAATTTTTCATTGAAAGCCAGAAATATTTTATTGTTGACAATTGGGTACCCTTTTGCTAAATATACAAACAGTTACAAAAAAAAACCTTTGATGCATTAGTCTTTGCTTTGTTTGACAATCTATGATCCAGTCTTCTTACCTTGATAAAAAATTATATATATATCATTTGTAGAATAAATTCTTGAAAACGTTTCTATACTTTTAAGAGAAAAATGAGAAAATCACTATCTTCTAAATCGATAACATATATTCTTTTAATATTATTGTCAATAATTTTCCCAAATATAAGCAACGCAGTCCCACAAACTAATATTCTATATACTGAAGAAGAAAAAGACTTAACTTTATGGAGTGCAAAGTCATACATGAGTGGTGACGTATTATTACGTTTAGTAAAATTCACTTCTCCTCCTGCAGAAAACTTTACGACCACCAATCATAGCACGACAGATAGATGCGTTGACGATAAAATTCGATTGCGTTTGGTTCACTTGAATTCAACAGTGCAAAAAATTGACTTCAAATACCCATCAATAACGAGTATCAATTTCTGCAAAGATTTAATCGAGATATATCCACTGAGCAAAGGGTTCATTTTTTTGACCTTTTTCACAAAGTTTCAAGAAACTGAATTAAATGGTCAATTAAAGAATGTTTATCAGCGGAGTGGGCTAGTCGTAGACTGGAATGAAAAAATTATAAAGTAATTTATTTTATTTTATTGCTTTTAATTAAATTTCAGTTACGCTTAATGATCAAGATTTTTTGAACTTTCACAGTGAAATACAATTTGGTAATTTAACAACTAATGATACTGGAAAAATTAAAAAGGGAGCCGCTGTGGCAAATATGATATCAGGGGATGACTTTATTTTCGCAAATTATTATGACAATTCGAACTTACTTAGCTGGGTACAATTTAGTTTATCGTAGGTCTTCATTTGTTTTGACAAATTTTACATTAAATTTTTCAAACCTTTCTAAAAAAAACTCAATTATTATTACAGGAACAACAGTTTTCAACAGATCTCGACCTCTAACATATCTGTATCATTGGATCATACTGATTTTGAAATTTTTCCCACTCCTGATGGAGGGTTAGTATATATAAATATCTTTCCAGAATTTTGTGAAGCGATTTTCTTATCCAAGTTCTTTAATTTTCATAAATATTCAAGATACGGATTCTTGGTAACTGGCACAAATCCTACAATCGATAATGCGGCTAATTCAACAGAAAATCAATTATTATCACAGTGGCAGTCAAAAGCATACTTCCTCAACTCTACTGCTTACAATGTATCAAATAGTGGTATTTCCGTGTATGATTTGAAAACACCGGTGTACGACATGCATCCAAAGAGTTGTGAAATATTGAGCGACAACAGCGGATTTAAATGCATTCTATCTGTTATCATTGAGTCAAATTCGACCCTATCTTCCTATATCCAAACCTCGTTCAAGTCTAACGGCGAAGTACATGATGCTGGACCGGTGAATTTCAGGAATGATATAGATGTGAAATTAGTAAAGACCCTATCCTCTGGCTCAATATTTTTTGCTGGATTTGCAAAGGGAACTAAAAACATAATCGGACAGATTTATTCAAAAAATGGAATTTTTACCAACACCTGGAATTATAATGGGCCTATATTACATGAAGAAAATTTGGCAGCTGGATTACTTCCAAATAATTCCGCTTTTGTATTCGCACAGTCAGGAAATGAGCCCAAAACATGGGCAATGATCACTGTAGATTTGACGGTGGAATCAGGAATAAGTACGTTTTCTTTGAGATGTAGCATTCGAAATTTCAATGAAAAAAAATTCTTTTCATCCCAATTAAATTACTTTTCATAATAAGTGATTATTTGACTTTTAATTGAGTTAATTTTATTTTATTTTTTAGCTTCGTTATGGAAAAACCATAAGGCAGAATTCATATACTTTGGGGGTTTTATCATCTTCCTGGCTATAGTAACTTCATTCATACACTTTCAAACTTCCAATGTAAGTTCAAATCTTTGTTTTTTCCTTTTGCAATTGAGGCTATATTTATTGATTTTTTCAATTATGAAACATTAGGGGAACGCCTATACTGTATTTAAAGTCGGATTTTATGGATTAGACTGTCTGCTGGACTTTTTGTTTGTTTTTCAAAATGGAAAGGATATTTCATTCTTGTTTTTACCCAGGTTTGTTAATAAATCATTTTATCTTTCATGAAAATGATTTAGTAATTCCTATTAACACTCAATTATGTACTATTATGATAGCTTAATCTTTTTATTTGCGCCAATTGGTTTCAATTCGTGTCTAAGTGTTTTTATCCAACTTCATGAGAATATGATAAACAAACAATATGCCGATTGGTGGCGCAGAAACCGATATGTCGCTTACTTTTTTGGAATCCTATCTTTCATAAATGTTGACATCTTGATGATTACGTATTCTCAAATCATGGATTTAACTACATTCAAAGCACCATCTTCCCCAGAGATGGGACGGTTGATCTTTTTCTCCAACGTATTTAATCTGATAATTCAAGATTTGCCCCAATTCATTATTCTGGTAGTGAACTTTGCTTTAAATAAAGGTTATCGCCTGGAAAACAAAATCTCATTAAAAATATTAAAAATTTATTCTATTTTTTTTTAGGCTCTTTACAACCGATACGTGGTTGAAATGCAGCTTGTACCATTTCTTGCACTCACAACCGCTTCTATTATGGTCCTAAACAATCTGATCTTTCGTATATATTATACATTTCTCATATGCAATTATAAAACACAATACGCGGTTGCACCACAAAACGATCATCGATCTGGACAAAAATCTGAAACTTTCCGACATCCATTACAACTTCTTCCTTCAGAAATTCCGATGCCTCAAATGCCGTCAAGATCAGCTTCAATATCACATGACTTAAATAGCAATTCACAATTTCCTGACAACATGCGTTCCAACCCAATCGTTCAAAATGACATTACAATTCCTAGGACATTTGAGAACTCAAGTATAGTAAGAGTTCGCAATCAAGAGGACATGGAAGTATCATCTACTTCCAATATTAGTCCCACAATTGCATTACGATCATCAATGTGGTGGCAACCGATGACTAGTGGTTATTCTGGATTATTATCCCCAATCGTTGAGGATGAATTTTCTTCGATCGTGCAAACACAAGATGATCGTAATAGCGAAGATAGTCAATCCGAGACTTTACTTTCAAATTCACATTCTGCGAATGAATAACTTGTATCGTCTTAATAGTGCCAAATAATCTTCAAAAAACCTAGTTTGGGACGGCTAGAGGGTACATTCGAACAAAAACTCTCCTTTAGCATTGCTTTTTCATACAATAATTACAGGGGATTCGTTGTGTAGAGATACTTGCAGTGTAAAATTTTTCCCAATAGGTCGAGTAAATTTAAGAAAACGCTATAATTTTAATTTTTACTGTCTCTTTTATTGAATCTGCCTTCATCTCTTCAAATTTTCAAAATTTATAAAAAATAAAAAATTGTAAATTTCGCTAACAATAATAATCATTGAATATTTCCAATGTTTAAGGTACAAAAGAGGTAACGACTTTTTTTACATTGTATTAAACGAAAGCTCATTAAGTTTTACCATATTTTGGATTTCTTATTTGTTCATTAAAGAATTTCAATGAGCTAATTACTTATGGAAGAATCAACTACTGAAAAAACACTAAAATTATAAGTAACTTAAAGTCTAAATTGTCTAATTGATGAATAAACCTATTACTCTTGGTCTATTACCCATAGCACTTAAAAAAAAATTGATTCCTTTATGAATTTATTACTTTAGGTTTTTTTGAAAAGCAGCATAAAGTGTGTGTATTTTTTTAATAATCTTATTTGAGGAGCTATTTTGGGCATTTCACCTGGGAATAAAAAAACTAAAATATAAATTTTGAATTATATATAGCTCTGTATTTTGTTTTGAAACCAAATAAAGATCTATTTATAAGTAAATGTTTTGATATTAAAATAAACAATCCCAAATAATAGAGTTTGGAAACTGTTCATCGAATTTCTTTCGATGATTTAGATCAAAAAAAGGTTTAAACCTAGATATTCTAGAATTCTAAAAATTTTTAGCATATTTGATTTCCAAATCTATAGTGACAATGAAGTGAAGCTAAGCTTGTCTTGAAACTAATCATTTTTAATTGATTTGATAGTTTTCCTTCATAGTTTTTACCCTACTACTTTAAGTTCAATTTTGAGACCATTTTTATTATGAAACTTTATAAAGATAAGAATTTCCAAGTTGTATGAGAAAGTTTCCAAATGCATGTATCTGGTCAACTGCCAATTTCAATATTTAAATTTTTCTATGTTGCCAGAGTTTTCTGTTTGATACATTGTATAGCATAGAAAAAACAATGCTCAAATTGTTACTATGAATATTTCCATCGAAAAGAAGCTTATTTAATATTACTGCTTTCGATATCTAAAAACCAGAATCGGACAACTCTCAACCGGTTACTGAACAGAAAAAGTATTTTAGAAATGATCTGTCTCACTAAACGAAAATCTGAACTTGAATTCATTGAGCTTAACGGTTGGCGTTTAGTGGCAAGTTATTAATCTAGTGCATCAAAGCTGTTGAAAACTGTATGCTAGAGTTTTAGAAAACAAGACTTTTTATGCTAAAAAAATTGTTGAAGTTTAATCTCAAATTTGAATCATTGGTAAAATTTGTTTTTTGGTTGCTAATGTGTTATATATCAGTATCAAATCAAAGAATAGTATAACTTATTGAATAGTTTTTATGAATTTATTTTAATCTAAAATAACAATTACTTATAAATGTTGTTTTATAAAGTATAAATATTTTTTAGATAATTAAAAGCTTTTCATAGAAAACCCAATGTTTTTAAAACAATAAAAAGCACTACAATAAAAAACACTAGTATAATTTAAGAATATTTTTCAAAATATAAAACTATTTAAACATTGAGAATAATCAAAAAAATTTATATTTTTTAATCGAGCCAAAAAAAATAAACATTTATATGAATAAATAATATTTTATATTAAACATTATATTATTAACTTAAAAAACATGCATATTTTGTTAATATATAATAACAATTAATTGTTCACAAAATAATTAATAATTTATTAATAAACAAATAAATATAATATATTAACTAATTTTTGAAATATATATATCAAATGTTTTTAATTAAATTTTTATCCAAATTTTATTAATTAGTTATAAATAAACCTGAAACGAAAATAAGTACATTAATTTATATTGGTTTTATAATTTAACAATTATATTATTTTTGCCGTTATAATAATATTATTAATATTTTTTAAATTTTATTATTATTATATATAACTTTTTTAACTTTGCCAAAGCTAAGATTATAAATTTAAATTATAAAATTACAATTATTCAAAAAAAAATTTGCTTGTTTTTTATCTTATTATTATGTTTACTGTTAAACCATATTATTTATTAATAATAATAGTTAATTTAAGATCTTTTTATTTTATATACATTCTTTTTATTTTATATACATTATTTTTATTGCAATTTAAAATCAAGTTAAAGAGTTTGGCTGTTTAAGTAAACCATTTTTTTAGTATAATTTAAAACTTTTTATTTAAACATATAGTTTTAAATACTTTTTTAAATTTTTTTGATTTTAATACATTATACAGTCTGGTAAGAAAAAAATTGGAAATATGAATCTACTAAGATTGCGTTTGGTTTAAGCATTTTTGGTAAGTTTTGTGATAAGTTTTGTGATGGTAAAAATGGAAACAGAATATTATGTAAGTGGCTGAGCTCTAAAAACATTTTCTCGCGTATTAACTAATAATTTTTTTTAAAACTTGTCTTTGAAATGCTGACTTCAAAGCAAGAAACGCAACGGCAAGTCTTTTTACATTTTTGGAAGCAAGGAATACAAAAGGCGAAAGAAATACAGAGTAAAACGAATATACCCCTTTCTACAATCTATAATATCCTCGAAAAACTCAAAAAAAAAGGAACAATAAAGCATGCGAGTGGTAATGATCGGCCAAGAAAGATTATGGGAAATTCTTCGAAAGTATTAGGGCAGATTATTTGTAGAGATTCCTCAGTTTCGTCTAGATATTTAGCAATAAAGTTGGCTAAGAAGGGAATAAATGTTTCTCATGTTACTATTCAAAACCATTTATCCAACCTTAATTATAAAAAAAGTCTTCCTAGAGCAACTCCAATGCTGACCGAAGAGCATAAGCGAAAATGTGTAGAATGGGCCAAAAAACACTTGAACGACGATTGAAAAAGAACAGTTTTTACTGACGAAACATCTTTTTAACTTTTTCAAAACACGGTAAAATGTTGGCATAAAGGTACTCGACCAATTCGTCCTATGCTTAAAGATCGAACAAAAATTCTCGCATGGGGGGGTTTCTACGAAAAAGGAAAGACTAGTTTATTCTGTTTTGTTCAAATAATGAATGCTCAATTTTACTAAGATATTCTTCGTAACCACTTACCTGAAATTAGAGCAATGCTGGGGGATAATTGGCGATTCCAACAAGATAATGACCCCAAGCATACTAGCAAGCTTGCCAAAGAGTTTATTGCTGAGAATACAACTGATTTTTTGGGGTGGCCATCTAATAGTCCCGACTGAAACTCAATAGAAAACCTTTGGGCTATTGTTAAAAAGAATGTAGAAAAAAGAATGCCTCAAAATCGTAGTGAATTAGAGAGATTTATGGAGGAAGAGTGGCAAGATATTCCTGAATCTACCTTAATTGGGTTAGTAGGATCAATAAGGCGGCATTGTGAAATGATAATTGAGACAAATAGTGAAAGAATTTCCTATTAATTTTTTTTAATAAAATTATATGGTATTTGACTTTCTAATAAAAGTTGTTTTATGTAATATGGTACATTAGTTAAGACATAGTAATCATTTTTATATTTCCAATTTTTTTTCTTACCAGACTGTATATCAAATGATTAAATCAAGTTAAAACTCCAAAAACTACTCACTTTATGATAACCATCAAAAAAAAATATGTCAAAATAATTGAATAATTTAATCAGGATAAACTCAAAAAGTTTTTAAATCTAATAAATCAAAAAATATTTGAATTAAACTAAAATATTTTTAAAAAAACTTTTTTAATATTTTAGAATACTAAGCTATAAAAAATATGTATAATTTATTGATAATGTTTTAAATTAATTCCTATTTTCTTCCTATTTGAATTTATTTCTAAGAATTAACTTGGAAAATAAAAGATTTCTTTTTGTATTTTTTTAATAAATAATTATTAAATAAATAATATTTGTTATTGAAATGTAAGAATTTTAATTAGAATATATAATTACAACAGTGGTATTCTTATTCTTAATTGAAAATTATTAATTTTCTTCGGATTTTTTTTGGTTAGATTAGAAATTAATATTTTAAAGCTGGAAATTTTAATTGAATTATTTACAAAATTTTTTCGTTGCTTTAATTTTTAAGTTAATTTTATTGGTCCAAGTTATTTTATTAATTATTGTCTATAATTCGTTACTCCAATCTGTAATATTATATGTAAAATAGCAAACATATTTTTAAAAAAGTAGACCAATTATCAAAGTTTGAGATTTTTTTTAATTTGAACAAAATTTGTTGGTATTTTAAAAATTAGAATCGAAGTTTTCTGTATGTAAACCAAAAATAAGCATTATTTTATTTTGCATAAAATTAATATTTACAAAGAATTAAATTTTTACTTTCTTTTTGAAATAGAATATTAAATTTTTAAATTTGAAAGTGTCTAGTATTAAAATTTTTTACTTTAAATCCGTTAAAGAATCGCAAGTTCTAAAATTTCAATCAATAACATTAAAATAATTTTGAAAAATATCAAAAATAGTCATATAAAATGTATTTAATACTACACATATAATTTTATAATAAAGATTTTTCATTAAATTCAAATAATATATAGTAATAATTTCTTTTATTTAATCTTTAATATTTACAATTACAGAATATTTATTAAATATTTAACGTTTTGTATATAACAATAATATAAACATTTTTGAGTTATTTTATTCTTTTGTTTTACAATTGCAATCTAATATTAAAAAAGTGTTTTTTATTGAAATTGAATCAATTTAGTAAAATTGTTTGAATAAACAATTTTTTACAAATATTTTTACTAGATTGAAGTCGTGATTATTTAATTTTTTTTAAATTGGAAAATAAAAATATTATTTATGTATAATTATAAGAAATAATAAAACAGTGATTAATAAATTTTTAAAAGACTTTTATATTACTAGTTTGAAATATTCTTGTTTATATTCACTTAAAATTTATTAAAAATAACTACCAAGACAAATTGATCTTAACAAGATTTATTATAATTATATGTATCAATCTTGATTTCTAGAAACATTAAAATAGTCATAAATTTGTTTTTATATTTTTCTGATTTTAGATATATGCTTTGAAATAAATTATTAATCAGTAAAGAAGTAAATCTTATTTTCTCAATAATTTTTGATCATTTATTGGACATAATATATGGTAAAATTATTGGTCATTAGCTTTATAAAACTTTTAAATTTTAAAGCATTTAAAACAGCTAGTGATTTTAAAATAATCAAAATACTGAATTGGGGGTGTTAATACTATTAAATGCAAATCCAATTTTATCTTTTGGGAATATATATTTTATTTACACAAAAAGAATTGATAAAACTGGGAACCTCTAAGATTAATTTAATACGGTCATGTGCAAAAATGCAAATAAAAAAATATCTGAGATCATATAATTTATCAGGTTTCTGCATCGTCGCTTTAAATAGACTAATCAGAATATAATTTGAGAACATTATTCCATTTTTCAACCCTTTTATGTTGGGAAACAGTTAAGAGGTCATTTCTTTGGTCAGAATTGTTTGTTTTCAATTGTCGCTTAGATCAAATTTGGCCTAGGTAAGACGGTTTTTTTATTCAGTTAAGCGTGGGGTATAATAAGAAGGAGGTTGTCTTTGTACTCACGTTTCAGCCAGATGCCTTGAAACTTTTAAAAATTCTACACAATAATGTTAAACTTTGTAAATACGATTGGATATCAACAAAATTGGTGAACATAATGGTAAAATGGAATATCAAAGAAGTGAACATACAAAAGGGATGAAGTCTCTATAGAGGTAATAAAAATAAAAATAAAAATAATTATTATTATTATTCGTCTGAATGTTAAATTCTTATTTAAAATTATTTTAATTAGCTATTCATTTTTCAAAGCTAAATACTCAAAGAGCTATCTTCATTAATTTTGAGTACCTAGGCGGTCTCATTTACATAACAGGAAATTACACAAAACTCTGAAACATTCGAATATGGGATTGTGATGGACTTTGCTGAGGGAGATAAATGCAACAAATTTTACTCTTATTAGTTTGGGTCTGATAAATTAAAGAAACGCTCGGTATAATAGGTTTAAAACATTTTAATTCTTTTTGACAGGATTTTTTTAACCAATTTTTATAGGATATCTGCAGAACTTGTGACCCATGCTTCATGCAATGTTTTTTTAGCATTGCAATAACTTTTAATCGTATTACAAACTTTATTTTTATGCAACCATTGAATGGTAAGCGATGATTTTTTATTTTCAATCATAAAAAATCAAAAAAAATTTAAATGAAATCATTTATTACTAATTTTGAAAATTCATAAGAGCTCTTTAAAGAAGTGAATCATATTCATAATTGAAAATTCTAATTAAAATCTATTGTCCTTTTTTTTAATATTCATATCCAATATATTTCAAATTAAAAGCTCAACTTACTGGTTTAATTATCTTGATTAATTTCTCTATGTATTAAAAGAAATCAAATTTACATTCTCTGCAATCTTTTTATCATTCCTAATAAAGAAATGGTTAAAGAATATAATGTCTTTGTAATACATGTTTTTATAGTTTATAATTAAGTTACGAAGGCAAAAAATAAATTTATTGTTAGATATTTCTTGAATATAAATTACTTTGAAGCTACTGTTACAGGTTGGAGTAACAAGCTAACGGATAGCAAGAGAGAACAGGATTGTAGGGTAATGGAAATAATCAAAGGGGAATTCAACTTTAAAGAGCAAATTGAATGAGTATGGATTCAATGTGCGAGATCAGTCTCATAAAATATCTCAGTCGCTATTCTTTTCAAAGGTAACTGGGGAATCTGAAGGTAGAGGAATAGTCCATACTGTCAACAATTGATCATCACTGGTATAATTCTATGCCTCATATCAGCACTCTTAGAATTCAATATCAGATATCAACTTGTGCTTTTTAGTCATGTTTATTCAAATAATTTTCAAATACTACAATTATATACATCAGGAAAAGGCCAACAAGTAATCTTTTATCCTAAGATGTTCGAATACTTGAAGGTAGGGAAAGGAAAATTAGCGATAAAAGAGTGATTGAGATGAAAATTGTTATTTTTATTTATTTGATTCTTGTCTGAGAGATGATTTTCTACAGCTAAGAGACTCATTGCTTATATAGCTATTGAAAGTGGTCAACGACCAGGTCAATGACTAGGTCAATAATTAGGTCAATGATCAGGTTAACAGTTAGGTCATTGATCAGGTCAATGATCACTATCTAAAAATAGAGTGGCTAATTATATGACATTAGTAACTAATAATGTGATAACTAATAAAAATTATGAGTTTCAACCATAATATCATCCTCTCCAAAGAGATTGAGCTCCGGCAAAATCAAGCTATTTATAGGATATTCTAATTGAAGGGTTTTGTCTAACTCAAAACTAACTAGTTTGTTGAAGTCTTTTGTGAATAGAGTGTATAATACTTGAAGCAAAATAAGCTTTGTATCCAAGAGAACAAATTTTTATATAAGAGTTTTGGCTCTTCTTGTAATGGTCAAAACTTTTGGGACATCTAAATGTATAATGCCCAAAATTTCCACTTGTATCTCTAAAGTTGTTTTCTTTATGAGCTTCATTTCTTTTATGATTTCACCAAGATGACCATAGAGTTTTAGTTGCCTTTCATATGACAAGTTTTTGTCTATGGGCAAAATTTCCTTAATCATTTTTCTAATTGTTATGGAAGATATAAATATTGCTGCTGTTATGCTTTCTAGCAAATATTTATCCATTTTGCTACCAATTCTTTCTCTTCTGGTAGTGGTTTTCTTTGATTTAATAACAGTATGTGTTCCACTGTTATCAGTTATGGTGGTTTGTTTTCCAATAGTCAGAGTAGCATTTGGAAAATTTTTGATCCAGTACTCATAGAGAGTGTAGAAAGCATTTTGAATGTTTTGATCTAGAAAATAATTGTTCATGTCAATTGAAAATACCTCTGTTTTGGGAATGGTGCATTTATTTATATCTGATTTTTGTTGATTATTTGGGTCGGTATTACCATAACAGGTAACCAATCAGGTCATTTGTGATATTTCTTGAGTCGTGTGCCATGAACAGGACGATCATTGAAGATTGTTCTATATTAATTTTGTAAGATATAAGAACCATTGTTCAAAACTTTGTTGACTATAAAGGGTCTTTTCCACCAATTAGAGAATTTATCACCATAGACATTGTTTCTGTCTGAACAGTATTCTAAAACTAAGTCACTAATAATTAAGGAAAGTGTTTTATATGTTTTCTTTTTCTTAAGCTTCTCTTAAAATTGTTTTATCTTTTCAAAGGCAATTATCCATGCTTTTACTAATGAGTCAAGAATGGTACCAAGTCTTTTTTGCAAAATGTCTTTGTAATTCCCTATTGTTATTTCTTCAAAGAGTATTGTCTTAATGTCAGTTTCTATTGGTAGGGTTGCCATTTGTTCATAGAATAGATAAAAGAGTTCATAACTTGTTATGTCATGATTCACAGTTCTATAAGCAAACAAAGCTAAAAGCAGTATTTTGTCCCATAAATTTGTTTCTTTACTGGTTTTGGCTAGGGTTTCACATAGTGTTCTATTGAAACATTCTATTAGGCCATTTGTTTGGGGATGATAAAGAAAGAAAAGTTTGTAACATATTCTTATTTTTCTGCAAAGTTTTTCAACAAGTATACTAAGAAAAGCTCTTCCTCTGTCAGATAAAAGTTCTTTGGAGCAGCCATAGTGACAAATGATATCTTCATAAATAAAATTGGCTATTGAGATTGCTGTTTGGTCTGGAGTGGCTCTTGCTTCTACCCACTTTGTAAGATAGTCGGTAGCTGTGATAATATATCTGTTGCTATCAGGAGTTATTGTTAAAGGTTCAACAACATCTATACCAATTCTGTCAAAGGATTGACCAACAGAAATTGGATGAATATCTTCTTTGCAATTGGATTTTCCTCTTCTTTGGCAGATATCACAGGTTTTGATGTATTCAGCAATGTCTTTTCCCAAGGTAGGCCAATAATAGCAAGCTAAAGTTTTCTGAATTGTTTTTTTTTTTCCAAACTGTCCAGCTAATGGATCAGTGTGCATATTGTAAATCACAATTTCTCTTTCTTCAAATCTGATGACTCTCTGAGGGTGGTCAGGATTGTTTCTATTTCTTTTATAAAGTTGGTTCTGGTGAATCAAATAGAAATTTGATTGTTTGCGCAAATGTTCTCTTTGTTGTTGTGTGTATTTTGGTGGGTATTGTTCTTTACTCAAAAATTCTATTAAGGCAGAGTAGTTGTCCAAGTCTATTATCGTGTTTGTCAAAAAGGGAGAATTACTAATAATTAAGTTGGTTTGGTTTGAGAGGGTTGTTCTGTCACTAGATGGTAAGTCTGGAGAAAATGTTAGCATTTTAATAATTAGCTCCTTTGTGATGTTGAATATCATAATCGAATTCATCCAAGTGGAGTATTCAGCAAGTTATCCGTTTGTGTTTTAACCTCTTTTTATTGTGCAGCCAAACCAAAGCTTGGTAATTTGTTACCACCAAAAACTTCACACCAAGAAGATACTTACTCCAGTAACTGGTGGACCATACTACTGCTAAGCATTCTTGTTCAGTAACTGAATAGTTCTGTTCTGCTGGGGAAAGGGTTCTATTGGCATAGGCTATGGCATGTTTTTTGCTATCTTCATCTTTTTGGGAGAGAATAGCACCAAGTTCAAAGCCAGATGCATCAGTATAGAGAATAAAGGGTCGATCTAGATTAGATTGCTTGAGGATAAGTTCTGTAACCAGTTTTTTCTTTAAAGTTTCAAAGGCTTTTTGCTGATGTGTTCCTCAATGGTAATTGACATTTTTCCTGAGTAGCTAATTGAAAGGAAAGACGATTTTGGAGAAATCTTTAACAAATTTGTGATAATAAGAGGCCAAACCAAAAAAAAAGCATAGTTTATAAATGTTTATTGGTTGTTTGATGTTTTAGACTTTTTCAACTTTGGCTGGGTCAGGAAAGATTCCATCTTTTGTGATAAGATGACCAAAGAACTGGGTGGATTGTCTTTCAAAGAAAGATTTGATTGGGTTGATCTTGAGGCCAGCATTTCTGAGGAGGTCAAAAATTTTTTGCAAATGTTCCAGGTGTTCATTCCAGGTTTTTGAGTATACCATTATGCCGTCCAAATAGACTAGAACAAAGTTTTCTTTGACTGATTCAAATACTTTATCCATTAAGCATTGGAAGGTAGGAGGGGCATTGGTGAAACCATAAAACATGACTGTGAATTCATAGGTGTTATACTTGGTGATGAAGACAGTTTTCTTTCTGCTTTCTAGATTCATCTTTACTTGCCAGAATCCAGCAGTTAAGTCAATAGTTGAGAAGAAAGCAGCATCTTTGAATTGGTCTAATATTGCATCAATCTTGGGAAGTGGATATATGTCTCTTTTAGTGATGGCATTTAATTGGCAGTAGTCAACACAGAAGCATAGTGTTCCACTTTTCTTGAATACCACTACAACTGGGAAAGCCTATTCACTTTTGGTTTTTTGTATAAATCCAAGTTCATTCATCCGGTTTATTTTTTTCTTGATAAACTTATTATTGTACCAATTGGATTGATAAGGCTTCAAATAGATGAGTCGAGTTTCTCTGATGGTAATAGTGTGTTGTATCACATGAGTACGTCCAGGGGTATCACCTTCTTTGGAGATAACTGGGCTATTTCTAGCCAGCAAATTTTCAATGTCTATTTTTCTTTCTTCTGGGGAGGGTTCTTTTTGTTCTACAACTAGTGATTGAATTTCAGGTGGTTCATTTTCAAAGAACTTCTGTACTTTTTTCAATTTTTTTCTGGGTATTAAACTAATTGGTTCCCAATCTCTGTAATAAATCAGGCATGATTTGCATTTATTGCTTAGAGAATACAAAGGTTTGTTGCACCAACACCAGGCACAAGAATCATGCCACCAAAAACTGTATTTGGTTTTCTTGCCAGATTTTCTTTCAAAGGTTCTTCTAAGAATATCATAATAAGGCCAGCAGATCAGCTTGCCATTTACAATGATTCCTTTTTTGTCTGCTTTAACATTGTCCAGTGGTTTGCCATTGCTGGTGAAGGTGGTATAGGCGAGTTCAGCAGTTTCTTTTTGCTCTTCTTGTTTTTCTTCTTCATCACTCTCTTCATCATCTGATTCATCTGATTGTTTTTCTTCTTGGTTTTGTTTGAGTACTGGGAAAGTTGTCCAATGGCAACACTTAACCACAATAGGTTTCTCACTACATCTGATGGTTAATTCACAAAGTTTATAATCAAGCAAAGCTTTTGTTTTCTTGAGCCATTTATTGTCAACAATGATAGTGTATTTCTTGGCTTCAGAAACTTCCATGTCAGTTTCAATGCTGATTTCATTGATGCAGACAGGAACAGCTTTGGCAATACCCAGTTCTTTCTTTTTGTCACCATATACATTGGTCATTGGTCTGGTAAAAGGTTTATCAATCTTTCTACCAATTGCTTCTAAGAAATGTTTGGCAATAACACTAACAGATAATCCACTGTCCAAAATTAAGTCAATGAAGTATTCAACCACTTGGGCTTTACAAATCAGAGGAGTGACATTGCTGTTGTTAGCAAGTCTAGCTTGGCAAGAGTGCTTGTTGGTTTTTGGTGTCTTTTTCTTTGGAATCAAGGATTTGCGAAGATCTTTTCTGAACTGTAGGTGGGTCATTAACTGGCCAAAAGTAATATGTGCTGGGGTTTCTATGAGATTTTTGACAACGGAACAGGATCCAGATTTTTGTACAATTTCTGGGGGTTCTAACTTTGGAGAATTCTTAAAAATTTTAGCCTTTGGTGGCTCATTGTTATCAACGGCAGAAGTTGAGGCTTTGTTGGGGTCTAGAACGAAATCAACCTTGGCTTTTTTCTTCTTTCTGGTTGGTTCTGAAGTGTTGATTGCTAGTTCATCCATGTCATGGTCATCATCAGTTAAGTTAAAAGTGTAAAAGGGGTTTTCTTCTGGTTGGCTTGCACTCTCACCCTTTGGAGGTGCATCTATCAGTTTAAAGGCTGATAGACAGTGGCTTTAACTAGGGGATCCTCTCCAAAGAAATTGATGTTGGCATGATTGGATCTTTGATTGGGAACATTGTTGTTGTTGTTGGGTCTGTTGTTTTGATTATCATTGTTTCTGGGAGTTGGAGGAGGCAGTGAAGAATTGTTACAATTTCTTGAATAATGTCCAGTTAATCCACAATGATAGCACACAGATGGGCCACAATTTTGCTGTCTTTAATAGAGAGATTGCTGGGGCTGGTTAAAACAAGATTTATATCTAAGTCTTGGTTATTGCTGGTTATCTCTGACTGTTTGTGCTAATGGTTCTAATAACTGGGCAAGATTAACTGTGAGTCTATCTATCAATTGTTCATTTGGGTCTTGGGTTTAGGCAGCAAAAGAAGTAGCAGCTACTTGAGAAGCAGAGGCCATGACAGGAGCAGAAGCGAAAACTGGAAGTGTGGATTTCAGATGCATGCTTTGGTTATTTTCAATCCTTTGGGTGAGTTCAATAGTCATATCTATTGTAGAGTTGTCTTTTAGAGCCAAGAGAGGCCAAAAAACATAAGATAAGTTAGTTCTCAATCCTTTTGTAAAGGAATGAATCTTTTGTTCTTCTGTTCAGTTTCTTCCAGAGTCTACTTGCTTGATTAACTTTCTAATTGCTTTGGCATATTTGGTTACAACTTCACCAAAACCTTGGGTTCTTCTTTCCAGTTCCATGCGCCATTTAGATATTAAGATTGGGGTTCTGAACTTGTTTTCAAACTGGGTAGTGAAAGAGGTATTGTTTTCTCCTGTATCTGCTGGTGTCTATTTGATAATTTTGTGCTGGACATTGGCATTGGTTTCTTGTGAAAACCATGTGACAGGAAAGCCTTGAAGATAGCCACCAATGATTTGGAACTTGTACTCATCATTATATTGGTTGGCAGTGGCTGTTCTTTCAAAATTGTCCAACCATTTAATTGAATCTTGTGCATTACCTCTGAATAATAGTAATGGGGTGTTGTTTTTTTACCCCAAAGCAGTTTGTATGCCTTGAAAAGCGGCTAAAATGTTTGCTTGTATTGGATCTTGGGCCATTGGTTCAGGAGTTACTGTTTGTGTGAAGTGCTCTAATTCACTTAAGAAGAGATCAAAAATAGGGGCTGTTTGGTAGTTTTCTTCTTCTGTTTCAAGGGAAGTTACTGTTGATTGATGGACAGCAATCCAAATGTGGATTTGATGATTCAGATATTCAAAATCAGAGGGCTGTTGTTCAAAGATTGTAGAATATAAGAGCTAATTGATACTGTTGTTTCTTTCTTCAAAGTTATCTTCAAAATAAGCTTGATCAAAGTAATAGGTTGTATAAGTTGTGTAAGTTTCAGCTGAATGCTCATTCAGGAACCAGTTCCAAAAGTCTTAGAACTGTCTACTAGATTGTTTTTTAATGGGAAAGCAAATCAAGCAGGAGGGCAGAGGATTAAGTTCAATGAAATCTAGATCATTTCTGTTGTATGCTGCAAAGTGTTTTTCTGATTGCTGTGGCAGATATGAGTAATTACTCATACAATGAGGGAATAAGTGAATTTTGACAATCTCACAGGGAGCACCACTTTTATGTTACGAATTGGAGTAACAAGCTAATGAATAGCAAGGGAGAACAGGATTGTAGGGTGATGGAAATAATCAAAGGGGAATTCAACTTTAAAAAGCAAATTGAATGAGTATGGATTCAATGTGCGAGATCAGTCTCATAAAATATTTCAGTCATTATTCTTTTCAAAGGTAACTGGAGAATCTGAAGGTAGAAAAATAGTCTGTACTATTAACAATTGATCACCACTGGTATAATTCCATGTCTCACGTTGGCACTCTTAGAATTCAATATCAGGTATCAACTTGTGCTTTTCAGTCACGTTTATTCAAATAATTTTCAAATGCTACAATTATATACATCAGGAAAAGACCAACAAGTAATCTTTTATCCTAAGATGTTCAGATACTTGAAGGTAGGGAAAGGGAAATTAGCAATAAGAGAGTGATTGAGATGAAAGTTGTTATTTTTATTTATTTGATTCTTGTCTGAAAGATAATTTTTTACAGCTAAGAGACTCATCGCTTATATAGCTATTGAAAGTGGTCAACGACCAGGTCAACGACTAGGTCAATAATTAGGTCAATGATCAGGTCAATGATCAGGTCAATGGTCAGATCATTGATCAGGTCAATGATCACTATCTAAAAATAGAGTGGCTAATTATATGACATCAGTGACTAATACATGTGATAACTAATAAAAATTATGGGTTTCAACTGTAACACTACTAACAAAAAAATTTTATTTATTACAAATATCTTGGCATCTAATTTGTCCAATGAAAATATAATTTTTGAAACGACCATGATGAAATTATAAATTACATGGCAAAATTAAAATTCGAAAAATCAGTCATTACACTAAAAACCTGAGTCTTATTAAAACTTTAAAATGTATTCCTGTAGAAGGCAAATGGTATAAAGGCAACAAGATCTCTCGAGAAGTAATTTCTCTACCCAATTCAAAAACCCTCAAAAATCATGAAGGCAATCATTTTTACCGCTATCGCTTTGTTAATCTTTAAGATGTCATGCGCTTCTTCTGAAGACGGCTATGGCAAATTAGGTTGATTGATGCGTGAATTCTTTGTTTAAAATAGTTTCGGCGGCTTTAAAATTATTTCTATTATTTCACAACTATTCTTTTTTTTCTTTTTTTTAAAGTTGATCCCTGCCCAAAAATCGCAATAGGTTGTTTTGATGGATGTCCAGACGGACAAGAATGTGTTGTTCGTCCAACGGGAACACATGGATGTGACGAAGCTTCTTGTGCTCAAGTTTCAAATGGTAAATATTCATGTTTACTTTTTCTACAATCTAAAATTCTTGAGAACTTGCTCATTTCGGGTTTGCTGCTTTAATTCAGGAAAGTCATCTTTAGGCTTGGGTAAACGTCAAGTGTGCACATTGCTTTGTATTCAGGGATAGCATTGTCAAGTCCATGGCAAAACAGAAAGTTGTGTTCCAAACCCTTAAAATGAGGAGTTGAGTTTTTTTATCTCAAAACCTTTCGAATTGCCTCAAGGTTATTGATATATTAAAATTATTTTTTCAAACAGCCTAGTATTGATATATTAAGATTATATTTTAAACTAGAATCCAAAATAAGCCTAGCAAAAATAATCAATAATAGTATTCTTATATTGTGAATAAATTTTAGTTTTTATTAGTTAATTTGGTAGTTTATCATTAAAAATATCAATTTCTTTTTCACTTTAACATTAAAATGTGAAGCTGATAAAAAATACGAAGTTTTGGTAACACTTTAACCAATTATTTAAGAATTAAATGGTTATCATCGTTTATTTGAAGAGTTTTTCTTCAAATTAAATACCTACCTATCTATCTATCTACCTACCTACCCTCATCTATCAATATTTAATAATAATAATAATTGTTACCTGTTAAAAGGCTTTTTTATAAAATAATTTTTATCATTATTTTTTGTCTTACCAAATTTTCATGTCTTTTGATGATCAGGCTTTTCAAATATTTGGGCTTAGCAGCGGGCCATTATTCTGTTCAACTTTTAATGGAAGAAATTATGATAAGCCACAGGAAAAAAAAAGCGTGGCATTTTTGAGAATAAGCCCGAACATCAAATTTTCATTTTAAAAGATAGGGAAATTCATGACTCAGAGCCACAAAAATTGTTGGTTAATTATTTATGATAAACTTTTTTCCAATTTGGTGGAATTTATTTTAAAAAGATGATTGAAAAAATGAAAAAGCAAGAAAGACTTTTTTACAATTCAAAAAAAAAATCAATACAAAACCAAAAGAGCAAAAGATTTTTTTCTTTTTCATCTCCTAATCAATTAAACGACGAACAATGAAATCTTCCTCGTTAAACCCACCCATAGTTCCTCTACTTCATACTATTTTAACCCTTCAAAATGGTTTCTTACTCTCCCTTTTAATTATCTTTTTTCTCTACACAGCAACCACTTCCATAAGTGCAACAAGCTTTCTTGATCCTTTGAATAATTACTCAGAGAAAAATACAACAGAGCCGTTACTAGATAAAGTTGAGATTGCGAATTTAACATTGTTTGCTCAATATTCTAGTGTTGCCTATTGTAATGATACCGCGGTGTTGAATTGGGAATGTGGTGTAGAATGTCAAAAATTGAACACCACAAAAGTACATTTGTTAGTTAATGTAAAAGATACAGATACTCAAGGTAAGATGCAATAAATAAGATAACAGTTAATGTGAAGAACTTAACAAACATCATAACTAATGAAAATATTTTTCAATATTCGAATACCCACTCCTACTATTACTACTACTACTACTACTACTACTACTACTACTACTACTACTACTAGCCTACGTAGCAACAAACTCTGAAAAAAAATTAATCATTATAGTCTTTCGTGGTACCACCTTGGTAGCAATCAAAGATTCGATTACCAACAACCAAATCTCATTCAAGCGATACCCATTTGCAAAAGGCGCAAAAGTACATCGCGGTTTTTACGTTGCATTCAAGTCAGCCAAAGATTTGATCTTTGACAAGGTTCAAAATTTGACGAAAGAAAATCCTGAATACAGTGTCACTCTTAGCGGTCATAGTTTAGGTGGTGGTGAGTTTGCTTGATGACTAATAAAAATCAATCATTCAGCTCAGCCCCCGATTTAAAATAGATAATCGATTACAACCTTGTTCATTTTTTTTTACCTTCTAGCCTTAGCCTTACTGGAATCCCTGGATTTGAAACAAAGAATTCCCACACTAAAAGTGAATGAGAACTTTTTCGTTTACACATACGGTCAACCCCGTGTGGGGAACAAAATTTTTGCCAGCTATGTTGATCGAACAATTAAACTGCTCCGTATGACTCATACTTCGGATATGATCCCACATTTGCCTCTACGAGTTTTAGGCTATCAACATCCTTCTGGAGAATTATGGATTAAACATGATAAGACTGCGAAAACAGGTGGTACGCTTATTTGTAAAGGTGTTGAAAATCCGGTGAGTTGAATTAGATTGGAATGAAATAAAAATTAACATGTTAGTTTATAAATTTTTGATTAATCAAATTTCATTTTTCGGTATAGAATTGCTCAAACTCAATTCAAAATTTCAAATTTGGCATAAAACCGATGCATAATGGACCTTACTTTGGTATCAAGGTACCAACATATTGTTAAATTTCTAAAAATTAATTTTCAAACACACGATACCTATAACACCGAAAAGAACGAGAGCAAAGAAATTTCTTTGTATATAAAAATGGTATATCGGTCTACTAGTATTTGATTTAAATGAGGGTAAAACAAAAAATGTGCAGTGACTTTGAAAATAATTTTAGTGGAATTATAAAGCTTAAAATATTTTTGAAAGTTTCATACCTAAATAACTAATCAGTACTTCTTATTTGTTTGTTTGTTTGTTTGTCTGTTTGTTTATGTAATAATGATGACTTTTTTGGGCTTCATCTTTAGTCTAGTTTGTGATATCCTATATTATTATTACAACTTATTTATTTTACAATTTTAAAGTTTGGAGTTTTTCAAATCTGAATTTTAGATCAATTTAAAAAAACGTTTCTTTCAACCTTCTAAAATATTTCAAGCTTCAAAATTTTAAAAAATTAGGATTCCGATAAAATTACTAACAAAAATAAAAATATTTATAAAAAATATGAAAAAGCCTTAGCTATAATAAAAACCCAATCATATTCCGATGTCACTTGTGTTTTATCTAAAAAGTTTCACTCCAAGGACACATTGATTCAACAGAGTTAAAAAAATAAATTGAGACTCATGTATATAGGAAATAAAAAACAAAGATTGGACAATTTCCAAAAAAGCCAAGCCAATAATTTTATTCTTGGTCAATTTAACTAGAAAATACATCCTTTTTATACTAATTATTTAAAATGAAATAAACCAAACTTTATTGATAGCATTTATTGGAAATGCTTTGTCTTAATTTAAAAACAAAAACTATGGATTTTTTTAAATTTTACTTTTTAAAATAAAAATTTTAATTTAGCAAAATAAATATTAATTAAATTAATAGGTTTAAGAAATGAATGTCAAGCTTTCAAGTACAATTTTTTGTATAAAAATATATTAACTAAAAAGTTTTTTGTCATTAATTAACTTTTAATGATTAAGAAAATATAAATTGCATATGTATTGAAAAATTGGTTCCACTTTTCAAATATTTATTTTTATAAACTTTGTTAAATTTTTTACGGCTTTAAAAAGTCTGATATGTGTAGTCAATAAAATAATTAGATTAACAATCAAATTATTGATTAATTCTAAACACAAAATGGCTAAATATGTAATATTGGTAGTTAATACATGATTAATATAAATAAAATTAAATAAAATATAGAAGAATTTATTTTTATACAATAAATATATGTTTCATTAAAAATATATATGCATTCAAATTAATTAAATAATTTTACAGAATCAAATTTTTTACTGTGCATAAACTTTTGCTACTTTCTTTTTGAAAAGTTTTTTATTATGTATTTGCATTCATAATATAAACAAATATGAATTATAAAACGAATAACTTTAAGTCAGGATCTCAAATTTTATTTTTTATGCAAATGAATAATACAATTATTCGGCAAAGGGAATAAACTAATTTGGATAATCTTTCTAGTACATGTATATTCAATCTTGTGAAGTTTTTATCTAAAAAAAATACAAGATAGAAAACTTTTTTCACTTGAAAATATTAAAAGTACTATTTATTTGATTTCTTTGGAGTTGACTTCTTTGAACTTGAATTCTTTGGGGTTAATTTCTTTGGTGGTGGTTTCTTTGGTGGTAATTTCTTTTGTGGTGATTTCTTTTGTGTTGGTTTCTTTTGTGGTGGTTTTTTTTGTGGTGGTTTCTTTTGTGGTACTAGGTTTGGTAATGCAGGATGTGAATTAGATGAATTGATAGTAACTGTTGCGGTTGGAGTTTTGAGGACTAAACTAGATGATTGGGTAATAGTTGTCGTGGTTTGAGTTGCAGAGGGTGAACTAGATGGGATAACAGTTGTCGTGGTGTGAGTTGTAGAGGGTGAACTAGATGGGGTAACAGTTGTCGTGGTGTGAGTTGTAGAGGCTGAACTAGATGGGGTAACAGTTGTCGTGGTTTGGGTTGCAGTTGTCGTAGTTTGGGTTGCAGGGGTCGAATCAGATGAATGTGCCGCTGAGTCACTACCACCACTGCCACCACCATAAAAATCCCATGTAATATGGACACGACCGGCTGATCTATCAGCAATTTTGTCAAATGCGGCCGGGGAAAAGTCTAGACTACCATATGCACATTCAGGACACTAAAATGACATAAAATCTTTAAAAAATTGTTTAAAAAATGAAAAATCAAAGGTTGAAATTTACCTCATCCTTAATTGTAGCTATAACGCTTCCTTTTGGACCAGAAACTTGAACTTGTTTCCCACAAATTGGATTGTTATTAGGATTTGATGGGTTACCCCATTGTGGTTTATTCTGTTAAATATGAAAAATAATTTAATCTGGCTTCTTCATTTTTAGTATTAACTTGCATTTCAAAATGTATCAAAAACCTACAATCGCAACAATTAAATCACCCTCTGAATTTGTTTCACCACAAGCTCCTAAACCAGGATTATAGTAGGTTCCATCACCTGAGAATTGATCACGTTTTATGATAGTTGGTGCACCATTGCTTGATTTTATGAAAATTGCAACAGCGAACATTACGAAAGTAATGATTGCCGAAGGAAATTGATTAAGTTTTCGAAACATGTTTAGTTCTTTAAATTTAAGGTTGATGCTCAATTGCCTAATAAGTTTTTAGAACTGGGATTATTATTCTTCCAATATCTAAGCACTTTAGTGAGGCTGCAGAAACAGATATCAAAAAAATTTTATAGGGCTTTTTTTGCAGAGAGATTATTCAATTTCTTTTTTAAATGTCAAAATTCTCTACGCTAAATCTGAACAAAATCCAGCTTGCACTATCTACTAGTCTGTCTGTTCTCTTTTAAAGGAGTGAAAGAGATTAAATTATAAAGAAAACGTGGTAATAAAATATCCAAGAGGTTAAAAGAGACCTGACATCAGAAGATAATTAAAAGAAGTTTTAGATCTTATTTCTTTTAAATGTTTTCAAAGTTCGGCAATCGGCATATTCAACGCGTACTTCGACAGCACGTTTTATTTGATGCATGCATTCACGTTACTTTGTATTAAGAGTAATAGCAATATGACATTAACAGCAAATATGTACATCATTTATTGAAAATTAACTGGCTAACCGCCATAATTATATGCAGCACTGTTTCCAATCCAAAAGCGTGGAAGTTTCCTCTTTGAATGATTATTAAGGGAATAATTGATCATTAAATCTCAGAGGGCATTTGTTGTAAAGAATGATATAAAATTACATGTGCCAACTTGAATAGGTTTTTTTGTTTCTGTTGAAAAGGCAAAGACGTGAAAAAGAGGGTAAAAGGACAGTTTAAATATGATTAATTCAAGCCTTCATAATATCTTACTTTTCGAATCGGAACTATAGAAATAATAAATTTCTGATTAAATATACGAGACCAGGATAGACTTTTGGAAAACTAAAAGTTTGGTGTCTTGATTGACAAGCTTGTTTACAAATTTTCGAATTAACGTGTAACCTGCCAAATCATTAAATGAAAAAAAAACAAAGAAGTTTAGAACTGTTTTACTTGAATATGTATTTAATTAATAAGATTATGCCCATCTAAAAAGACCAGAACATTAAGATTAAATGAATTTGAGAATTGAAATATGCTTAATTAAAAATATAAATTTCAAAAAACCATAAGACTATTAACTAGAAAATCGTAAAAAAAATTCAAGTGCTTGACATTATTATATAATTATGTTTAATAAAAAGGATTCGGTTTACACTTTTTTGGATAAAATATTTAACCAATTTATATTCTAATTAAAAGCTTTAAAAGACTCACATTTAAATAAGAATTTTGACAAAATAATTTTCAAGCAAGGTTTATAAACAAGAACTTTTTTTAAAGGGCAAAAAACAAATTATTTTTGTTTATTTACTCTGGAATTTGTTTTAAACTTTTGCAAAATAATAATTTGCATGAAACTTTTTATAAAAAATACTTTGTTTGCGCGATACTTTTAATAAAAAGGTTCAATATTAATAGAGAAAAGTCTTTTAAAATACAAAAATTGTTTTGTGATTTATTAGTAATATTTTTTAATGAAACATTAAATCAAAAATATTTTATAAATTTTATGTGAAGTTTAAAAAACTTGTTGCATTAAAGTGAAAATGGTTCACTATTATCAAACATATACAACTTTTTTGCATTTGTGAATATTATTCTTTGTTATTTATATATAACTAATTAAATTGTTCAAAGAAGTCAATTTTTTTTGAATCAAGACAAAACATTAAATATATTCATTTTAAAAAGAATTCAATAAATATCTTTTTTCTTTTTAATCTTTCATTAGTTTTAATGAAATTTTTTGGTAAATAATTATTATATTGAATATTCAATAAATATTTTTGATCCAGTTCTTTACAAAATGGTCATGATAAAGAGAACTTTGTAAAAAGCATTATAAATAAGTTTGTTCATTTCATGGATATCATTTTTTTCTAACAAGAAAAGCAAATTTGGTAATTGTTTTTACGAGTAAAAGAGTTATGAATTTTTAATTAATATTACTATACACAATTCTTTGAAATAAATAAATTTTAATGTGTTTTCATTTTTTTTATTGAAACAGGTCTTAACTCTAAGAAACGTAATTTTTACCCAACAGAGCATTCATTAATTCAAAATTTTATATAAATAATGTCGAAAGGCTGAACGTTGCAAAGTCTATCAAAAATTAATCTAAAACTTTTCCTAAACCCTACTTTTACATCCACATTAAGGTCTTGAATTTTATCTATTATTAACGTTGAACAGCAATCTAAATGATAAAATATTAAATTTGTCAATACTTTCCTGTCCAAACTTACAAATGATTGGTATTTTGGCTTAATATGATATTTATTTAACATCGGCAATCATAAAACCAATTTAATATTCCATGAAATTCAATTAGTTCAAAAATTCACAAAGTTAAAAGAGTTATTGATGTATATTTATATTATATATTAAAAGAAATCGAATTACATATAAGATCTACAGCCTAATGCGTCCAGGAGAGAACAAATGTACTCACCATGCGGAAAGAATAGCATGTAAATAAATGCAATTTGATATTTTTCAACTTTCTAATTTCATAATAGTAATCGTTACACCCACTCACACTTTGTTATTATTTTGATAGGATCTCATTGATCCACCGGTGGATACAAGGAAATCCTACACAAAATTTATTACATGCAGGTTGGTCAAACAACATGGATTTACCACTAACTTGAAAAATCTGTTTGAATGAAATTGAATGAAGAAATTGATAAAAATAAATTACAGCTAGAATATACATATTTCGGAAATTCGATAGTAGCTTATGAAAATCGGATTGAGATGTAGTTAGCTACTACGAAAGGATATCGGCTGGCTTCGAATGATGATTTGAAAGATTTTGACTATGATAATCGATTCAGGATTAATGAACGAGAAATCATAGTGATCAAAATTTTCATTTTAAAAAGTTGAAAATTTTTATCGTATAATTTCTGACTCGTTGTCAAATCGATCACGAGCAAAACATCCTGTCTTCAATTTACGAGCCCGATGGGGTTGGGGTTGGGAAATTTGAAATCGATAATTCATCAATATCTATTAAGGGATTTACACCATGAGGCAATATTGCGTCTGGATTCAAAAATGGAACTTTTCCGTGCAATAAAGCCCACGAGACAGAATTGACTATAGTAGGTGTTGGGGTTGGGGGTTTTTCGGGTAGATCCTTTTTTGGGGTTGTCGTAGTTGGCACGGTGCTAAGTGATTTAGATTCTGATGTCGTGGTTGGTGTCGGTGTTGGTGTTGGCGTAGAAGTGGTAGTTGTAGGTGATGGTGGTGGTGGTGGTGGATCTTTCTTTGGTGGTGGTGGTGGTGGTGGATCTTCTTTCTTTGGTGGTGGGGCGCCACCACCTCCATCGGCCCAATCCCAAGTGATATGAACACGACCTTGCGATTGATCAGCGATCTGATTGAATGCTGCAGGAGATAAATCGAGACTACCCCATAAGCATTCAGGGCACTAAGAAAATATTTGCAAATAGGAATCATTTAATAATGAAATTTCGAAAATTTTCAACATCAATAGGTTAAATTAAAAAACTACTAACAAGATCCAAGACTTTGACAGTAACAGTTCCTTTAGGCCCGGTGACGGTAGCCAATTTTCCACAAATAGGATTTTGGTTTGGGTTTGGTGGGTTACCCCATTGAGGATGATTCTATAGGTAAATTGAAATAGAAAATAATTAAAGATTAATTTTACGATTTCATGATTTAAAGATTGAAAGAATTAAAAATTGGTATCTAAGATAAAATAATAAATTCTATTTGAAAGTTCAACCTTTATAAAAACCCAATTTTTAAAGTTATAACCTTTTTATAAAAATTTGAAGGGTTAAAAACTACTCACCAAAGCAGCAATATAGTCACTATCCTGACTAACAAGACCACAAGCGCCTAACCCAGTATTATAATAGGTCCCATCACCCGAAAACTGCCCACGTTTTACCATTGGAGCAGCATCAATTGTTGGTGATGTAGAAATATATATTGCAGCAACTACACCAGCGATCGCTGCGGCAGTTTTTAGTTTTGGAAGTATGGAAAATTTTGAGGACATCATTTTTTTGGTATTGAAAGATTGAGCAATGAGGAGGGAGGTCAGTAAAAATGTAAAATTAAATGTGAACGAATAAAAAAGAATTAGAAATGAAAGTTGTTTGCAATTCTAAGAAAGTTTAAATTCTAACAGTTATAAAGAAAAAAAATTATGAAATTGTAGTAGTTGTTTAGGAAGAGATTATTTCAAGGGCAAAGATGAGAAATAATAAACTTTTAAAAGAAAGAAGTAGTCGGGACAAGGAGGAGAAGAGGAAATGAATGAATGATTGGATGAATGAATGGAGGAGGAGGTGATAAAACTAACTACTACCTCTAATGAAGGAAAAAGATGCCGGAAATGGCGTTTCTGTCACGGCTTTTTTTAAAAAAAGAGCCTTTAATTAATATTAAAGAGCTTCGAGAGGGCCGAACTGGGTTTTTATAGTTGCGCATTCAGCTCATAATATTGGACATAAGACCCAATTAGGAAACTTCTATAATTTGTGATTAGGTTTTAATATGATTTGTGATCCTTCACCAACAACGTCACTAAAGGCGTGCATAATTGATAGTGCACATAATTAAATTAAATCCACGTTTTTGGTAATAGTGGTTACAGACACATCCAATACATTGATTAACTCATTCTTCTTCCTTTTGGTTTGGTTTTCTTTTTCTTAATCTATTCTTGTACCAGTTTAAAATGTTGCACGCAAAATTTGTGGAAATTTTAAACTTATTAAAGCCTATACTTTCATATTAGGTTTACTATTTGTGACATGTTTTAGTTTGGGGCTCATTAATTTAGATGAGTTGACAGTTTGATAGTTTAGATATCGTAGTCAAGGGCAATAAAATTAAATTTTTGTAAAAATTGGTAAGTAACTTAGAATAAATTGAAGTGAAATACAAATAAAACGATTAAAAAAATTAATTTTTAAAAAATTTGAAATTGAAAATTTTATCTTTGGATAACAAAATAAGACCACCGTATTATGCTACAAAGAAAAAGAGATTTGATAAAAATAACAAAACTTAAATGAATATAAACCTATTAGATTGTGAACCGACAGAAAAATTTTAAAAAAAATGAAAAGTTTATCTGTAGTGCTACGAAAATAAATTAATCTGCATTTGGTAATTTTAAATTATTATATAACAACAACTTTTCAAAAAAATAGAGTAGTTTTTAATTTGCAAGGTTTCATTCTGATAGAAATTTCTGAGGTTTCGTAAATTGAATTGGTATGCTACCTTGGTCAAATCGAATGAATGCATAATTGGCATTCATCAAATGAATACTTTTGTTGTGCCATAATTGATTATATCAAACTAAAGGAATCGAAAAGCCTTTTATGCAGTAATTTCCGAATTGAATTCATCGCCGATTGTCGTCATCGCTACCATGATTCTACTTTGCGTACCAATCAGATATTAGCAGTTGTGATATGAACTTGATAAAGATGTCAGCACATGTATAAAATTTCATAAAGGGTTACTTTTTACTTTTTAAAGCTAATGTAACTCTTTAAAAAAATGGTCAAAAATCTTTATCTTCAATTAAACATCTTTTTGATACTCAAACTGTTTTTTAGTTTGATTTGCATAATATCAATTTTTGATTTTAAGTTTTTGATCATTAAAGAAATCCCATTATATTTCTGAACAATAGAAAATGCAAAAAAATTTTCCTTGTTCAAAAGCCTAAAAGAATTGAAACTAATTTTAATTTGTTTTGAGCATTTACTTGTTTTTTCAATTGTTTCTTGGATTAAAATAAAATTTGTGAATTTAGTCTCAAAGAATTTAAGCTTTGGTAAATTTTAATAATATATACTATATTAAATATATAAACAATCCATCTAATCAAACTTTTAGAATAATAAATATATTATCAAATGCAATATAATTTATTTTGCTCATTGATTGTTCCTCAAATACAAAGTATATCAATTGCATACTACCCAAAATAAAATAAAATTTTAAAAAAATATAAATCAAGACATTCATTACGAAACGTCAAATTTGAATTAAAGGATTAATAAAACCTGAAAAAATCGATCGATTGTAACGTTAAAAAACGGCTTAAATTGATTGTCTTTGGGTGAGTAAATAATTTGGTGTTTTTTTTTGCTTTTGAAATTTCTTTTACATGCAAACACATCCGAAAGTTCAAAAATAGTAAACCGACTCGATGGATTTTATCCCAACATTTTATGGAATTCATGAACTGCACAAATTTTCGAGTGTATTTCGGCTTTCAAAACTTCTGGTTCAATGTACAGGATTAGCCTTTTTTTGTTGTTTCTTATCTTGCGAGTTGTGATAATCCAATGTCTGAATAGTGTTTCGCCATGAGAAATTTCCCCGGGATAAAATATACCAATTTATAATTCTAATAATTCCAAAGATGATAGTCCATGCTATCTCGATTTCAGAGACCAAGATATTGAATTAAAAGCTGAGACGCATAACTCCGTATATGGGAAACTTTGTCACAAATTCATATTCAAGAGTTTCTGGATTTTTAGATGAAAAAAAAATTTATTGGTGGAATATCTATTAATAAAAGAAACAGATGAAAAAATAATTCAACCTATAAAAGCAACAAAGAAATTAAATGATTTAAAGCATATTAGTTACCTCTTGAAAAGTTTCATTGCTCTGTTATGACACATTTATGGTATTGCAACTAACGGTTTCATTATTTTAAATTTCCTTTTTATACTTCTTCGGTCAATCACCCCTCGATATAGGTTGATTTGTGAATTGTTTCAGCTATTTTCTATTATGCGAAATACCACAGAAACCTTTAAAACCTCAATTGTAATTGGCATAAAACAATAATATTGAATTGAAATTATTGTATGGATTATATTAGGCACACAAATGGTCTAAGCGCACGGCAGATCACATGTCCGAGACTATCCTTGATTAAAGTGAAAGCTTAGATATTTGAGAGTGATACACGGCTTTTTATAATTTTTATTTATATAATTGCATATTTTATATTTTGTTTGATTATTTAGCTAAAAATTTTCTTCTTTACAGGAATCAGGGGGATTGGCCTAATGGATAAGGCATCTGACTTCGGATCAGGAGATTGCGGGTTCGAGTCCCGTGTCCCTCGTATTAAATTAAAACTAGACGGAATTTTTAACGTCTTGCCTATTAAAAAGCGGTTGATTTTGAATTTATAACTCAATCTTCTTCAATTGATAATAAATATCATATCGTAAACAACTTTTTTAACGACCATTGTAATTTTCAAATTTCCTCTTTTCGATAATTATCAATTATTGTGGTAAATATAGAGGATTATTCAAAAAAAAATAGCCAAGCTTCAGTCATCGATATGATTTATATTCTTCAAGGGAAGCGACTTTAGATGAATAAAATTGGCTAATAATTGTTCTTTGTCATTCAATAAGGACTTTTTCCTGAATGCTCATCATACTCTCTCTATCTCTGATGGTTCCCATACTCCATTGGCAATGAAGCAAGCACTATTGCGAAAAACTAAGTTAGTAACTATTTTCATTCTCAAAAGCTTCATGGATATTATCGCTAAAATTAACAGGATCTTTAGAAACTTTTTAAATTGATCTCTGACAAATAAAATATGATCATAAAAACGTCCTTGTCATTCGAAATTTATAAAATGGGATTAATACTTTTATCATTTTTTAATAAATTAAATTTTTTGTTTGATTACCGCTTTTTTTAATAAAAATAATTCTTATATTTTTATTCTATTTTAATTGATCTAATTTAAACTGACTGTCAATTCAGTCATTAATCTAGTTGTTAACCTTTTTCAACAAATACATATAAAATTATTTTAAAGTTAAAAAAAGATTAAAACAAGACCAAAAGTTATTAATAACAATAACTAGTTAAAAATTCATGGCTTACTTTTGTAATTTATTCTGGCTATGGATTTATTTTTGCCTGATTACTTCGATTTTAACTTTTTGATTGCCAGAATTTGTTGATCAAATTTTTTAAGCTTTAAAAAAAAAAGATTATGTGAATTTCATGTAAAAATTTTACAGCTGATTTCATACAAGTCAAAAAAATGAGGATTAAAACAAATGTAAAATCCACGATTTATCAACAAACTGATAAATCTGATTCATTTTGAAATGTCTATTAAATGAAAATTTTTTTGTTAAAATAACGAGGCTGTTTACAGAGATCTTTAAATTTACATTCTGAAAAAAAAATAATGACATAAACCAAAAACTGTTAACAATTGTAAATAAAAAAACTATCATAAATTTTTAAAACATACTCTTTTATAAGTAAATTCAATTTTGCTTTGTATTAATTCTATTTAAACAATTATGTTTTTTTAAATAACATAAAGTCAATAAATTTTTTATAGCACTACAAATTAAATGGAAAGAATTAAAACTAAAATTATTTTTTAATTACTTCAAGTTTTGCCAATTGATTTTGTTTTTTTAATTGTTTAAACTAGGTTTGATTTGAAATGGTGTAAAGTCTAATTTGAAAAAATAATGAAAAGAGTTTTTTTGCTTTTTTTGTAACAAAATTTTTGTCTGCTATGTACTTTTATAACTTAATATGTTGTTAAAACATGTTTGATTACATGTGTGTAAAACTAGCATTCAAGTAACACTTATTATAACAATTATTTATCTTTTTTCTAAGCTTTTATGTTTTTTTAAGAGCATATTATTTTGTATTAAATAAAATTTGTAAAATTCCTAAAACATAAAAATAAAATTGCAAATATAAAAATTAAGTATTATTAAATAGAATTAATCCTTTTTATATAATTTGAATTACAACCATAAAATAATTAAATATCTTATGAATTGCAATTTATTAAAGCTAATTTTTATTAAAGTTTTTAAAATATAAAACAATAATAAATTATTCATGTGTTTTATTTTCAAATACAATAAAAATAAAGCGCAAACAGGTTTAATATTTTATAATTAATATTTAATTAAGTAGTATTTTTTTTAAGTTGCTAGTATTGTAAAAAAAACTTTTATCAAATTGAAAAATACAAAAATATCTAAGCAATTAAATTTTAATATTTTTAATAGTAATTACACAACTATATTTTTTATTAAATATAATTGTGTATATATGTTATAAATTTATTTAAATATTTATACTTTAATATTGTTTTTGTAAATAATGGTTACAAAAAAATTTATTTCATAAAGAAGCTTTAAATTTGTTTTTGTCTGATATTGTTATAAAATATACAAACTACTTTAAAGTAAAAAAAACAATACTTTACTACTTTTATTTAAAGAAAATACACAATTCTATTAAATGATTAAATAACATTAAAAGAACAATAACAGCCAATTAATATAATACTGCTTACAAGTTTTAAATTGTTGATAGTTACCTTCAAAACTCTTTTGTTATATGGTTTTTACAAAAATCTAATGTTGATGCTTACCAAAAAATAATATATTATATGTTATAAAATAAAAAACTATTTATTTTTTATTAACATTGTTACTAATTAATATTGTTACTAATTATTTTAAGATTATATAAAAAATATGTTCTTTAAATTTTTTTAATTGATTACTTTTTTAGTTTATTATTCTGTTAATTAATCAATTTTTTTCTTTAATTAACTATTTTTTTAATTGTTATTTTTATTAATTAATAACTTTTTTAGCTAATTATTTTTATTCACATTATTAACATATATTTTTATTTATATAATAGTCAAAACACTCAAAGTTATATATATAATTTTTTTGTTACTACTAAAAATTTTTAATTTGAATAATACTACTTGTTATTTTTTTTATTTAATTTTATTAAAATAAAACTTTCATATTATAACAGTTACTTTTAAATTTAAAAAACTTTATTAATTTTTATGACCAAAAGATTTTCCTGGTTTTTTAAGTTTGCTATAAGTTTCATTAAACTTTTTTATATTTTATATTTACATTTTGTCGATAATTTCGTTGTTTCATTAAAGCAATTATAATTAAATAATTGTGTTTTTTTATTTATGATATTTTATAATAAAATATTTTTTAATAAATACGATTTGTTGTTTAAATTTAAACTACTCATTTTATTATTTAGTACATAAATTTTTATCACTAATTTATATATTTTCTTTTTTGTATTCAATAGTTTGTATTTGTTTTTGCAACAATATTAAAACAATAATTTATTTTAGTACATGTACATTAATTAAATAATAGCTAATTATTAAATATTATTATTTGTGTATTTATTTTTTTGACTAATTTTTCATATTTTTAAAAAAAATTTATATTGTTACAATTGAAACTTTTACTTTTTAGCTTTTATTTATTTACTTAGCCATAATAGTTATATGTATTAGCCACTAATGTTATTAATAGCCATCCTATTTTTAGAAAAAGTTATTAATCTAATTATTGACTTAATTAATAATTTGATTATTAATCTTTTTTAAGAGTATATAAATAAAACTTTTTCAAAGCAATAAAAAGGCATTTACATTCAAATTTACATTCAGATCAATATAATAATATCAATTTTTTATTTTTTTTTCACTATTTTTTATTTTTTTTTCTTGATTTGTATAATTATTAGTTTTTGTGAAGTATATTAAATAAATATTTACTAAAAAGTACAACTGATATTTAATATTGAATTTTAAAAACACTAATATAAGACATAGAATTATATTAGTGTATTATCTTTTATAAACAATATAAACTATTCTTTTATCTTCAAATTCTCTTGTTACTTTTGGAAAAATAGTGACCAAAAATTGCAGAATTTTATTTAATTGGTTATTAAAAAACGTGATATATAATAATTTTGATTGGACAAAAAAATAATAATGTATATTATGTAATTTTTATCTGTTATCTGAATATGTAAAATAGTAAAGTTGAATAATTAAATAAAAAAATGTATAAAAAATACATAAATACCTAATATTTTGACAAATTGTGCTATTATGTCTTGATTAAATGTATTTATTATAAATATATATATGTAATTTTACTTTTTTTTAGTAATAGATTTATAATATTTGGTTTTTGAATATTTTTTTGTTATAAAACTACCAAATTTTTAATTGGTTCAGATTTATTTTTTTGTTTGTATCATTGGCTTAAATTTTAGAAAATTCTTGAAATTTTTAATTTTATATTAACTTAATAAATATAGCTGCTATTTTTTTATGCTAATTAATAAACTTTTTTAATCATAATAATATTTCATTATAATTATCATAAATAACAGCAAATTAGATAGCATTTTGTACTAGTTTCTACACTTTTATATATTTGATTTTTTATTATATTATATAATATAAAATACATGTTACTAATTTAGCTATAATTAAGAGATTTGGCATTAGTATTTTGCTTAGATAATTTTTGTTAATTCTTGGTCTACAAAACAACAAGCATTTATAATTATATTATTGTTTTTTTGTTTATTATTATATTACTAAATAGGTATTATTTAAATATAGAATTTTGTAATTTTTGAGTGTATTATTGCTTTAAAATAATAACAACTAATAATGCTGTAAGATATATTGAATATATATGAACAAAATAAGAATATAATTAACTACTATCACAAAATACAGATATATGTCTTTAAATTATATGTTTTTAATTTTTGAAAGTTCTTAAACATTTTTTTTGCCAATTTTAGCAATTATTGATTTTAAAAAATTTTGTTTAATATTATATAAATTATTAAAAATCTATTTATTATGTTAGTATTAAAATTTTAAAGATAATAAAATATTAAACTTATTGAAATAATTTTAAATATTTGTGTTAAATTTTATTTACTTTAATATAATTATTTATAATATTAATTTGTTTTATAACAAAATATAGATATTGTGTTATTTTTAATAATTTTATAGACAATATATAAAAAGTAAAATATTTAATTATTTGTTTGTCAACTTCTAAAAAAATATTATAATTAATCAATATTATTTTTATACAAAAAAACTTAGTTTAATATTTAAAAAAATAATTTTACTAAGTCTTATTTTGAAGTCTTAAATTCAATATATTAAATAAATTAAATAAATTACTATTTGCTATCAATATATACTTAATAATATAGTTAAAATTTTCAACATAAAAAGTAATTTAAATTTCAATTGTAAAATAATTTTAATATAAATACACAGATTTATGTTTATCAATTAAAATAAAGAGCTTTGATCAAATAATTTTTAACTTTAGAAAATTTTTCTGTAAGCTAAGATTATTGTTCATAAAAATTTTCTTTATACAAATTATTACAGTATATAAAAAAGTTATAAATAATACTGTTGTATTAATTATAAAAGTTAATTTTGAGATTTTGGTTAATGCAAAAATACAGCAAATTAAATATAAAGTTTTGTATGTTTGTTTGATTACAACATTAGCTATAGAATTTAAATTTATAAAAAATATTAATGATTATATTATTGTTGTTGTTTTTATATATTTCAAAATTTATTTATACAACTTAATTGTTTTGTTTAACATAAAAGCTTGTACAACAAGACATAATTTATTAATAATTATATAATTTGTGGTCAAAAAATATTGTTAATAGACATAATACATCTAGTTTTTTATTAATATAAATTTTAAATTTTTGTATTATATTTAAAAAATTACAGTCAAAAATGAACTCATTTGAAAATTTGTTTTTAATAGCTTTTTTTAAGTATTAATTAACAGATTTCTATTTTTAATAACAAATAAATTTTGTTAAAAACATTTTTAAAAATATTAAATATTAAAATATAGTGAGTAATTGTGTATATTAACAAAAGTTGTAAGAATTATAAATAAAACATTTTGTAAAGAATTAATATTAATATGTTATTTGTAATATTAATGCTTTAATTTATGATTATAGTTATAAAAATGTATTTTTTTTAATTATTAATGATCACTAAATTTGCATTTGTAATTACAATATTTAATGTAACTTTTAAATATAGCTTTAATTTTTTCTAAATAATATTAAATTTTTTTTGCTTACTATAGTTTTTTATAATAAAAAGATATAATTAACATAAAAATCTAATATATCTATAAATAAAATAAATAAAACTTGAAGTAATTTATCATATTTTTTTTAATATGTAATCTTATCTTTATTTCTAAAATTCTAGCAAATTTAATAATTTGATTTAGATGCTTTATATAAAAAAGTATTATAATACTAAAAAAAATTACTAATAAAAATATGAATATTTTTATTTATATCTTGATTAAAAATGTATTTTATATTAAGAATAAGTTTTATATTAGTAAAAAAATTTTAAGATTTTAATGTGTATTTTTTTATTATTATCTATTAATATTTGTTTAGATGTTTTTTTTTGTCTATAATTGTCAATTTTAAATTTTAATATTAAAAAAATTAAATATTAGTATTAAAAAAAAAAGATGTTAATATATTTAAACTAGAATATTAATAAAATCGTAGTTTTAAATGATTTTTGTTTAAATAGTTAGTTTTATCATAATTTATTGCTTTTTAATATTTAAAACTTATAATTCATACTTTGTATATAAAATTTGGTCTTTATCTTTAATAAAACTGGCTTTTTTGACTCTTTTATATACAAAAACTTTAAAAAGTATAAATATTGCATGAAAAAGTTACAATTATCTAAAAAAATGCAAATACGACAAGTTGCATAAAAAAAACAACAGTTATACGAAATAAAACTGATTGAATTACATTATTATTATTTATAATTAATAATAAGGTTTCAAAATAAGTTACTTGTTATTTAAATTACATATTTTTGGATTTTTTTATTCAATTAGTAATAATTAATTGACAATAAAACTATACTAATGACATATTTTCTGATTTTTTTTAATTATTTATTTATATATTATATTCATATAATTATTCTAAGTATTTGTATAATATTTATATAATACAATATTATATATTTTTATTTTATAATATTAATTTATATTATTTATTTTATATTACATAAATGGATCAAAAGTCATATGATTGTCCAATATAGTTTTTAAAACAGATGTTTTATTTAGATTATTTCATATTAAAATACTTAATTTAAATTAAATACAACTAATTTTTATTTATTGATATTTTAAATCAATAATTTTTATTTATAATTATTATTTTTATTGTTTAAATTATAATAAAGTATTATATTTAATATTATTAATAATTATAAAAAAAATACATAGTATTAAATATAAAAAAATTAAATTATTATTATAATTAATCTTTAAAAAAAGCTTTTTTATAAAACAAAATTTAAATTTGTAAAATATACAACTAAAAAATGATTATTAAATACTTAATTAACTATAAAAAACACAATTAACGTTAATAAAACAGAGTTTTAAAAATAAAATTGTTAAGTAAAAGTACTAAGTTATTTAAAAATAACTTAAAAACTTTATTTTAAATATTAACTACAAAGATTTATATAAGTAAAATGTTTTAATGTATTATAAAAACTTATTAAGTCTAATATACTAATAAATAATAAAAAACAATCAAAAAAATAATTTAACTAAAGAAGTAAATTCAATTTGTAAAAATTAACATATAATATTATAAGTTAAATTCTTAATAGTTTTGGATTTAATAAGATCTTATAATAATTTTTCGAAATAACTACAAATAAAAAAAATATTGTATTTATTAATTAATTGAAAATTTTATTTATTTAATTAAAATTGTATATATATATATTTTTAATAATATAAAATGTTTTTAAAAATTTGCAATATATTTAATTATATTTTATTATTTTGTATTATTTTTTGTTATTATTAGTTATTTTAAATAATTTTTGGCTATTTTATAATATTATTACAGTTAGATATAATATATTAATAAATAATAAAAAAACAGTAATAAAAATAATTAAAAATGATTTAATTTTAATAAATAATAAAATTAGTTTTATAAATATTTCAGTTATTATTTTTCTAAAAAATAACAAAAAAATTTAAAAATAAAGAAATAATTTATATTATAATCAAAAATAATATATTGATATAATTTTATGCTTTATATTAATACTTTTAAAATTTAATATTAAGTATTAATAGTATTTTTTAATAAATATTTATTCATATATTTAACAAAAACTAAAAATTATACAAATTAAGAAAAAAAAATAATAAAAAAAAGTTGATATTAATATGCTAATTTGAGTATATTTAAATTTTTATATTTTTAATAATTTAATTAATATTTAATTCAATAATTAAATCAATAACTAAATTAATAATTAAGTTATTAATCAAGTTAATAATTATATTAATAACTAATTTTTAATATAATTTAATATAAATATTTAAATAAGATAATTAAAAATTAAAAGTTTTAAACATAAAAATATAACTAATTATTTTAAGTTATTGTTAACATTTTTTATTATAACTAATACTTTGTAAATTTTTTATTTTTATTAAAATATTATGTTAATTATATAATTAATTATTAAATAAATATTAAATAAATATTAATTATTGTATTAAATATGTAATTAATTATTAAATACATAATTGATTAATTAATAATATTTTTATTTTTGTTAATTTTTTACTTAATAATAATAAAATTAATTTTATAAATATTTTATTTCCTATTTTTTAAAAAAAATTTAAAAATAAAAAGTTAATTTATATTATTTAAATAATACAAGTCAAATTAAATTAATTAATATATTGTTTACAGATACAGTTTTTATTTTATTTGTTTTATTAATTTATATTGCTTAAAAATTTTAAAACAATATTTAAAAATACAGACAAAATTTAGACTTTAATCAGTTATATTATTTTTAACAAAATATTTTAGCAGTTTACATATAATATTAATTAGAAAGAAAAAATATTAGTTATTAATTTTATTTTGAATTATATAATAATATTGCTAATTTTATTAAATAATAATAAATTAAATAAAGCTATTAGAAATACAGTTTGTTATAATAATAAATATCTTAAATATTATAAGAAATAATGTTTTTAAACTTATATAAGTAAATTTGTACTTGTTTAATCCATTATAATCAGTCAGTTATTAATTGTATTTTGGAATAATTTAATACAAATTAATACAATTTATTACAAAAATTTTACAAAAGCTAAAAAATCTAGCCATATTGCTTGTTAATATTCAAAAAAACAATTAATAATATTTCGGCTGTCTTATTAAAAAGAATTAGATTTAAACATAATAAGAGTTATGTATATAAATGTTTTAGCTTTTATAACTAGCAATTAAAATTCTATTAGCATAAAAAAACAAATTTCTTTTATTATTTCTAAACAAGTTTTTGTTTTAGTTTTAAGTTCGAAATTTTTTAACAATTTATTGTTAAATTTCCAATTTTTTTAAATGTTTTATAATAGTTTTGTTCTTAATAAAAGTTATTTATGGCATCTAATTCTATTTTTATTTTTAATTATAATCTTAAAATTTAAATTATTAAATTCAGTTTTAGTATATTTTACAAAAGCACTAATTAATTCTAACACTATTTGTTGCTTTATAAATCGAAATTTTGCAGATTAACATAATATTATATTTATTAAAAAATAGTATTTTATGTTATTAAAAATTATCAACAAATATTTTATAGTTTCAAAAAATATTAACCAAAAACTGAATAGTTTAATTCTTATTATTGCTAACCTTAAAAAATTTATCTTTAATGTTATTAAGAATTTATACTACACTATTATTTTTAGATTAATCTACTAATTGATTAGAAAACACATATCATTAAGTTTTTTAATATGTTCGAAATTATTAATACTCATCATCTATTAAAAATTCCGAAAAGTTGTATCTATTAAAGCTGTTTTTAATACATTAATAGGAAAGAATAAGTTATTTATCAGTTATAAAAAATATGATAATATGTTTAATAAGAAGCAAATTGATTTATTGTTAAATTATTATTTTTATAACTGGTATTTTGATTTAGTAAAAATGAGACATTTTTATTTGGCCCAATTTATAATTTTTCAGAGCCAAAATCAAAAGTTCTTTGCAAAACATAAAAAAAATTTAAAAAAAAATTATTTATCATTTTAAATAAGCTTTAATACTTTTTATTAAGAAAAAAAATAGTTTCTTTAAGCTTTGTGTAGATTTTTAAAGTCTTAAATATATTATAATAGGAAATTATTATTTATTATTTCTGATTTAAATTATTAGACCAGTTGTATTCTATTTGTGTGTTTTTAAAAATTGATTTTTAAAGGCTTATAATTTGGTAAAAATACATAAACAAAACAATTAAAAAACAATATTTTAGATGTATTTTAACTATTTTCAATATTTAATTATATTATTAATTTAAAAAATGTATTTACTATTTTTTAGCATTTAATAATAACATTTTTAAGAATTACTTATATTAATTTGTTATTTATTGGTATTTGAGTAGAAAATAAAAAAAATTAAATAATATAAAATTAACCAATTAAATATCATTATTAAAAAGATAACATAATAAGAAAAAACATTTCAAGAATAATAAAAATATCAAAAATAACCAAGAATACCAGAATATTTTATATTATTAAATATGATTATATATAATAATAATAATAAAAAACAATTAACTAAATAATTAATTAACTATAAAACTTGAAATTATTTTTATCTTAAAATTAATTAATTGTTTTTTATAAAAATCTCATTATTACCAAAAAAAAGTTTGTAAATTTCAAATACAATTGTTAATAATCAAATAACTCAAAACTATTTCTAAACATTAGAGATTAAAATCATAAAATAAATATTATTACTTTAAACTAATAACTTTTAATTATTGCTATTAATAAGATATTAATTTTATTTTTTTGGTTGTTTGGTTTATTTAATTGTGTTGAATTAACTTGTGAAAAAAAACAATACTAAAAAAATAATATTAAAAATATTTTGGTAAAAAACACAGAAAAAAACATAAAACAAAATTTATAAAAAGTTGAATTATTTATTAGAAGAATAAAAAACATCAGAATAAATCTGTCAAAGTATAAAAAAAGCTAAACACCAAGTGTCAAAAACCAATAAATTATTAAATTTCTGTTCTTTATACAAAATACTTGAGCTAAAAACTTTCAAATTAATTAAAGCTTTAAATAAAACTATTACGAAATAACACCAAATTATAAGACATAATTCAATAAATTTACTAATAATATTGTTATTTAAATAATATTTTCATTTATTTTAAGAATTAAAAAGAACATAAAATATATATATATCTAATATTAAAGTGGTTATGTTAATATAATTTATATATTAAGTTCAAAAAATATGTATTTAATTGGTTTCAAGTTGAGCTTCTTAGATATATTATTTTCTTTGTAAGTATTTTAATAAATTTTTATATTTACTAATTTTTATTAATAATTTGTTAAAAATTATTTAAGTATAGTATATTATTAATTAATCTAACAAAAAAAAACCATTTGTATAGTTATTATAAATTGATAACACATTTAAATTTTTGAAACAAGTTTTTATTTTTATTTTTATATTAATTTACATAAATCTTGTTAATTTATACAAATTTTCTATTCAAAAAATTAATTATAAAGTTTATAATAATAATTATTGTTTTTTTAAGCAATATTATTATTATTTTATGAATATTTAATATTTAATTGTCATTTTTTGTAATTATAAAAATCTTTAATATCTTATAATAATTTAAAAATATAATTAGTATTAAGCTTGATAATCAATTTTTTTGGCAGATTTAAACTTAAATTTCTTATTATTTCAGTTTTTATGTTATTCAAAATTTAAATTTTAAAAAATAATATGAAATTTATGACTAATAAGAAACTATATTATTTAAAGCAAAACAATTAAAAATTACTGTTTTTTTGTTCTAATTTAAATCTTTTAAAAGCAATTAAACAAGTTATAAGTAATTATAATTTCATTTAAAAAATTATTAATAATATTTTAAATTCTATTTTATTTATAATTAAATATAAATATACTAATAAATTTATATATTATAATAATAAATTTATGTTCTAAAAAATTTGAATAGTTATAAGTCTTAAAAAAAAGTCATTAATAATTTATTTGTTTAGTATTTGAAGTTGGTAAAACTTTTAAGTTTTTTGCTAAAAAATTTTAGTGACCATAGCAAAAAATTGTAAAATATATAGTTTTCTAAATACAATTGTTTAAAATCATGATTTTTAATTTGTTTTCAATTTTAAAAACATATTTTTTAACTTTTTAATATTAAAATTTTTGATTTTAGTATTTTACTTTTAAATCAATAGTTAAGTTAAACATATTTATTAATTTTAGAACAATACTTATGTTTTTTTATAAATTATTAACAAGCCAATTGGCTTAATTTATTATTATTAACAAAGTTTATAAATAATAGTATGTTTTAAATTTTGATGAAAATAATATTATTTGTTATTAATTATAAATAAAATTTTAATTGAATATTTTTGTGATTAAAAAATACATTATTAAAATTTAAAACTTTAAAAAAAGTATTAGTAAGTATAAAAAATAAATAATATCAAAAAACACCTAAATTTAAAATAAATAATAAAGTTTGATTTTTGTAATACAATATTAAAACTATTAATTTTTATAATAAGTTAGATTATAAAAAGTTCAGCCTATTTTACATAACTTAGTAGATTAATTTGTAACTTAAGAGTTAAAACTATTAATATATTTAGAATTCATAATGATTTTATATTTTTTTGTTATAATTTAAACTTATTTAAGTAAATAAAATTCTGAATTTAAAAACTGTTAAAAAACAAATGAAATATTTAATTTCTCAAAAAAGATATATATTTTTTTAAAACCAATAAAAACTGTAAAATAATAATGAATATCTACAAATTAATTTAAATGTTTTTTGTTTAGAACTTAAACAAACTTAATTTGTTGAGAAAATATTATTTAAAAATAATAATATAAAAATAGTTAATTAAAAAAATTCTGAATTATTTTAAAATATTTATAAATTAACTTACAAATTTTATTAATATTATTCTTAAATACAACTAAAAAAAAAATTTAATTTAATCTTAATTTTTTAAACAGATTAGTATCAGTTATAGTTTTGTTTTTAAACTTAACTTACTATAATTACAATAATAATTCGATTAATAACTAATTCCAAAAATAAAAATAATTAATATAAATAATATTAATAATTTTATTGTTTAAAATATTCAAGTGTTTTTTATCTTTAATTTAATTTACCAAAATCTTTATTACAATATAATATTATTTTATTTATTATTTATTATAAAAATTTGATTTATAATAGTTTATTTAAATTTTTAATATTAATATTAATTTAACTATATATTAAAATATTTATAAAATAAAATTTTAACATAATATTTAAAGCTAATATAATAAAAAGCTTAAATATTAAGAATATTATATTATATACTTTGGTTTATAACTTTAAACAATATTATTGAAATAATTAGTAATATTTTTTTTAATAAAACTAAATTCAAAATATTTAATCAAATTATTAATAAAAAAGTAAATTAAATATTTGCTAAAATGACAACTATTTTTGAATAGCTGTTAATAAATAAATATATTATTTAAATAGTTTCAAAAACACCAAATTATAATTTAAAACAAATTATCATAATTTTTTGTATTTGTAGAAGCAATAAACTATTGTTTAATAAAAAACTATATATTTTATTTAATTATATAATTGATTTAATAACTTATTAAAAGCCACAATTTTTATTTAACCAAATTTATTAATTTTTAAATCAAAATTCATAGTTTATTGTAAAGATTATTATAGGTAAAAATATTTCTTTTTATGATATTTATTTTTAATTAAATTAATAATAAATATATAATATTAATAATTAATCTAACATCTTTTTTTTAAAATTAGTTATTAACTAAATTATTAATAAAATTTTTAACTTGATTTATTGATTATTTTAAAATCAAAAATAACAATCTTTAAATTTATTTGTATTTATTAATTTAAAAAAAAATTATAGAATAAATAATTATTAAAAAACAAATAACATCTTTTATTAGATATTAAAAAATGTCAATTAAAACATAAATATTATAATAAGTGTATTATTTTTATTAACAATTATAAATCAATTTCTAATATTCAGATTTTTTTAAAGACTAATCATAATAATTATTTTTTTGTTATTTATTAACTTGTTATTTGATCTATAAATAAAAATTAATTCAAAAAAATTAACATTATATTTTTCAAAGTAAACTGGTTATTTTCAAAAATTTACTTAATAGCAAATATTATTCAAGTAAAATAATAATAAGCTTTTTAATTAGCAAAAAATTATTCAGTATTTATTCAATATATTACTATAAAAATATCTTTAATAATAATAAGTTTAACAAATTTTAAAAATTTAAAATTATAAACATATAGTAAAATCAATTAATAATGGTATATATACATATAATTTCAACTTTTACTGTGATGCCAGCAAAAGTAAGCAGTAATCTTATCACTATAAAATAATTTTTTTGAAGAATAAGTACATGATACTTCAACTTTATATACCAGTTTAGTTTAAAGAACTTTAATTTAAAATTTTTTTTTATAGTTACCATAAAAAATTATGAAAAAATAGGACCCAGCATTATTTATTCCATGTTACTAATATGTGACTAGTATTAAAAAATTATAAAAAATCAAACACAATCTTATTATAATTTCTTATTTTGACTTTTATACATTAAACGTTTTATTTTGTTCTCATTATTGCTCTATCAGGTACTTTTCCACAAATTTATTTGTTTTATAATAGATTAGAATTTTTATAAGAATGTAAAAAAATGTTTAGATGTATTTTGAAAGCTTTTACTATATAATTGAGCAGATTTTAATAATTTTCTATCGAAATGCAAATGATTTAAACACCATAAATGTGTAATAAATATTTTTTTCATGTTTTTTATAAAAAACTTTACGTAAGGCAGAAATAATTCGAAATTATATTGATTCTGGAGTAGATAAAGCATTTTGAATTGAAACTAACAGTTCATGATTAAAGCATTTTTGGGTTTTTGATGTAAAAATTTCTTCAAATAAGAAGATGTGATTTAGCACACTAAAAGACAAAATCAATAAGAAAAAAATTAATAGCTTCTAATAAGAATAATTACTTATAACATATTCATTTTTATTTTATAAATTATTAACTGGTAATAATTTAGTAAAATTAGTAATATATTGGTACCCTCCACAATTTAAAAAATTTTAGGTCAAATAAAATTGTTTACATTTATAAATTAATAGAATATTACTTGCCTTATACTCTTAAGATATGTCTTTTCTATGTCTAATTTAATCAACAATCTATATTAAAACTTGCTTTTTGATCCACTTAAAATTGTCTAAATTATTAAAATCTTCCAAATTTTCTGAATATTTAGACTTTAAGTTGGACATTTTAGATTTTGTCTAATTTAAATGACCAATCTTACCACTTAATGTTTTCTTCAAAATGCAAAAACTAGTAATCTATTTATATTAAATAATTAACATTGTTACCAGCCGAAATTTGAGATATTATTTAGTATGAAATTATCTTTATAATTCCTATCATTAATTAGCATATATTATTGTTTCAATTTATTACTTATTATCTTATTAAATTATCCGAATTATTATTCAATTAATAACCCGATTTGTACAGAACACAAATATAACCAAATTGTGTGATGATTAGACCGAACTATGTAACATTCAGAATTCATCGAAATATTTAGTAATTTGATGAAATACTTAACAGTTTACCAAAATAATCTATAGTTTGCAGAAATAACTTGTAGTTCAACAAAATGTACTTTAGTTTGCCAAAATGTCAGAAAAAAAAAGAGTGCTAGATCATTGAATAGTATTACAACAAGTTGTATAAAAGAAGAGCTTCTCTTTTCGAGAAAATGTATCTTAATTAGAACCAATATCTTTCTCAGTATCTTCTATACAAATCAATTCCAATAAAACTTACTTTGAAAAGCATAAAAATTCTTAATTATTTCTGTTATAAAATTAATCCTTCCATACTAACATTTTGAAATTGATTAGCACTCATTTCAGTAACTGTTAGAAACTTCCAGGCCTAAATCTAAAACAACTTCCTTGACACATTTTCTTATTTTTTGTCTTTAGTTTATTTTTTATTATTTTTTATTATTATTTAGATAGCTTACAGTCAAGACTTCCTGTAGAAAAGTTGAATTTTGCAGCAAAATAACTACACATATTTTTGAAGAGCTTAAAGACAAGATTTTCCTGTAAAAAAGTCAACTTTTACCATAAAGTAACTATACAAGTAATTGGTACAGAATTGGCTATTCCATTATAAACCCAACAGCATACACAGTCTAAAGTATAGAGAAATACTTTGGAAGAATAATTAGCTTATTAGAGGTTTATTGACTTCTATCAACAGCAGAATTAGCAACAAAATAATATTAACAATATTAAGAAAAGAGTAGAAAAATTTTCAGTAACTAAATATTTGTTAATATAAATAAAGAATGAAACCTAAAAAAATTATAAGTCTAAGTAGCTTTTTACGACTAGAAGTGACATTAATATTAGTAGTTTTCATGTATTTTCTTTGCGAAACTTGACTATATAACACATCAATCTAAATTTGGTTTTGAATTAACTTTTTGCATTTTATTGGTAATATTAGAATGCTAAAACCACCATTTCACTTTTACACAATTGAATAAAAAATTCTTATCATTCATATTTTTTTTCTTTTTGATAAACTTATCTATAAACTACTATAAAATAATAAGACAATGTAAATATTTTTTTATTTTTAATAGTTGTGAGCTTTTCATTCTTTTTTGCTACAAAAAAACTAGGTTTTATTTCTTGTAATTTAAATTGTGTATTAAAGTAATTAATTTGTTTTTGTTATTTTATTTCTATAATTACAAGACAAAAAAAAGAGTAAGTTTTAGTAACACATGAAAGAGCAAAGATTAAAAATATGGCAAATCTTTTATTTAATACTGCTTAAATTTTTTGCCATTTAGTATGCTGCAAGAGTCTGTTAGCAACATTCTTTTTCTTTTGATAAGAAAACTATGGCAAACTTTTTGTTGAACACTTGATAAACCTTTAATTATTTGGTGTGTTACAAGAAGTTTGTTGAAAACATTCTTCTTCTATTATTTAAAAGACTATAGCCGACTTTTTATTAAACACCTAATAAATTTTCTGTCATCTGATATGCCATAAGAGATTTGTTAAAAACATTTTTCTTCTATTATTTAAAAGACTATAGCCGACTTTTATTAGGCACCTAATAGATCTTTTGTTATTTAATGTGCTATAAAGAATTTATTAAAAATATTCTTTTTTTACCATTTAAAAAACCACAGCTAACTTTTGTTGAGCACTTAATAAATCTTTTGTTATCTGATGTGTTACAAAGAGTTTGTTGGAAACATTTCTTTTTTATTATTTAAAAAACCATGGTCAATTTTTATTAAGACCTAATAAACCTTTCATTATCTGGTATGTCACAAGAGGTTTGTTGAAAACATTCTTTTCTATCATTTAAAAGATCATGGCCAACTTTTATTGAGCGTCTAATAGATTTTTTATCATCTGGTATGCTGTAAAAAATTTGTTGGAAACATTTCTCTTCTATTATTTAGAAGACCATAGCCAACTTTCATTGAGCACTTAATAAATTTTCCATTATCTGGTGTGCCACAAGAGGTTTGTTGAAAATATTTCTTTTCTATTGTTTAAAAATCACAGTCAACTTTTATTGAGCACTTGATAGATCTTCAATTATCTAATATGTTACAAAAGATTTGTTGGAAAAATTTCTCTTCAATCAATAAGAAAACCATGACCAACTTTGTTGATCACCTAATAAATCTTCAATCATCTGATATGCTGCAAGGGGTTTGTTAAAAACATTCTTCTTTTATTATTAAAAAAACCACAGCCAACTTTCATTGAACATCTGATAGACCTTCCAGTGAAACTCACCTTGAAAAATTACATAAGAAAAAAGAGAGAGAGAGAAAGGGCAGGAAAAAAGGGCAAAAGCCTTTTGTTGTAAATAAGTCATTTATAAAAAAGATGTATATATGAGCATTGTTACATGATCAAGTTTGTATTTGTGATTAATTAAGAAGAAAAATGTGCACGCGACAAGTCCAAGATAATTATAGAGGTGATCTACAATTATCCTAAAAAATCGCCCGAAAAATCATTTTTTTATTTTTTATTTTTTAATGTTTAAACTTTTTAACAAGTACAATACACAGCAAAACTCACCTTATATAGGAATGAAGAGAGAGAAAAAGACAGGAAGGGAGAACAAAAAAAAGAAAAAAAAAGAGAATGGAAGAAAGGGGGGACGAAAAAAAGGAAGGGAAAGAATGAAGGAAGGGAAGTGATAAAGAAAGAAAAAGAAAGAAGGGAAGCGATAAAGAAAGGAGGAGAAAGAAGGAAAGCAATAAAGAAGAGAAGGAAGGGAAGCAATAAAGAAAGGAAGAAGGAAGGGAGATGATAAAGGAAGGAAAGGAAGGAAGGGAAGCGAAGTGATAAAGAAATGAAGAGAAGCGATAAGGGGAAGGAATGGAACGATAAAGGAAGGAAGGACTGTTTTGTATAAAATTTTTTTCGAATTATTGGGTCATTAGTCATAAACATAGCCCCCTTCGAAGTGATGTAATTTTAGAACAGCAGCTCATCTTAACCAAAAAAGATTTGTTGTTTTGATCAAAAATATTTTTAATCACTATTTTTTTTATGAGCGAAGATAAAATGGAATATAGAAAATGTCGATCAAGATCTATCTCATGTTAGAGGTGCCAGGTTTACACAAACTACATGGGCGTAAAGCACAAACTTCGAACCCTTAAAATTTTCCTAAGTGAGAAATTTTTTTTTGTCATCTCCCTGCCATATCCCTGTTATCATCATTATTGTTTCGAATCTTAATTACAGAACTCCTGTGTCAATATTTGTAAATATTAAGGGTACTATAGAAGGGGGATACTATAGGCAGTGCTTGTAAAGATGACTGGTGTTATGGTTCTTTTTTTTCTTGAAGCTGAAAATTCTAGCAATTTCTATCAGTTAGCAAAGGGGACTGGGTTTTAAGAATAATTTCGATCAAACCTTTTTAAAAAGAGAATATCAAATTTACCGAAATATGAAAGTCTAATTAAGTTTTTTGTACAAATAGATGAAAATATGTTTTTGTAACTATTACTTTAAAATTTTTACTAAAAAAAGAAATTTTTGAAAAAAGAATAAAAAAATAGGAAAAATCAGATTTTTATGTAGTTCGAGATGTCAAAGAGTAAATTTTCTCACAAAATCAAATTATTGAATGCATTTTTCAACTTGCCTCCAAGAAAATTCATCAGCCAAAATTTGCTCGTCTGCTTAGGTATCTTTATAACTACGGATTGGGCACAATATCTGATGAATAGCAAGCCTTTAATTTCTAACAAAAAAAGCACTGAAACTGGTTATTCATTTGGTCAAGCTCGATACGGGTATTGTTATATTGCCTTGGTTGGAACCAGTCAAGATAAGCACCAAGTTTTTGTCTAGTTCAAAAAAGCAGCCAAGACTGGGTAATCTTGTAGTCCAGATTAATCTTACCAGTTGCTATAAACAGTGACGAGGAATTAATGCGAATAGTCTAAAGGCATTCTATTGGTATCAGAAGGCAGCCGCAGCTGGGGATCTACAATGGCATTTCTAAACTTAAAATGGGATTTGTTTACATTAAAACTCGAAATTCGTATTTTTATCAAACTATCAAATTTTACAAAAGTAATTTATTAAGCTAGGAAATAAAAATATTAGTTTCAGATATTTCAATAAAGCCTTAAAGCTCTCTCTTTCCAATTGAAGCCATTGCTTGATTTAGCGACTCCCCATTCCATAATTTTCTCTATATTTTGCTTCTGTTCTTATTTAAGTCATCCCGGGATAAAAGCAAGGAAAAAGTATTTTATTAAAGGAGGTAAAATCTCAAGAGTTAAAGATTATAGCTGCATTGTTAAAAGCTATTTCATTACAAAAATTTCTGGCAATAAATCATCAAGGCCTAGTTTATATAAATTGTCTTTTAACTGCTCAAATAATTTATTTTTCAACCAGTTATTTTTGTAATTTATATATGGTAGACTTTGTTATAAAATTATTCGACCCATTAAAAAAGTAAACACTTCAAAAAAAATTTGTGATGTATATTTCCTTAAAGAAAAAATTAATAAATTTAATAAAGTCAGAATATAATTTTACGCACTTTATAAAACTTAAATTTATATTAAATCTGCCACAGTATATTTCAAATTGATGTGGTATATTAATAATTATCAATTTATAGACCAAATTTAAATGAAAACTAATTTAATTTATCAAAAATCAAAATTTAAAAACGAACTAGCTTTTAGATTCAGTATTAACATATATTTAACAAATTTGATAATTTGATTATAAACATTAAGACCAATATTTTTATAATAATTTTTATTAATAAACCAAAAATATTTTTAATGAATTTAATTATTAATTCAATGTTTTCATATTTGAATTTTGCAATTTTCACACCACAATATAATTGAATTTTATAAACAGAATCTTTTTTTGAATGATAATTTATATTATAGCATTTATTAAACCACCTTAAGAATTTTTGACTTTAATTTTTATAAAAATTATTAATAAATTTAAAAAATAAAAAATAATAATAACTCTAAAATATATACAATGTATTTTAAAATATATTGAATGGAGTATAAAAAATGGTACAGTCAATATAATATAGAATAAATATATATCTTATGAAAAGATTGCTATTACATTTATTAAGAGTCATTCCAACATAGTCAAATAATAAGCATTATATAATTAAATTTAATTATATTCTCAATTTTTTTATATTCTTGCTTTCAAGGGGATAGACAGATTCTTTAAAATCTATAAGTTGGAATTTATAAAGTAAATTAAATATTAAATATTAAGTGTATAATAATAGAATAATGATAATGATAATAAGGATAACAATTACATTGTGTAATGACAGTTTTACACTAAATGGCTCGTTCGGTAATTGAAAATGGTTATACTTATAATATGTACAGTCCCAAGTTTTATTAGTAGTTACTTAACTTATTTAAAATATCATGCAAAATATCTTCTCGCTTTTTCATTACAAAATGCTCAAATTCTAATAGATATCCTGGCATTCGTTGTTTTACATTACCATCATTTCGGAAAAAAATTTAAAATTATTTTTTGGCTATGCTTCGGATTGTTATACTATTGGAATCCCCATTCATTACCAACATTTATTTTTCTTTGATATGTGTTTCTTAATATATGTGGATATAATTAGAAATTAGATTACCTAAATTTTATGCAGACACCATAAAGTCAGATTATAATAAAAATTATAAATATCTGGCTTCTGAATAGATTAATGTGTTTGGGTTTATTAAAATTAGGCTCTATTTATCAAACTGAAAAATATATTAAAAGAAAAATTAATAACTATTTGATATTTATAAATATATCATATTTTCTGAAATCAATCACTGATTTTTATAAATATAACATATCTTACAAGTTCCATCATAACAAAAAGTTATATATATATTGCTTTTTTTAGGAAAACTTATACCAGTTACGTATATTTAACTTTTTATCCAAATTTATTATTTTCTATCGCTATTTAATCTCGACTTTTGTTTTGATAACGTATTGTTTATTGAGTTTGACTTATGCCTAAACTTCGAAAGATCGCTCGATATTAAAATTTGATGTGGGTAATTCTTATGTTTTTATTCAAAAAGTAAGAAACTGTTCTCTAAAAAAAGATTCATTAATAATCCTATTTAGAATGTACTGCGTTTAAAATAAGATTTTATTTGCGAATTTGGCTTTCTTGGAAGGGGACAAGAGCGATTGACTATAAATGATTCTGTAAGTACAAATTTCAAAATTAGGAGTCCTATTTAGCTTAACCTTAAGAAAATATCTAATCCAGTGATTTAATTTTTGATGATTTGAAAAACCTCATAATCATCAAATAAATTTCTACCGCTGTATTTTCTGACCCAGGCATTATAATGTGCTCATAATTTGTTTCCTTTTTACAACTGCATGGAATAGATTGAAAATTACTGCTCTGGGTTCGAATACTATAATTGCCAAATTGGGGTCCAAACTCTTTATGACAAAAAGGTCCATTTTTGCTAATCAACTTGCTAAGTTTGGCATTTTGAGCTTTGCCATCTCCAAGGGAAAAAATAAAATTTCCCTCTCCATCTATCAATTCGCCACGAGAATGCCAAGATTCTGGGTTATAGCCGCCAATCAATTGACCAGTCCCTTTGACTTTGATTACAGTAACTGTTGCTCCTTTGTTATCACATAACCGATGAAAATCATTTGGTGAGAATCCGTCTCGACTGCCTCGAAGTAGTAATTTAAATTCATTTTCAAGTTGATCTTCCAAAGGAGTATTTTCGTCTTTGCCTTGAATCCAATGATCGAGTTGTTTTATATTATGCGATTGGAGAAGCCTTGAATCAAAATTTGATCGTGAAAACCGTAATGGCTGAGCGTCAACAGATTTTTGATGACTCCCTGGTACTAGATAATGGTGTAAAAGATCTTCATATAAGGTTCCAGATAAAATTCTCGCAAATGGCTTTACTTTATAATAAAAGTCAACTGAAAAGATGTTAAAGAACCGGATTAAAGGTAGAAGTTCTCAAAGTTTTCACCTATCCAATTAAGAACTTTTTCCAATTGAATCCCATTGCTTAATTTAGCGACTCCCCATTCTATAATCTTTTCCCATATTTTACTTTCTTCCATATTTAGGTCATCCCGGGATAAAATTGAGCAAAGAGCATATTTATTAAGGGAGGTAAAATCTTGAGAGTTAAAGACTGCAGATGGATTTTTGACAGCTATTTCGGTGCAGAACTTTTGTAGCTTTTTGAACGAATGATGGATGAAGGATGTTTCATGAAAGGTAACAAAATTTTCTTCCAACTCTTTTGCATGATGTTCAATTAAATAATCTTCAAGGTGGTCAGTAAGTTTTTCTAGAATAAGCTCGTCAGTGGCAATAAGCAATTCTAAGATTGTAAGTGGTCCGTGTTCATTAAGAGATATTTCACCACTATAAATGTATCTAGATAAAATAAAAATATTTAAATAGTCATGAATAGAAATATTAAGCAAACAAAATTACTCACCGAAGAATTTTTTCAAAAATATCTGGCGATATATTAGGTTTAGAAAAGACGATAGTCTTATTTTCTCTTTTAACCCAATCACCAGAGAGTGCTATAGCAAAATACGAGGATCTTGCCGCTAAAATTTGAGAATGAGCATGAAAAGTTCTAGTATTAGGCGCTTCGCCTACAATAATCTTAACATCAGACAAATTCTGACTATTCAATAAGCTCTCGAAATCGTGAGATAAAGCGTGAAAGAGTTGTTGGGGTGCCATTGATAAGATATGAAAAGTTGATTTTAAAAAGAATGGTATTTTAATTTTATATTAATATTAATATGCATTGATTAGGAAATGATCAACCTGCTGCAGGAAATTTTTTAAAAAAGTATCATTTAATATCGTTTAAAGTTCTTTTAACAGAAAACTTTTATATAACACAAGTCCATTAAAACTCATTTTATTTCGAAGTTTCAATAATTCCCACTGCAAGTTAAATTTCATTTTTGAGGAACAAGAATAAGATTCCAAAAAACAGTTATCATACAACAACATATTAGTATTTTTTAGAAGTTTTCTTTATTCAAATCAAAATCCACCAAAAATAACCCATATTTCTTTGAAAATAAGATTATAAAAGCTGTGCTAAATACTATGCACAAGTAAATTTTAATCAAAAAAATTTTCAATGTGAATAAACAGGATAAATTCATTAAATTGATTAAATATATCATGCTTAATAATTTATTATTCATTGTCTTCTTTATTAAAAACCGTTTTATTTAATAAATGCTAAGATTTTTAACATATGTACCAATTCAAATATTTTTGGTTTTATCTAATATGTTTACTACTATTGTATTAATATTAAGCTTCAAAAAATACATTAATAATAATAATATTTTTTAGATAGTAATTTTTTAAATTAAATCTTATTTTTATAAAAATAATTAACAAATTTTTAAGTTTTTACTTCAATATATGTAAGTTATAAATCTTTAGTTTTTGCTAACTTTAATATTACCATTATCTTATAATTATATATATATATATATCATAAAAACACAAATAATAAATAGTCTTTTCAAAAAATATCTTAGATCAGTTAGTTTTAATATTTATATTATTTCTTAATAATTATTTTACTAATATAATTAAGCTAATATAATAAGCTTTAATATTAATAAACTAAGTTTATAAACTGTTTTTTTAAAATTAATTTTTTATACACAAAGATAAAGATGTTTATTAGTTTTTTTTACAATAGAATTATTATAAAAACATAATTTTTAGATAGCAGTAAAGTTTATTTAGTGTAATTATGTTAATAATTTATTTTCAAGTTAATATATTTTTTTTTTAATTACTAAAAATAGCAAACAAAATGTCTTTTTGCTTTAGTAGATATTTTAGCATTTATTGCTATATAAAGTAAACTGAAAAAAAATTTATGATTATAAATTGAACTTAAAAATTATTAAAAAATTGAATATATAAGACTGTAAAAATAGTTTAATGCTTTATTACATCATTAATACTTTTGTAAAATAATACTATCTGAATAAATAATAGCCATACAGCTATACAAATATTTTAAATTAAACCAATTTGTTTTTTTATTAATATTATTAATATTATTAATAAAAAACTAATTAATTAAGCTATTACAAATTTAAAAATTATTAATTAAACAAAAATCTATTATTATTTTGTTTTTGTGTTGTTTGTAAATAAATATAAAAAAATGCCCAAATTTTTTGTATATTTTAATTTTGATTAATTTTTTTCAAATGCTTTTATTCAATAAATTTATAGACTTTATACAGTATTAATTAATTTTTTCTATTCTTTTTAAAACTTTTTTCAATTATAAATAGTTAAAATATAATTAATAAATTTAATGTTAGTTAAAATATTTTATCAATTATATAACTCTAAAATTATGAAAATTCAAGCTTTAGTTTTATTATATAAATCTATTTTTAAATTAAAAATATTAAATAGTTTTAGAAACAAAACATAAATTAATTAGTCATACTGTTTTCAAATTTTTTGTTAAAAATCTTTTGTTTTTAAAGTTTTATCTTTAAATAACTATAAAGTTTGTAATTAACAACCTAATTATATCATAATATTGTAAATATTTTTTTTATATATTTAAGTTATTTATATTAAGTACTTAAAATATTTAATATAATAAATAATATTTTTTTAAGTTTATTTATTTATAATTTAATTTATTTTTTGTTTGATTTTTTTAAACTTAAATATTATATTATTATCATGTATTAAATAATTTAAACTCATTTTTTAAAACAGTTTTTTAAAACACTTTTAATTATGTATCTCTTATTAGTTATAATATTCTAAATAAAAATAATTTTAGGCAATTTTGTTTTATATAACTTAGTATTTAAATAATTTTTTCAATTAACTACCAATTTTTTAAATCTGAATTTGTTTGTATTATATATTTCTATTATTTTAAAATAATTTTCTAAATTTATTTCTAACAAAATATTTAAAAAATAAATAATATTTTCATTTTGGCTTTTAATTTTTTTAAGTTTGTAATACTATAATAAAAGTTTTGCTAATGTTTTGGTTTTTAAATTAATTTCGAATTTTTTTAATGCTATTTTCTAGAAATTTCATAATTAAATCTTTTAATATCATAATCTATTTGTTCAAATCAGTAATTTCTTTTTAAAAAGTTAGTTTTAATAATATGAAACTTAATTACTAAAACAAAATTATAATAACTGCATTATTTTTGTAAACAATTACAAATTATTTTTAAATTAAAAACTAATACTTCAAAACTAATTTCTTAATTGAATTTACATATTCAATTTTTTGTTTATTTTTATTACTTTTATTATTTTATCTTGGCTGTTTTTTAGCTTATTATTCTAATTTGAAATATTGTTAATTTTAACAATTCAAATTTTTTTAAATTTCAAAGTCTGTATTTGATTCATTCAATGCATTTAATCAATTTCAATTAATAAAACATATTAATTTACAAAATATCACTTTAAGCAAATTTATTTAACAATCAATAATTAAATTATGTACTTTTTGATATCTAAATTAAATTTATTTTTCAATCAACAATTGTTTTTTGTATATATATTATAAAGTACAAAAAAATGGAATCTTAATATTTATTTTCATAAGTGAATAAAGTTATCATGAGATTATTTACCGAAAAATATATATTTCTGGTCATGGTTTTTGAAAAATTTACATGACCAAAAACAAATAATCATCTGAAAACATACCTCCACTTCTTTGAAGCTCAATAACAAACTATTTGCCTCTTATGAGTATTCGGTAGCCCGTTGTATATAAAATCAATCTGTTTTCACAAGTTTATTTTGATTCTATGCATCTTTGATGCCATCTTATTATCCAGATTATTGTTAAAATCTCACTCTCCATTTATCTTTTGTCACAATTGTGGCATCCAACTTTGCGTTTTTCTTGTAGCTATCAGCATGAAGCTTACTTTTACCTCTAGAAAAAGATTTTTTGACATTTTAGCATTTTTTTCTAGAAATAAAATAATTATGAAAATACTTCTATCTGGTAACCAGGACCTCTGAAACATCAATAAAAAGGCGGTTTATTAAGTGTGTAACTTTTGAAAATTTTAAAATTTTAAAATTGCTGATTTTTATGGCTTTTATTTTTTCGTATAATCAAGTTGTACATTTTTCAAACCAGATTATTAAACATTAAATTGTAAAATTTTTGAATAATTAATTTATTTTTAAAGTGACATTAAAAAATTGCTTCCAAAAGAATTAATTACAAATTAATTTACAAAATAGCTGGTATTATAAAAGAAGATTATCATTTTTAAATTATAATAATAAATTGTTTGAATAAATTTTATCGTTCAATATAAATTTTGAAAATAATAAGCCATTGTATTTAAAATTAATACTATGTCTAAAATCTAATTTGTCGAAAGCCATAAAAAAGTGGAAAGAGAATATTCAAGAATAATTTTAATGATGAAATTGTTTTTGAAAATATTTGAATATTTCAATTTTTGAATATTTTTAGCATTTTAAAATTGTTTTTTATTATTTCTAATGAAATTTGTATAATATTAGTTTTCAAAAATTTTTTACAAACTGGTTATTTTTTTTGAGATATTTTAATTTATCATTAGAATACTTCAATTCAAAAAAATATATCATAAATAATATTATAAATCTCTTTCCAAAAGTGATTATTAAATTATAGTTACTCTGTTTGTGTGAATCATCATAAATTAATGGTACTTTAAAATTTTCAAAGCCTTATATTTTTTTTGTAATTAGGCAAAATATTAAAGAAATTATGAATTTGAAATATGTTCTTTTGCAAATCCTAACATAAATAATTATATTGAGTTGTTTCAAAGGACTTAAAATTTTGATAGAATAGATTTTTAGTGTGTTTGAAAGTTTTAATTCTAAATATGAAATATCTTTAACGCGTTGTAAAGTCATTTTGTTGTTGTTTGGAATAAAACAATTTTTGATATTATTAGGCTCAGAAATTTTATAATTTTGAAATAAGGTTTTAGTATCTGATGACATAAAAAAAAGGTTTATTATTTTTTTAGCTTTGATTGTCAGCAAAAAAAAATTTTTGAGACAAATCTGAAAAAATATATTTAAACTTAAATTTCATATGACTGTTTCAATTTTTTCTAGTGTTGTAAAATGGTGTATCATTGTATTAGATGGTCCTATCTTTGGTTTTATCCCCAAAATTTATTCAGCAATGTTTAAAACCTTAAGGTGACAGAAACGGTTTATAAATAGTTGCCAAATGTAAATTTCTGGCAATGAGTGGTTAATTTTATAATCCACTTTGTTTTTTTGATGGCTATCAGAAATTTACTAGAAGAAACTCTTATAAGTAAGGGATATTGGTTTGGTTTTGCAATAAAACTGTAAATATTCTCAAGATGGTTTACATTTTATGCTTGTCGTTTTAGTTTGAAATTTAACCTCAGAAAAGTATAAATGTCATCTATAAACTAAAACCAGTTAAAAAATAAACTTCTTGATCTTTTAAGCATAAAAGTCTATATATCATTAAAAACTTGATTAAAAATATATCTAATTTCAAAATGAATAACTCAAATTGTTAGTAATAACCAAAATTAATTATTTATAAAAAGTTGATTTGATAGAGAACCTCAAAAGCCTTAAATTTATTTAAAAGAGGTGCTTAAAACTATACTAAAAAATATTGAAAAGTTTTGTCAAAAAAAACTTTTTTAAACTTTATACTCTTGCCTCAGGTTTTTGAAATTTTGATGGTGAATCGAATTTCAAAATATACAAGTGAAAAAATCTTTAATTTGAGAAGATAAATATTCAAGCATACAATTTCATAATAATATTAATCAAACATCAAAAGCATTTTTGCAAATTTAAGTATTTGCATTTAACTAAAATATGATTACAAAGACATGTTATAGTTTCATTTATTTTTAATTTTTATAAAAGTTTATTAATTTAATTGAGAAACTTAAAAATAAAACAAAATCATTAAATAACCAGAGCTTTCAAATATTATGTCTTTTCACCAAAAATATGTGATATTTGATATATTTGATGATATGCTTTTTGAAAATTTCTTTGTTTTCAAAAATAAATACACCTTTTTAATAGTATTTTAAATTTAAATGATGTTAAGACAAATCTGTTTTACTAATATTCATAAAAATTTTAATTTGAAAATATTTGTGACATATATAATATTACTACTCTCCAATAAGATAAGTTCTTTCACTAGAACTGAAAAAAGTTAAATATACTTGGAGTTTATATTCACTAGAAGCATCCAGTGCCTCGCATACTTTATATTTAATCAAAAATGAATTGAAAAATGCTTGAAAATTCACAATACAACATTTATGCCCATCAGCAAAAATTTGGTTAATAATAGTAATAATAATAATAATAATAATAATAATAATAACAAAATTACTTCACCATTAGATGAGTAAATCTGAATTTGATCAAAAACTAAGGTTTCTAAATTTTTAAGCTATTGTAATTGTAAAACTTATTTAAATTTATTTAATTTTATTTCGAAAGATAATTTTCTGTTATTTTTAATGAATAGAACACAATATTTTAATTAGATTTTTTCTTCATTCAGTAACTATTTATTATGCTTTGCTATATATTTTTATAAACAAAATATTAACACAGCATTTGTTTACAAAATAGATTCTTTTGACCATTGACTGTGTCAATTTTAATTGGCAAACAATATTTTTAGTCCGGAACTCGAAAAGAAAAAGGATAATATATATTTTCATACTTGCCAATTAAAGATCGAAATCTAAGACCATCTGACAGTTTACAAGAATATGAACTTGCTAAAGTTGTGGAATCGCACATTTTTAGGAATATCCTTAAACATACAACTGCTAAGTTACAATTTGCAATTACCTCCTTAATTCGCTTCAAATGATGCACATTGTAATATGTTCTAGGTTTTTGTGTTTGGTATAAGTACCAGGAACTCTAACCTTTCTATATTAGTAAGGTCCAAATTCTTGAACCGAAAAATTTTCATAAATTACCAATCGTTATGATTTTCAACTTAAATCCAATCACAGAAAAAAATTAAAGTTTCGTGTGTCGCAAACTAACCAAACAATTTGAACCAATGAATATACTAAAAAATTTTAATCTGTTACATTTCATTAACAAAAACATTTTATTATTGGTGGATAGAACCAAGGTACAGGTTTGCCTAACGGTTACATATGCTTGTGTAATCTTCAGGTATCACAATCATTTGAATTTTGGAAATCTAGCTAATAATTTTATTGGGTAATATTTCCTAAAGTATTAATAAAAAGGAAATCTCATGATATACGTTTGTATTATGGATTTTCGGGGGTCATGTAGAAATTGAGATTTATCATATAGATCTTCGCATAGTCAATTCTTTTCGTGTGTGTGTTTAGGTAACTAACGTACCATATACTAAAATTTTTATGGAGAGTAAGATTCACTAGTTAGTATTATCATTATTATTATTATTTACATATTGAAACGGGAGTTGGGAAGAAATTTTGTGAAAAGGAATTGGAAAGAGAGAATTATTTTTAAGAAGATCAAAATATTTAAGGGTGCAAAGCAGCATGAATAGGAAAAAAAGTTTCTCGCTATATAGAATGTAAAATTTGGCTTGCAGAATGATTTCGATTATAAATATTGTAAATTACTACTACTAAGATATAGATAAAATAGAATAAGTGAGAGGATGTAAAAATTTTTGGGTCACTTAATAATAATAATACCATACTATGTAGTAAAAATTTTATGAACAGAAAATAATTAGTTTTCTGGATCAATTTTAAATAAAAAAAGTGTGGGAAATTTTTTGGGACGAAAAGCCAAAGAGTTGAGGCAGATTCATCAAAATATCATTAAATCTTGTCATCAAAATTTTCATTCATCAGATGCTATAGTTTTTGAGCATAGTATCTGTAATATTTCACAGTGGTTGACTGCTTTTCTAATTCAGTCCTTAGCGTCTGCATAATTCTCGGTATATCATTCTTCTCGATGACCTTGGCTCTCGTCAATACGAACAAGAGCATACTAAATACATTCGTTGCCATCATTTCCCCTAGCTCTCCACCCCAACGACCTAATCGATATGTCCGTTCTTCTTCACGAACTGGTCCAAACTGCCCTGTATTATTTAATAAGGTTGGTAACCTTCTGATAAACAATGGATCTCGACTTCTTTTTCTTACTATATTGATACCTGATTGGAAAATTAAAATATTATTTAAGGAAAAACTCAGAGTTAAGATCTTTGAAATACTTCAAGGCAATCATTCATATTAACTTCCCAAATGAATCTAAAATTACCTTTTGCCTCAAAATCGGCCAAAATTGGTCCAGGCCTTTGAAATCCATACTCCGCCTCTTGAATCTCAATATACCCACCACTCTTGGTGACTCTTAGGAGTTCAGGAATAATTCTTTTTTCCCATTGAGCATCAATGAAATAGGATAACATGTGACGCATATAGACCAGGTCGAATATGTCTTTAAAGGGTATCCGCGTCGTTATATCAGCTAACACTATTTGTACATTGTAGGGTAGCTGATTGGGAAACGTACGATCAATATCCACTCCATAAAAATTTGAACATCGAAAGTCGGTCGCCATATCACACAGCCACGTTGCGGGACCGCATCTAGAGATTAAACAGATGGGAATTCAGAGTTAAAGTTTGTTTGTTTGTTTTTTTGAAATCTTTTAACTAGAAAAAAGAAGGAGAAGAGTGAACTAAAAAACGTGTTTTTTTATACCCACCCAACATCTAACACATTAGCTTCTCCATTTCTCAATTGTTCCAATAATGGTGCTGAAAAATTTGCACCCCAATAACATTTTCCAACATGATGCTGTAACTGTACTCGATCAATCTCGTCGTCATTTATATTCAATAAGGAATTATTTGAACCCTTTGAACCCTTTGAATTTTGTCCTCCACCTCGATTATTATGATGATGATGATTTAAACGAATGTTAAATTTACTAGAACCAAGACCCATTTTTTTTAAAACAAATTTATTTCCTTTTCGTTAATATGTGTCCAAAGATTGAGAGTCGAGAAGATTGGACTGATGATGATGATGATGATGATGAGGATGATTTAGAAAAGTAATAAACGGAAAGTCTAGGATAAATTAGACTTTCACGAATTGTTTTTGCTTAAAATAAGCGGCAAAAATTTTTGATTATTTTGTGGGGAGCTTTCTAATTTTATGTTTCTTTTTTAAATTCACCCCTCTCATATGATTATTGAATATTATTAATCCTGAACACATTATAAAAACTAATCAATGATATACATTTTAGAATTGGACAATTCCATTTTTAAAAAATAGTATTAATATTATAGATCACCATTCATGTTGAAATTAGGTTCCTCAGCTGTTGCATGACACTTGGGTAACTCCCCAATCATATATGCTTTGAATTAATATCAAATGCACTAGATGATTTGATGCATCTAATGTTTGAGTACAGCTGCAACGATATATCACCAATTAATTCTTTTTGATTTTTTTACAAGTTTAACTGTTATTCCGTAGTTAATTATCATTCGGTCCCTGAATAGTAAAAGATTTAGCTAGCGGAAATCAAAAATGTTTCGAAGGACAAAATAATTTTAAGGATATTTAATTTTACATACTATGATTCATGAAATCTCCTAAATTGGAAACCAACTTCTCAAGATCGCGAAACTCGCTGGTAAAATTATGGTTCCCATACTCGAGTAATAACGATTTTGTTAAACGATGGACAATAATATCATGCTTCGGAAAAAATCTGTAGCATTCTCCATAAAATGGTTACTTATTGAGGTCGAAATCTAGTTTTTGGCTGGAACTTTAATTTTTGCTAATCCTGCAAAAAACCTTTTTTTTTGATAAACAATAATGTAACCTGACAATGTGTTTGGTAGAGAAGTCCGGATAAAATTATAATTATTGAACCACGATATTATTACACGCAATTCTATTTAAAACAGGATGAGAAATTTTAATGACATTCACAAATTAAATCTGGAAATATGAAAAAATTCCAATTCTCTGAATTTCACAACCACCTGAAGGAAAGACAAAAGCTTAATTTTTACAAAGGACATTTCAAATAAATAAAATAAGAAGTAGAATTCTCATTTTTTCTTGTATCCAAAGGATTTGTCTTTGTTTTATGTTTCAGCATTATAAATTCCTAATTCTTTGAAATAAGAAACAAAGATATTGATCATTTTTATTTAAATGAATTTGAATTTGATTTGTTTAATTGAATTCAAAAAATTCAAATATATAGCCTTATAAAAGTTTTTTTTGTTTCTTCTTTTTACCCAATTAAATTTTATTTCTTTATAATAATTCTTTTTCCATAATTATTTCTCTAATGGGAATTGGAAGAAAATTTTAATCATTTCACAAAGCTAATAAAAATTTGTTTGGACTGTTTTATTTTAAGTATAAATGTGGTAATTTTTAAAATAATAAAAAAAATTTAATTTTTCTGAAAATCTTTTCAATTTCAATTTGAAATATCTATTTTCTTTCTAATAAATTAAGTCAAATTAAATTGTTAGAAGGCTAAATTTAGATTATGAAAATAATATTAATCTAAAATGTAACAATTATCTCTATATTCAATCAATTTAATTGCTGTTTCTATAAAAATTGACATAAACAAATTTTGTTTCACCAAATTCCAGAAGATTTTGTATAAGCCTAGCTTTAATTAAATTTTATTTCTAAGTAAATTAATTAAATTTTAATATCTTTACTCCATAATGTAATTATCAGTCACTTATAGATTCTACAATTTTAAAGTTTTCAAAAGTTTTTCCTTACGATTTTGCTTTTATTAGCCCGATCTCAATAGAAATTAGTCAGATTATAATACACAATATTAATTTTTTAAAAACGGATTGTTTTTGTTTAACAAATATTTTATTATTAACTGCCTAAACTAATACTAAACATGTATAAATCAAAGTTAATGTTAATGAAATACTAAAATAAAAAAAAAACAAAATAAAAATATGAGGAGATTAATGTGAGTCTTATAGACTTAAAACTCTTTCATTTCTTTATATTCTATGTTTCTCTCTTATCACAACGATAATTGGCATTTCCAGCAACATTTGATGAGGAATAAATTCAAGAAAAAATATGTATCAAAGTTACTTTTTAGCCAACTTTCTTTAAAAACTTGTACTTCAAAATATGATCTCTATTTACTCACCAATAATATGATTTTCAAAACAAATGTAACAATATAAGATGTCAACAAAGCCTTTTTGCATTCACTCTCTGTATAACCGGGTAAACGGCTAAAGGAAGTAATAGGTCTTAACACTCGCGTACCAAGTATCAATCAATCATAGATCTAACATCTACAGAAAATTAATAATTTTTAATTTTTGAGTAATAAGTAGGTAATATATAAAATATGTGCGAAGATAACGGTAGATATTCAATAAAAAGATATTTAAAGGTTAGAAATTTAAAACCTTAGATAAATAAAATATTTACAGTAGTACGAGATATTTATAACCATACCGCATAAGAGACAAAATACTCCTATATCCAAGAGTGACTAGAAAGTGAATAATACCAGAAAAGGTAGAGAGAAATTTGGGTCGTGATTAAAAAGTAGAAATAAGTAAGAATTTTTATTAAAAAAGCATAAATAATAAAGGCTTTAATAGTAAATCTTTAATAGTTTATCTCGATTAACAAAAGCAATAAATGTTATAATTGCTATATAAAAGGCAGCCATTCGAAATTATATGCATAGAATATTTCCAGTACGCCAAAATAGTGAGAAGTTTTAAATTAAGAGTGTTTCGAGAAAAAACTATTGATTATATGAAATTCATTGTTTGCTACTCAGACTCAAATCCCAAATAAATAATTGATTGGTCAATTAACTGCTAATTATTGAAATCTTTAACGCAAGAAATCCGAATTAAATAATAATAGCTTTAAAAATTTCAATTCAAACTAAATTATAACAGCAACAATCACTGTTGAATTTAACATAAAAAAATTATAGTTCTTTAGTATTTTATTGTAGTAAGGTGACTAATCATATTTCCAAGACTGCAACAATTTTCTTTCACCACTTTCATAAAATAATGATAAAATTATAATTAAAGATAAATAAAAGCAACCTCAATTTCTTTGGAGAAGATTTACAATAGACTCTGAATAAAAGTAAGAGTTAAAACAAAAACAACTTGGTATTTAAATTTAAAATTACCAATAAAGATTTAAAAATAAAAGATTAAATTAATTAATTTTTAGACCTTAAAAATTAAAAAAGCTAAAATAATTTCAATTTTAAAAACAATAAATATGTTTACAATTATAATATTGTATAACCATATTTTTGTTAGACTTATAAGTAATGGTGATAAATTGGAAAGAAGTATAATTAAAAAATGTGCAATTTTACTTCGAAATTTGGGTTTTAAGAGTATATAAAAGCCAGTTCATTATTTTTTAAATTTAATTGTTTTTTTTTAAATGAATTAAAAACAAAGACAGTTGAAAAAAGGTTATTTATTATTAAACAAATAATAAACAATTATTCTTTTTTATAATTCTTTGATATATCTTTAATTCAATTGCTAAAAACCTTCTTTATTGTTTCAATTTATTAATTTTTATTATTCTAGTAATATATAAATAACAACAAAATAACTTTTAGGATTACAAATATTGCAAAAATATAATTATTTTGTGTTGCTGAAAAATACAGTTTTTGTTATAGCTATTTTTTTGAAATATTCTGTATACTAAATTAGATTGTAAAATTCTTTCAATGTTTTGTTTGATTATAAAAAACATATTTTTGAGATTTTGAAATATTTATTTGAAATTAAATTAAAGCGACTTTAAAAGCAAAAAAATCTTTAAGATGTTAAAAAATATATTCAAGAAAAAATTCTGTCTTATAAAGTTAATTTCTGAATTCAATTTTATTTTTAAAAAATTTTATTGATACAAAATGTGTCAAAGAAGCATAAATTATATCCTATAAAAGGATGCAAAAAAGTTTTTTTTACATAATATTGAGAATCTTTTGGTGCTTTTACTAAGTTTTTAATTAGATATTATGAATTGTTATTAATTCTGAAGTATTTTTTGGATTTTACATGCAAAAGTCAATTTAAATTTTAGAATAAACTGAAATAGAAGTTGCAATTAATAAAGAAGACTTACTGTCAATGTAACTCAAAAGAAAAAGTGATATTCCTAACATTAAAGTTATAATAATATTTCATTTAAAAGTTAATATTTGAGAATAAATTTATTAATTAAAAGAATGAAAGTTTAGCAATCTTAAATTTCTTATTTAGGCTTAAAATTTATTAATTAATTTAGCAATTATTTATTTCAAAAATTACAAAATTAATCTGAAAGTAAATTTAAAGATTGTAAGATTCTTTGATGTTCAAATACATTTCTACAGCTTTGAAAGATTTTATTTAATAACTTTTTTAAGATATTTAATTATTTTTTTAAGTGAGCTCATTTGAAAAAATTTTCGCTCAAGTTATTATCATTTTAAATTGTAACCACTTATTTGGAAATAAATTATTGATTGTTTTGCTAAATATCTAAATAATTAGTTCATGAATATTTTGAGTTTCTTATAAGCATTAATTTTCTCTGGCTTTTCGTTTGTAAGTATTATTGAGATCACAAGGACAGCAGCAGATTGTGTGAACACAGTTTGAAAAAACTTCATCACAAGCCATGCAAAATAGAGCTGCAAAATATTTATTTTGGGATTCCTCTGCAAGCGATGGCGGTTTTGGGTGCTGAACCTGATTGATCTCTGACGTCTCAATTTTTTGAGCCAGAAAGGAAGGATTTCCTGTCGAATTGAGGCTTTTTATTGACTTTTGCTCGGAAGGTTTCCGAATTGTCCTCAAAAATTCTGGAGAAAGTTCAATGGATAAAGCTAAAGCTTCTGATCCTGAATCATATCCTTTTTGAAAAAAAAATCAGATTATCTATTAATTTATATGCTAAACATGCTTAAAATTAGACATTAACCTGAATTTAAAGACTCGGAAGTCATATTTTGGATTTGACACTTTTCAATCTGACAATTCTTTAGGACTACTAAATAAAAAGGGTAGAAAATCTTTTGTATAAGGACTTTTTTGAGCTCGGTTTAAATGGAGAAGGAAATCGGTAAACCTTCTTCAGCATTGAAGCTTCTAGGCTTTTTTCCTAAAATCATCTCCAATTTTTCGACAACTGTTTCAATATTTGGTCGGTCTTCTGGGTTTTGTGCCCAATATTTCTCATAAATTTCTTGATATTCCGGAGGGGTACCATCTAATGTTGCTTCCCGAATTCCATTCAAGATATCATAAGCCAAATGTAGCTCGTAGTCCACCTCAGCTGACCTATTCTCAAAGGGCTTTTGAAATTTCCCACATCAGCACTCCAAAACTATAAATTTCGGAGGCCTTATTATGTTCATAATTAGTATTATTTAGCCGTAAAGGTTCGATGTATGGAATCATCCCAAGAAGTGGAAACTGTATGCTCTCTTTAGTGTCAATACTTATTGATATTCCAAAATCAGTAATTTTCGCTTCATCATTGTGAATTACGATATTCTTTGAGTGCTGTTGCGAAATTCCAATTTAATTATTTTTAAACAATTACTGTGAAGTAATATTATGAGAATTGAAGCGAATATTTACCAGATCACGATGTACGATATTTCTAAATGATGGCATCGTATACCCTCAGCGATTCCAAGAGCTAAGTGGAATATGTTTTCCCAAGTAAGTTTTTCCCAATTTCTCTTTAAATATTGGCGCAAATTTCCTCCATTACAATATTGCATGACGAGCAGATAGTAGAGAGTTGTCATATCTGTTTATTTTAGGAAAATTAAGTTTTAAGTTAGGTATCAATTTATTTCAAACTGAAAAATGTTTATATATGAAAATAAATACTTTATATTTTTTTTACCTTGACTCAGACCCAGAATTCGAACAATTCGATCATTATAACCTAATTGTAACTGCATTTGAAGCTTGAAAGTTTAAGCGGAAAAACAAAGTAGGTAAATTCAGCCTGCAGCCTAAATTAAGAGGCAACTGACACTTTTAGTGTCAGTTGACTTTAACCTCATGTTTCAAATTTCAAACACCCTGTTTTCATCACCCTCATTAGATATGAGTTATTTGACGGCTACATTATCTCGTAATCTCTCCCAATGAGCTGTAGAAACAGTCCCAAACTTTCCAGCTGATTCCCAAGTCAGATTTTCGAGCTCCTCAATAGGTATAAATTTGATAATTTTCTGTCCACAAACATCTTTAACCCAGGCTCGAACACGTTCACTCATTTGAATAAAATTCAAGGCCACAAAATAATTAAAATTTTCGAAAACTGAGCTTTAGTTCTTCAAGAGCTGAAACTTTGATACTGTTGATGATGAACTTTCAAAATGTAGCAAGAGAAAACATGTAGGTAAGACAACAAAAATTTTCGCAACACAACCTAGTTGTTTTCATTTTATTAACTACTCTCTAATGAGGTTGGGAATATGAAAAATGCATTAGACATGAATTTCAAATGCTTGTGTTATGTGCAAAATAATATGAAATTAAACCCTTGAATATGAATCATTAAATTATATTCTTAATTTTGAATTATCATGAGACTGAAGAAATGATTAAGAGTAAAAATCTCAAATCTTAAGATCACCGAGTTTCTCCCACCTCAATCACAATTCTTTAGTAGCGTTGGGACGACATGCAAAAGATTTATTTTCAATGGTTTAATTCCCACACGTAACTGGTGCCTGGGTCGAGAAAAATTACTACATTAAGTAGAAAAAATACTTTGAAAGTAAATTTTTCAATTGACTTCGAATGTATTTGAGAAGTTCGCCGATGTAACATGATTTTACTAAATTTGACTTTACTGGATTCGGCCAAAGCGGCTGTAAGTTTATTATCCATCAAAAATTATAGCATTTCACAAATATATTTTAAATTCATGGTACTCTTTTTATAAAAAAGCATATGTAGTCTTTGCTGCTCTCGAGTTCTTGAAAAAATATTAACCGAAAAAGAGGCCCATTTTTGTTACTTTTGGCCAGCTAAAAATGGAAAATGAGGTTTTTGCTGCTTTGTTCAAGTCAATCTCGAGATAAAAATAAATGACTGTGTATAATAAATATTTTGAGCATAATCTAAAATTCTTTTTACTAAATTTCCCGTTTGAAATTTATTGATAAGATTTATCGCAGATGATTTGTTATTCAATATACCAATACGAAGAGTAAAAAATTTCTTGAAATGAGGGATGAAATTGAGAAACCAGAAAACAGCATATGAAGAATATAGACACTTTAACCGGATTTTGGATTGATTCTAAAGCACATAATATATCTGAGGAATGATTAAACTGTGAATGTGGGCAAAATGTGGGCCCATTTGTTTACTAGTGTTTTAACACATATTCATTCAACGAACATCCGGTAAGAACTTATAATATTTACTTTTTTAAAACTTTCTAGGAGTGTAATGTCGTATACATAAGATTTACTTTTCGAGGATGATCAAGAGTCCTGAAAAGATGAATCTTTTAGTTATGGTCCATATTTTGTAAAAGATATGAACAAAGATACGATTAAAAAAATAATCTCATAGAACAAGCTAAGGGAAGGACACATTAATAAACCTGATGTATAGTAAATTCATTATGCCTAAGCAGTTTATAATTTTCTACTTTTAAACGATGAATTTGTTTTTGACCAGTCATCAAATTATTTTCCTGATCAAAATGATATAGAGCCTTTTTAAAATAATTGAATAATTTTTAACAAAATGTCATTTTATTTAATTGTTTATTAAGTCAATAAGCATTTTGCATATTTTATACAAAATGTAAAATTTCAAGCTTTAAACTTTTCACTCACAAACACGACCTGGAAGTATGATTAAATGAAAAATTCTGAAAAAGAAATAGGCACATAATACTTATTTCTTCTCAATTTATAATAAAGTAATGAAAGTTTTTTTATATTTAAAAAAAAAGAAGGTTAAACTTATTATTAAAATAATTTATTAATATGGTTTGATAATTATATTGTTATAAAATTAATTTTAATGATGAAATTAAATACATTTAATTGATTTCAATTAATTATTTGTATTGTTTTTGGTTGATTTTTATATTTGATATCATGAGTTGGTGAATTAAAAAGTTGTGTGATATAATACACATGATTTAGATTTCCTCAAATTTTTTTATTGATAATCTATTATCAATGAGAGCTATGATTCTAACACTGGTGATCACAAATATGCCCGTGATCTCTTACTAACCAAAATTTTTTTTTGCTATGTATAATTATAAAAAACATGAAGCGCTCTAAAAACGCATCAGTTCCTCTTGTGTGTGCGTGATTGAAGATCCTTGACCAGAATATTATTTGTTGGTAGTGCTCCCGCTTCATGTTTACACCAATTTTTTTTACATTCTTAAGGTCTACATGGTTCAGTACTAATCATTTTTTTATTGTTATTGGGAAATATTTCGCAGAAAACCAATACCAGAATTGGAGAATTTTGGATGTTCCAAAATATGTTCCTGAACAGGTTGAAGACATAAAAGAGATGTGCAAGTCTATTAAATATAAATTATAGTTAATTATTGGGAATTACAACACAGTGATAAATATCCTCGCGCTGAACCGAAATCCGAAATTATCAATATTGATATTATAAATGCTACCCAAGTATATTAATACTTCAATATTTTTTGCTATCGTTAATATACAATATTTACCTTGCCATCGTTCATAAAATTAACAAACAATGAATCTTGCCAAAGGCAAAATTAAAAAATGTACAAGCTCAATAGGAAATTGCGTAAAAAGATTGTCTTTCCTGAAATAATTCAAGATATGTTTCAAATTTACATATTAAGAAATTAACATATCAAATAAAGAAGAATTTTTTGATTACAATATGTTGAGTGAGACAGAAATAATATAAATTTATATTGAATTTTGAAGCTTTTAAAATCTTTCACTTTTCATAATTTCAACATACACTTCTTTATAGTGAATTTAATTTATACAGTAAATTTCTACTGAAATATATAAAACTATATTTTTTTAAAGTAAAAGCATTTTTTTTGTAAAACTAGAAAACTAAATTATTTCAAATCTCTAGCAAACTTTTGGAAAAAAAAATTCATTTCCTTTGATCGTTTTCAATTTTTCAAAGAAGCTTTAGCAAAAGGATTTGTTTCTTTATAAAACTATCTTATATTTTTGATAAATTTAAGTTGCATTGGCTTTAAACGTTTACTTTTTTCAAGAAAATCAAAATTTATTTTGATGACTTTATCTCATTAATGTTTTTCTAGTAAAATAATTTATACATGTCTTCAGTCAGAACAGATGAGATTAAGAATTTTAAAGGGAACATGTATTTTTTTTACTAAAAAATACGGAATTCTCAATATATAAATATTTTCTTTAGGGCTAGTTTTATATTTTTGAATTGAATTAAGAAAAAGAAATTGGTTAAAAAATGTTTGAAAATTTTGAGAAACATATAACAAACCCTAGGAACGGAATTCAATAAATTCCATAAAGATTGTTATCGAGTCCCGTTGAGGAAAATTTCAGTAAAATTAAATTAACATATTTTTGGGTTGTGTTTTTGAATAAACATACCAAATTTCAACAATTTTAAAAATAGTTTTTGAATTTGTGCTGTGCTTATACATTTCAAAACAAGAATGATAGGATTTACATGGTAATTACTGACGAGAAAAATATTTTACAGCATAATCTTGGCGACAAATTTTTGGATATTATTTTACCGAAGAAATATTTATTTGTGGCATAGATTAAGTTAACTTGCCCGAAAATATGAAAGTCATGATATCTAAATTCTGCAATTTCCTAAGTTTTTTTTGAAACTGGAAATTTCTTGGGCAAATTTGAAAAGATATTTAAATAGAAATTATCATTTGATTTTCCGTCTTTTTATTTAGTCAAATAATTTATGTCATAAATCAAAAGCTTCCTTCTTTTCGGCCTTATAAAGGCGAAATAATTATTTTTTTAATTGAAAATGATATCTTCATAATCTATATTTAAAATGACTTCAAGCAATAAGCATCGAAAATTTGTGAATTTGAGATAAAATATGTTTTTTGTAGATGATTCAATTATTTGACTATTTTTGATTTTAGAATACCGAATTTTGCTAAAATTAATTTAATGGTATTTCTTGTTTCATCTTTATTTAAAATTTGAGGCTTTAAAATTTTAATTTTTTGGTTAATATTTTTGAACCTATTTCCTACAAACTTATTTTTTCAGATATGATTTGTTTAAGATTTTAATATTATTTGATTGTTTATTAAGATTCAGACACAGCTATAGTATAAGGAGCAAGAAATTGCATATCTGCTATATATGAAATATTTTTCATAAATGTATAGAAGAATGGATGCTTTTAATCGATTAAATATAAAATATCTAAAAAAAATTTAATAATTTATATATTTAAAGATATTGATAAATTTGTGAAATTTGTGAAATTTGTGAAATTTAAACATTAATAATTCAAAAACTGCATATCAAAATATTCTTCAGGTTTCAAGATACTTTAAAATGAGATTGAGCTGACTTTTTTAATAAAAAAAGCCTTTTGAATTAATTGGAAATTTTTCAAAATAGATCCATGCTAGAACCAATCGAATTCAAAAAAATATTGATTTAAATACAGGCTAATGAAAGCTATCCAAAAGAAATGTCGTCGATTGCCTAATTTCAAATCTTTTTTTTGAAATTATAAGAAATTCTCTGCTTTTGGCCATTTTCGTTCATTTCTTTTTTGAAGAAAATTTTCTCAAATCTATTTAATTTTTTGAAGAAAACCTAAATTCATAAAGCCATATTTTGGACTGTTTTATTTAAGCTTTAAATTTCAGATAACTCTATTTTAGGAACTTTTATTTTTTTGACATGGATAAATTTGTAAAAAACTCTTTCTATAATTATCGAAAAAATTTTAATCCATTTATACCTGCTAGATCCATGAATTTCAGAACTTACAAATTCAGAAAGAAAACTTAAATTACATTCTTGATAAAAAAAATGAAGATATATAATCATTTTATTTTCTTAAAAAATTTTTGAGAAAGCAAAAGTTTTCATAATGTGTTTTTTATTAAAAAAATAAAAGCCTTTTAAATCTTTTATAATATGTATCGAACAAAACTATTTTTTATTTAATATGTTTAATTATGGAAATTCATTGCTGTTCAATATACAAAATAAAAAATTTCAATCAGCACTCAAACTTAACATTCTAATATAGATGACATTAGAATTGAAAACTTTATTTGTTTACTGCTTCATAATTTTCATCAAAAAATGATTGTATGAAATAAGCTCTTTCATTTTTGTATAAACGACAAGCAAATTGAAGCTGAATTTTTTTGTTTAAAGAATTTTCAATTTTCGGTATATTTTTTTGGGTAAAGTCGAATAATTCATCAAGTTTGGTAAAATTATATGCTGCCATTCATCAATATTTAGTTTTTCAATCGGTGCAGCCTAAAATTCTATTACAACATAAAATTGAGTTTCTTTTGAATTAAATGAAATAATTACCAGTATTTTACATAGCTGTGTTCTGGAAAACAATAAAAACTATATCATTTTATCAACCAATCCTCATTGTTTCAAAAACCAAATCATTTCATAATTATATTCTTAAAATTTCTCAAAGCATCTAACTGATTTATTCATTTATCCAGTTACACACCCTTGAATAGTAAAGTTATCTTTAGATTTAATTTCATAAAAGCAAAGTGAAAATATAATTTTTATTCAAGTTTCTCAAAAAAATTTAAACAGGGCTTTGAAAAAAATGGATCTCATCTAGCATAACTCTTTTTTGTATTTTTTTGGAAATTTGATCTATCAAAAATTTGAAATCACTTGAAAAAATTGAGTCATCTATTTTTTGCTCAAACAGATAGCTCAAGTCAGAGTTGACCAATTTCCATTGATCTGAAAATTGTTCAAAGTTTAAAATTTGCTCAAAAAATTAGAATATTTAAAGTTTTTAAAAGTTGTATTATCTCCATATTTTTATCAAAAAATGAAAGGTAATCCTCGAAATTAAAGTTCTTGGAGAATGTGTACTTTTATCTATAAAATTACAAATAATAATTTCATTTGAGAATGGTCATTTTGAAGATATTTTTGACGAATATGAAAATCCAAGAATATTTGATCTTAGATTATTTCAATCAAATACTTTTTGAAATTACAAGAATTTATTATTGATATTTCAAAAATAGCGCTAATTAACAAATATCAACAAAAAAAACTGGTTTCCGAATTTTTTGAACAATCAGACTCGATTAAATCTTAAACATTTGCTCAAAAAAAGTAACTTTTTTACTTCAAATAAAATTGCCAGCTTTATTATCTATTCAGAGAATTAACTTCGTAAAATAGCCTATAAAACATGCAAGATAAAAAAATGGTTTAAAACTTGTGAAACTGTGGAATATTTTAATTACTCGGGTCACAATATATAATCCCAACTAGATAAATCAATCTGATGGACTTGAAAAATAGATTTTTATTATCATCCATTTTCGTCATATTTATTATAAAATTTGTATAATCCCTGAGCTGTTATAAGCTATTTATATCAAGAAGTTCTTTGTCACATTAGCCGAAACTTAGTTTTAATTTGATTCCCTTTTAATACAATTGCCTCTTTTGTTGCCAACTTCTGGTTTCCAATCTGGTTCATAATGGTTTTGGCGGGAAAGATCAACTTTATTTTATCTAATCTTGCTCCCATCTGACAGTGACACAATGTAGGAAGGTAACTTTGGAAGCCAATGAAAATGACGCATTCTTCAAAGAGACACGAGTTTCAATCTTCATTTTGGCACATTATTGCCATTTCCTAATCAGTATCCTGAAGATCTAAAGATGCTGTACTGGGCAAATAATTGCCCATGACTTTTTAATTACATGTATCTCTATAAATACTGAACCGTATTCTATTTTGATGCTTAATTCATATTGTTCCCCCCGATTTATAACATGCCAGCTCAGAATTTCTATAAAAATTTTGGTCAATTTTTACAGGATACTGATGTTGTAATTCAAGTGGGACAAGAGCCTGATACAAAAGCATTTCAAGCTCATTCAGATATTTTGCGCGCGAGCTCTGCTTTCTTTCAAAGTGCTTTGTCGGCAACTTGGGCCAAGAAAGAAGGAAAACAAATAATGATGAAGAAACCAAATGTATCACCAAACGTCTTTGCTATGATATTAGAGTAAGTTAATCGGTAATAAATTTCACTAATTTTGTTTCAAGGGAAATGGGAAACTGTTTTCTTTTGCAACTTTTAATTCCGTTAAAAATTTATTCAGTCATGTTTTTTGATCTTTTATAAAAGCAAAACTAATCATAAATTTTTTTGATGAAAAGATACCTTTATAGTGGCACTGTGAACTTAGAAGAACAAGATGGCTACGATATTCTTAATCTTTTGGTAGCAGCAGACGAACTTTTAATTGTTCAAGAGTTACTCGGTTATATTCAGGATCATCTGATAAATGAGAAAGCAACCTGGATTGAGAATAATTTCGGCCTTGTGTTGGACACAATATTTCGAAATGAAACTTGTAAACAATTGCAAAATTATTGTCTTCTTCAGTTGTGCTGGAGGCCAGAAATTGTATTCGAATCCGAGGACTTTTTAGGTTATGACGAAGATGTTATTCTCTTGATTCTAGAGCAAGAGGATTTACAAATGAAAGAAAAGGATATTTGGGAAAATACACTTCGATGGGGTCTCGCACAAATTTCAGATTTAAATCAACCCGTAAGGGGATTAACTTCAGACAATTTCCAAGACCTTTGTAAAACGCTTCGTCAATGTATTCCGCTAATACGTTTTGGAGACTTCTCCACCAGTGATATATATGAACGAGTTTTTTCATTCGGAGACATGTTATCAAATGGAATTCAACCATCCCAAACTTACACTTCCCCTTGTAGCCTCGATCATTTATTCATCCTGTTACCAAGACGACCAATCATTTTGATTGATTCAACAATCCTGCATCCAGCTCAAGCAGCTTTTCTCCCAAATTGGATCGATTTCATAAAGCAAATCACACCGACATTGACAAAAGATCAAAAGCGTGTTTGTTATCAATTCAAACTTCTGGTAAGAGGGACACGTGATGGGTTTACCCCAGCTACCTTTCATAAATATTGTGATGATCAGGGACCGAACGTTGTCATATGTAGAATAAAAGAATCTGGGCAAATAATTGGCGGGTATAATCCTATTGGCTGGCGAGGTTTAAAATCCAGTAGATGGCAATATACCGGAGAAAGTTTTGTTTTTTCCTTTGGTAATGCAGGTGATTTGAATGATGCTAAAATCAGCATGCTCTTGCCAGGCTGTGAAGCAATTTATGATGATCCAGGTTTTGGGCCATGTTTTGGAAAGACTGACTTGGATATGAGGATAAAGTTTGATGAACCTAATAATTGTTCCTCAATAAGACGATGTTATACTCATAGTATAACAGATACGAAAAAGTTTGCCGTTGATGAATATGAAGTATTTCAAATAATCCGAGAATCAGTAAGTTCCTTTAACACAGTTTTTGAATATTTATGAGTTCTGCAATATTAAAAAGCTTCTCCTTTCACAGCTTGAATGAAGTAATCTGGTGGTTATAATTAAGCCGTAAGAATTATCCTTGTAGCATTTTCTTGTTCACTTTAATATACCACTTCTGCAACTTTTATTAAACATTTTTTAACATCTACTTAGCAGCAAAATGGAATTCCTAAAGTCGTTTAATTATGTTATATTCCGATAAATATCTCATTTGATAAACTCGCTCACCACTGAGGCACAATTAGAAAATTTTGGACTTTCGAGCTTTCTCTTTGATATCTGAAGATTTTTGTCGGTTGAGCATAGAATAACACAATAAATTGGAACGCTTCTGTTGATCAGGAATCTTATTCACCTTTCAGTTCAAAAACTTCGATATGACACTGGGAACGAATAACATACCTGCTTAAAGATACTGATTCCTGAATATGGGTTTTTCAGGCGTCATTAATAAAAAAAGCAATTTCTAGATAGATTTACTTGGTATATTTTTGAATTGCAATCTTACCCCTACGAGCTTCCTATTTAATAGTAGTGGATCAATGAAAACCCTAGTCATCATTTTAAAAATGGCTGCACTTTCAAATTAAAACCTTCATATTTCCGATTAAACTATTTAATTCCAATTTAAGTAATATTCACGTCCTATAAAAGAGTAGCCTCCCGCGTCGGAAATTGCCTCATTTTTAGTAAGATCGCGAAGGAGAATATTATGAGCACCATTAATATCCCTAATCAAGCTATATACTGGAATACTTTGGAATTCACAAATTTTGCTTGTATATTCATATCTATAATACCCCTCCATTATAATTTATCTTATTTCGAATAAGATCCGAATCCTTTATATAAATAAAAATACAGTGTGAGACAATTGCTTTTGTAATGACCATTGTTTAGTCTAATACAATGAATAATTACTTTAATAAAAATGGAAATATATGTATTCTTTGATATTTATAAATAAGGTTACTTAAGACTATCTATTAAAAATTCTTCATATTTTTTATTGAGAAAGCTACTTAAATAAAAGATAAAATCGTAATTTGGGGCCAAGCTTTGATATACCTGCTGCGGCCAGCTAAATACATTTTTTGATGTATTTCCAATTGCTTTCTTTTATATTCAATGCCCTAGAATTTTAAAAGGCTATTTTCAATTAATCGTTACCAATAAAGTGACTTTTAAACTTGTGTCTTTTCTCGTAAATGAAGAAAATTTTCAAGTTTTGAGAGTAGAAAATGAAGTATCAAAAATTATAGATTAGTTTAAACTGAACATTACATTGGACTAAAATAAGACTCCATATTGAACCAGAATAGCAAAGTTAAAAAATTTAGCAAAATTATAATCTTTTCAGAAATATTAAATAAATTTATTTTTTTCAAGATGGACGAATTGTTTTTTTGGTCTCACAAGATATTAGAGCAATGATTATGTTTCATAAAATAATAATTATCCAGTAATTATACCACTTTAAAAAATTGATATCTTTGTAATTTTCAGACTATTACAGAATTGCTCGTATGAACCGCCAAAAATTTAATATATCAAATATGAAGAATAGTTTTTTATATTTTAAAATAATCAAGAAAGAATTTGAATTACTTCTTCGATATAAAATTTTAGAAATAAAGATGCTAATTATTTTTAAATTAATATAGTCATTATGTCTGTATAAATCTTTGATATTTTTTGGTTGTTAAAAAATTAATCATTTATTACTTGTTTTCAAGTAAAAATTAAATAATTACAGTCTGTTTCAAAAATTTCGCTAAAATTTTTTTTTAGTTTTAATAAAAAAATATTCAAATAACATAAAAATCTAGATCATTCTTTAATTTCTACTAATAAAAAATTCATTTAGGCAAAGTTTTTTTGCAATAGACTGTATTTTTACATTTTATTTCATTTTAAATATGTTAAATATAGATAAAAAACTTTTAAACTAAAATAACTTTGAAAATTTAAAAATTAATGATAATAATAATAATAATAATAATAATAATAATAATAATAATAATAATAATAATAATAATTAATTCAATTATAAAAATTATTATTAAAATTTAACCACTTATAATTTTGAACTTATTTACAAATATGTTTTTTATCTTTTAAAAATTAATAATTCAAATCATTTTTGTATCAAGTATCCTATTTAAAGAAGAAATATTTCTTTTTAAACATAGTTTATGATTATAATTTCAAAGATTAAAATTTTACTTAGCATTTAGATTCCAATGATTTTTTATTTGCTTATTTTCGAAACTCTTGCGATAAGAATAGTTTGATTGAAAATAATTATTAGTAAAATATTTTTATTCTGAAATTTTAAAAAAAGTTGATCTTATGAAAAATAGAGTATTGCATCGATATGAATGTGACAATGGATATTGGAAATATTTCAATTAGATCAAAATTACTTTTATTTCATAACTGTGGAGATATTACTCTCCATGAACTCTTTTATCAGAAGAAAAGGTTGAAGCAGCTAGACAATTTTATGCATAAAGCTTATGTGTATTTTGGACACAAATTTCGTGTAGTTCTTTTTTTACGAGCCTCTTTTTTGATCAATTGTTCTTTTTCTAAAGCTTTCAAATTTTGTCTTTGAATCGAAATTCTCATTTTATTCGTCAATCTTTGTGAATGACGCATTCCTGTGGATGTTTCCTTAAAACTCGATCGCGTTTCATGAACCATTAATGGTTTTTGATATGAAAAAACCTCGGATGTTGCGGTTGCTTCATCCAAAGTTGCTTTTTTATTAATTCGTATCAATTGAAATTCAAAATTCTCATAATTAATATTGGTAATTTATAATATAAAGCAGTCTTAATTGAATAAATATTGCTAAATTTTTCCTTACCTTTTGAGTCATTAATTTCAGCAGTATCCTCCAACATTTCAATAGAGACTTTTGATTGACTTTCTAAACAAGCTCTCTTGAAAAATGGCTCATCCACTGACATCGGCCGAGATTGAAAACAACCGTTTTTATTGATATCGTTATCGTCTTGATCTCCTTCAAGTGAATCGGTATTTTTGAAAGAACATTTACTATTGGAATTACTTTGTGTTGATGAAAACGAATCCAAAGATGGTGGCTATAGTTTAAATGAACAATTTTTAGCTAATTGCAAATAAAGCTTTATATGGAAAACCTTTAAATTCCTCTAATAAATACTCACTTCTAGCTCTTTGATTAATTTTCGCTCACATTGCACCTTGTTGGAGAATTCCTTAAGCTGTTGCACAAACCCCTGATTAATATTTATACTCCAGTTGGCTTTTATAAGAGTGTAAATTAGCTTATCCACATCGTATGAATAACCTGTACAAAATTGAAATATATTAATCACTAAAAAATTTATAACTATCATCAAATTATTTACCAATCCAAACGAGATATGTTAAGCCGATGGTAACGGATCTACTTTTACCGGCGTAACAGTGCAGTAGGCACCGTTTTTTTTGCACTCTGGCACGCTGTATATACTGAATACATGGCTACAAAAATTCAAATTAGTCTTTAATTTTTTGGTCGTTTATAAATATTTTAAAATTGTGAGTTTAATACATGTACCATAAAAAAATCAGAAATATTTTTACTGCCTTCGTCCGGTATCCAAGCTCTTAAATATCTGGGTGGTGCATAATCTTTGACTTCTACCGCCTCCAACTTCTCTTTAGTATTCCAAAAACATGCAAGTTCACCTAAATTTATAATCCTGCGAATATTATTGTCCCTGAGCTTTTCAGGAGACGCAGCAAAAACACCATTGCTTATATAGAGAAAGTCTTCTACGAGGGTAAGTGGACCCCTCACACGCTCATTCTTGATTGCACGTTTTCTTGTTTTTTTATCCAGCCACCAAACCTCATCCTTAATTCAATAATAACTTTTGTTTACAAAGTTTCTATTGGTTTTGCTCTACCAAGGTCAAAACAATTGAACATTACTAAAAATATATAATTAGAAATCTTACCCAATCGGGATCTTCCTGAATATATTGCTTTGGTTGGTTGTCCTTTGTCCAAACAACAATAGGGCGCGACCCAATTTTGGCAGCCATTTTTCATGTATTTCCAAAGGAGATAGCCCGTTAAATTTTAAGGTTCCAACCTTAACACAAAATTTCGACATTTTACAAACAATGTCTGTTTATCATTTTAGTTTGGTGCAAGTGAACTGTAAATAATTTTCCAGATTATCTGCCTATCATCACATGATATTATCTGATTGACAATATAAATAGTATCGAAACTTTTACAGATTATATTTTAAATATTATACACACAATTAAAGTTTTTTGATAATAAAAACAGCCAAACAAAATATTGTTAAAGCATTTTTTTAAAACAGATTTAAAACAACTTTTTAATTGTTACTAAAAAATTATTTTGGTAGTTTATTTGTAAGAATATTGTTAAAAAACATATTAAAAATAGTCTTAATACTGTTTTTATCACCAAAAATACCTATTAAATACTGTTTTTATTATCAAAATAACTTAAAAACCAAACTTATTTTTTATCAAAAAAAACTTTAACAACAACAACTTTTTTTTAAATAACAAAAACAATCCAAAAAAGTGTTATTTTATTAATAGTAATAGCAATTTTTTTTATTTTAAAAATAATAATATAGTTTTATTTTGTTAATTATAAATTTTTTATTAAAGTATAATAAAAAAGCAAAAGGGATTTGAACAAATAATGTTGATGTTTTTAAAAAATATTGGATAAAAATATACGATTGTACATACAACTTTAAATCTAGTTAACTTAAGTGGTTAATTATATGTAAAAAGCACAAAATTATTTAAATAATTGTGTAACAAAATATAACACCATATTTAAATATTGAAAAGTGTATTTAAATTTTTTTATCTGAATTAAATAGTTTATAAAATAAAGACAAATTATTTGAAATTATATTACAAATCTGTGTTTTATAAAACAAAAATTTTTATTATTATCGAATTATTTATTAATATTAAAATGATTGTATATTTTTAAAAAAATTTTATGTTTATAATAATAAAAAAGCTAGAATGCTTAATATTAAATTAAATCTTTTTTTGAATAATTTTAAACTGTAATAACATTTAAAAAATTGAATTTGTTAATAAAACTGTTATTTAAATATTTTTTCAATTTTTCACTTGAAAACATCTATAATACAAATAAAACTGGGTTTTTTAATTAATAATTTGAATATTTTTATTTTATAACCTAAAACGAAATCAAAGATTAACAACTAAATATTTGTTGAACATAAAATAAAGAAATAAGCATTTTTTAATTGTATTATGTGCAAATGGTAATAATTTACATAAATTATACTTTACAAATATTAAAATTAAAAATATGTTCAAAATCTATTACAATAATAAAATCAAAACTTAAATGATTACATTGTTTTTTTAAGATTGAATTCAAGAATTTAATTATTTAATTAGTTAAAAATATTAAAATTAATATGTGTTATTTTTTTTAACAAATGTTTAGTTACAAAACAATTAGTTTATTTTACAAAATATTAGTATTTGTGAAATATTTCAAAAAATATTTGCCAAATTAATAACCTAGTGCTTGAGAATTTTGCTAATATAAATGGAAAATGATCGAGTTATAAAAATTTTGATATATTTTCAAGAATATCAATGTAAAAATTTAAATTTCAAAGAAATAAATAATAACTATTAAAAATTTATTATAGTACTAGCACAGAAATTACTAGCTTGAAAAGTAGGTATACATTTTTACCTTAACAGAAGAATATATAAATTAATATAAAACTTTTTTTAGAGAGATAAACAAACAAGTCTAATGCAACAAACTGTTATTAACAACTATTTTAGCTAAAAAATAACTATTTAGAGATCTGCGCAAGCAGAAAAGCATTTTAGGTTAAGTTTCATCAATAAATTATTGGCGAATATAGTAGTTTATGTTAAATACGAATTTACTCATATAAAATAAAGATTTTTTATACATTGCCACAAATTCACTAGTAGAATGTCAAAAAACTTCGTATTAGATTTTTTGAACCATATAAATTTTCTTATTGACTCTTCTTTATGTGCACACCCTGTCTAAATGCACGTGCATGCCTGGGCCCCAGGAGCGTGTACTTTGAGAGATTTTACTTTAATAGCAGTTTTCATCGACACCGCCTGTATTCAAAGCTTAAAAAGATGCAAAAAAGTAAAATTAATTCTGATTTGTTAATCTTTTATTCTGTATCAACTGATCTTACAAAAAATCGTATGATTTAATAATCTGGTGATCCCAAAATTGACATTATTTAAAGGGCTCATGAGTTACTTTCCCACGTATATAAACTAAATTCTGAATTTGCTTAATTGAAAATGTCAACTGAAGAAAGTAATCAAAAGACTACTGAACAAAAATATCTCGCAACAACCGATATATCTGAGAATGATCATGAAACCATTGTAACAACTCATGACACTCTAAACCCGATAACTCGTGTGGTTCTTATTGCACTTGATCATTCAGATTATAGTAAAAATGCTTTTGAGTGGGCTGTGAAGAATTTTTTACGAAAGGAGAGCGATTTGGTTAGAACTATTTAAGAATTGACCATTTTTTATGTTCCAAAATTTTCCTTGATCTCACCATAATTCTTAGGTTGTATTGGTCAATGTAAGGCCACTCGTGTATACTGGTGGACCATTGGGTAATACACCAGTCTTAGTTTTTTGTAATCCCATTCGTATTTTGGCAAAATCACAAAATGTCAATAATTAAAAACTTCTACATGGTTGTAATTTTTTGAGGTCCCTCAGCTCTAAGTGTAGGCTATATGGAAATTTCGAATGTGTATCATATTGACGAACAGGTTTGTGAATGTTATAGCATAAATTTGTTAAAATTGGTTATAATGGAATTGATTTTTTTTTGAATATCGCAAAGTATCGAACCAATAGTTATCAACTTTTGCATGAATATGGGACGAAATTGAAAGCTCAAGATGTGAGTGAGGAATTCAGCAGTTTAAATTTTCGAAACTTTTTTTAACCAAGATTAATACTTGTCAAAAGTTTGCGGTCAAGGCCATTAGCATGCGAGGTGATCCTCGTGATGAGATTACTAGTAAGGCGAAAGAAGTTGATGCCGACACCCTCATCCTCGGATCTCGTGGGTTAGGGATTTTTAAGAGGTCAGACTTCATTTGATTTCTACCGTCAGTAATAAAAAATTCTCAAACTAATTTCTTTGTCTTTGCAATAAATATTCTATTCGTGTAAACAGAGCCTTTTTGGGGTCGACCAGCGATTATTGCGTCCATAATTGCGATTGCACCGTTATTATAGTCAAAGGAAGTGATCCTCATGGCCAGCATTAAGATATTGTAAAAGGAAAATTTTAAAATTTTCTTTCTAATATATGCGAGTGACCTCGACGGGACTATTAACATGTAATATTTGAATCGCACATCAAATTCAATTTTCGGTTTGAAATTAAAGCAGAGAAATACATTATAGCTGGCCGTCATATGTAAACCCTCATTAGAATTTATTATTTTACCGGGGTCAATTTCAGAGCTTTAAAAAGAAAATATGTAACTAAGCAAAAAAAAAGTAAACTTGGATTGTTGGTAAAATTGAAAATGGCAATGTCTAGCTGAAAAGATAAAATCCGAATTGACTGATAGATTAAATTTATTATTTTGGTATAGAAAAAAAAATGTATTAAATAAATATTTTGAAGCAGACTAGTTACTTGAAATTTTCATGATAATTTAAGTTCAAAGGGTAATTTTCATTCGAAAATTAGTTTATTTTTTTTAATCTACCAAAATAAAGCCTAAATAAAATTTAGTAAAGCAAAAATATTTGTATGACAGTAAGATTAATGAAAAAAATTGAAACCAAAAAACATTTATAACTTAAGTAATAAAAGATAAGTTAATCAAAAGATAATTATTTTATTAAATTTCTTTTAAGAATGACTTTTTTCATTTACATTATATATATTTATAATTGGCTTTTTATATTATTTAAATAATATAAATAAATAAGATTTGCAGCAATCTCATCAGGTAAGCGATTTCATTCTTTTGTTATTTGTCTAAAAAAGTTTTAATTTTTTTAATTTTTATCAATCTCCAAATATTCTCAATCAGATTTTAGTCAGGTTGGCATTGATGGTCATTGATGGTAATTGAAATAACATTAACATCATTTTCTTTCTTCAAATAAGCCACTTTTTTTGAACAATGTTTTGAAACATTATCTTCCTCCAAGACCCATCATTCTATAGAATATTTTTAAAAAGCATATTAAACAGATGAAAGAAGCTTTTGTTTTTATATTGTAATCATAAAATCAGCATTGAGATTATGTTATTGGTTATTTTAGACGAAATTTCTTTCATATGAAAATATAATTTGATTCCCAGTCAAAATCTTTTATGATTTTTTTCCCATGGGTAAACTTTTTTTTGTGTTTTTTGATGAGTAAAGATTTGGAAAGTCTAAAATATATATTACCTCACCTTCGTTGAATAATGTCTACATTAAATGTTAACTTTTCGTTTTTCATTTATTTACCTTCACCCTCGTTGAATAATGTCTACATTAAATGTTAACCTTTCGTTTTTCATTTCCCGTTGGTGGTTAGATTAATTTCCATTTTTGCAAGTTATACAATTTTGCATCTCGCTTTAGGGCTGTAATTCAATTTCGGTTGGTTACTTTGGTCTTTTGTCTCCTCTTACCTTTTAACCCAATAAAGGGTTGTAGACTTACTACAATGAATTTACTTTGTCATAGCTGCAAGCCCAAATTTTTGAGTCTTTGGGATGTTTATTTAAAAAAACGATTTCGTATCGGTTATACATTCGGAAGCATGGAATTTGATAATCATAATAATACCTAATATTGGGATAAAAACTAGCTTAATAAAGTTACGCTCTATTAAATTGCCTCCCATTTTCGGAGTTCAAGTTGATAAGTGTCTTGTTACACCACTTTATCAGTTATAAAAATAACGTCTCCATTCTATTTTCTCAATTCCCATATTTCATGTCATAAATTTACGGGGGAAACTAAGACTACCTTGTTTTTATATTCCAGTATGTCAAATTCTAACCGTCGACAACGTGGAAAAACGTATAACCTGGCTACCTACCGACGTGAAAGTTTCGGGCTATGTCGATATTGTCGAAATCCAAATATCAACTACGATTGGTGCCAATGTAATAATGATCATTTACGGAAAAATTTTGAAAATTGGACAAGTGGAAACGAAGAGATTGATTTATTTCTTCAAGAAACCCAGATTAAAGCTAAAAATCTTAATAGTTTATTGGAATGGATAAAGTTTGAGGAATTCGAAGGAGTAGAATTTGTGGGACAGGGTGCGTTTTCAACCGTATTTTGTGCATGGTTAAGCAAAAATGGAAAATTTTTCAATCGTAATAGTGGAAACCATAAAGGGGGAAAAATAAGTGCTGAAAGGTCAAATAATGAGTCAGAATGGAAATCAATGAGGTGTATTAATACTACTAAGATGAAAGTTGCATTGAAACGAATTCGTGATTCGCAATTCCAACCTGAGATGTTTTTGCAGGAGGTCTGTATTAAGTATTTAAGAGATAATAATTAATTGAGCGGTTGGATAATCAAAATATTCGAATTTTATTGAACCAGCTTTGGAATTTTCGGTTATAGTTGAAGGCTTTTTATCAATTTTATTCCAGAAACGACACTTTCATCAAATGTTACGGCATCACCCAAGACCCAGGCAGTCAGGATTTTATGATTGTTCTCGACTACGCAATACATGGTGATTTACGACGTTGTCTTAGCCAGCAATATTCTCTGACATGGACTGAAAAACTTTCGATGCTACGACAAATCGCCACTAATCTCTTAACTATTCACGGTGCCAAATTTGTTCATCGGGATTTACATAGTGGAAATATTCTAATTACTAATGAAGGAGTTGTAATGCGAGCATATATCGCTGATTTGGGTCTTGCCCAACCGATCACTCAATCACCAATGATCATCGACGGAGTTTATGGTGTTCTGCCATATATGGCTCCCGAAATTTTAAGAGGCTCTTCATATACTGAAGCATCCGATATTTATAGTTTTGGGATCATAATGTGGGAATTCCTGACTAATCAAGCAGCGTTCAGTGATTGTGCACACGATTATTGGTTACAAATGGAGATTTGTTCCGGGAAGCGACCCCTTATTCCAGAGTCAGCCCCTTCCGCCTACGTAAATATGATGAAACGGTGTTGGAATGGCAATCCCGCTCGAAGACCAGCTGCACAGGAATTGGAACGATGTTTCAAAGAATGGCATTCAGATCTAGTATGCAAATGGAAGACTCAGAATTTTCTTGCTTTTACAGAATATGAAAAATGCACAAAGCGGATTATTGGAGTTAGGGACAAGAATTTACATTCTGGTACAGTATATACCAGCCGGTTCTTTGAGTATTTGAATTTGAGAAAGTCAGAAAAGTTAAGAAAATTGGGAAAGGGACATTTCAAAGATACTGAACCAATTTCCATGACTTCGAGTATTTTACCAATTTCCATTGAAGAGAAAAATATTGTGTCTATTTCTGATCAAAATTCTCGTTCCTCAGATAATTTATATTCTGGTGAGGGATTAAATTTTTTTTGAAGTAAAACTTTTTGTTTCCATTAAAATAAGAAATAAATTGATATTTACAAGTTTTATTTTTGGAATTTATAACAGATACAATAATTGGTGAACAAAACCTAAGAGATTATGGAAAAGAATGTGATGATTCAAATGAAGGTATATTTAAATTAATTTTTTTTTATTTTGAAACAGATTTTAATAAGGATCAAATCATTAATATTCCAGATTACTTTTCTCGACAATTTGAATTGGAAATCAGTGCCGATGATTTGCCAAAGCATTTTATAAAGCATATAAAATAAAAATATAAATTTTTTAGTGTATAATTACTATCTGTATATATTAGGGAGAATTTAGTTGAAAATAGCATGTTTTTATTAGGATAGAAAAAAGTAGTTGAATATTAAGAAAATTTTATTTATTTATTTATTTATTTATTTATTTATTTCTGTAGGAAGTTTAAGCAGAAGTAGGTTTCAAATTTTAAAGAAATTTTATGATCTTAAGCATTGATTTTGTGCGGTGTAGTTTTATTTGTCAAGTTCAAACGAAACCAATAATTTAAGATATTCGAAAATAAGAAAATCAAATGAATTTAGTATCAGTTGTGAAGATTCTACTTTTTAAATAATTTATATTTTTGAACGAATTTTACTTTTTGTCATCAAAAACTTTGAACTTTAATCTAAGATAGATTATGGATAAATACTAGACACTACTTTTACAAAAATTATGATTATCACTACGAGACCTCTATGGTTATACTTTTAAAAGGATAAACCTTTTTATCGCCTCAAGTTTGTTTTATTTTAATAAAAGAAATACTTTATGGCCGCAGGATAAAGTACGTAGATTCAACCCTTTTTGATCTGAAACCCAAAATAGCAACTTTTGGATTCGAATTCATATATTTGGATTTGGGTATATTAGCTGCCAAAAAAATTTTCTTTTTAAAGAAGCTTTCTCTCGAATTGGTTTGCTTAAAATATTGATTAATATCATAAATTTATACTTTAAAATTTTTTAATATGGCTATAATGTTTTTTGAAAGTTGGTTGAAATTATTATAAAATTTTTGGCATTGAGAATATTAAAAAAATTTAATATTTTAAATGTTATAATTTATTGTTGAATTAAAACACAAATGAAATATTAAATGCTTAAAAGTCAAAAAATTTCAGGTGATACTGCACTTTAAGCTAAAAGTCATCATCATCATCATCATCTGAGTATTTTTACTTTTTTTAAAAGATTAGTACTAAATTAATCATTTTAAAATCAAGAATCATTCAAGAATCGAATATAAATGTTTTTTTTTTATTTTAAAATAAATGGTTTTAAAAACAATTTTTGAAAACCTAATTTTCGAGTAAAATATTAATTATGGGTTTTTAATTAATAATATATTGAGCTTTAAATTTGAAAGAAACAAATTATAAATTTATTTCTTAGAATTATCATTAAAATTTTTACTCTTTTTTCTGGAAAAAGTAATTTTATTATATATACATTTAAGACCTAAATCACATTTCTCTTTTTATGAGTTTAAAGTTCACATGAAAATTTTTGAATGAAGAAAATGGCTCATTGTTATTCTTTTTGTCACTCAAAATAGGTACTTTTTTCCACAAAATGCTAATAATAATCCATTCTATTCCCGATTGGTGGTATTTGTTGGTGAAAGTCCGAACCTGTGATATCATTCTGCATGCAATTAAAGCCAACTTGTTTGTGTGACGATGAAACAGGAAACGTCACATTTCAGGAGTGGTGTACCACAGTAACTAATATATAATACATAAAACATAAAACATGAAAGCGCTCCATGTCATATCAAAATTTTCAACTTTGGAAAATATTTCTTTTTTTGAAAATTTAACTTTCAAAAACTCATCCACACTCTAAATTCGTTAAAATCATATTCAAGATAAAAAGAATGTCATCAGCAACATCAACTGGTTCAAATTGGATTTTTTCCAATAAGGATATTTTATCTCCGTATCCTCGAACAATGACGCTTCTATCATTAGCCGCGGTATTTGGAACTCCATCTTATAATCAAAAAACACAAATATCAAATCCGATGAACAATTCAAATTTATCAAATACTGAATCAATAAAATCTCAATACAGAACTCACTTTTTAGCTCCATTTTTAATGATTGATAGAAATCAAATGGTTTTGCCACCATTTTAATAATATATCCTTATCATAATCATCAAATCTGAATTTTATGAACATAGAAATTTTTTATAGATTAGAGTGAGAATTTGATTTTTCCCTTAGATTTAGAATCATCAAGGTTACAATTTAGAGACATAATTTTGAATATTACTTACAAATACTTGTTACTTTTATTTAAATAAAGTTTTGAAAAACTTGGATTTTCAAAATAATAGATTATATGAGCATTCGAATAAGATAAAATTTTACAATTTATAAAAAATATCGTAACCATTTTCAAGAAATTTTACTTTAAAAATGATAGATTGAAAAGAACAAGAAACATTTTCTAAATTTTATAATTAGAATGTTAATTGAGAGTGCTATACAGTTTTTTATAATTGCAATTTAGGCTTGCCTTTTTTTTATCATGAAAACTTTCAAATAAACTTTCGATAAAAAATGAATTTTCAATTATTATTTTATAAACATTAAAAATCAATTCTATAAAAGATAATTTGAAATTTTATTCTGTAAAATATGTTGTAAAGCCCAATTTTTTAGCCTTTAATGAAATTTTTCGAAATATAAATTTTGGTTTAAAAAAATAAAAAATAACAAAAATTTTTTTAAGTTTAATTTTCGTTTTCATAATAAAATTTTTAAAAATTATAAATTTTGCATATTTTCTTTGTATTTTTAAATATTAAGTCTTATTATTTTTAATTTTAAATTAATTAAAAATTTATTAATTATTTTGTTAAATTTCCTTTTTTTTATATCTAAATATGAAATTTTTTTCATATCATAATTTTTATTTTATTTTAAATAATTAGAAAATATAAAAATCTCTTTATATAAATATATTATTTTATTTCATCTAAAATTTATATTTTTTTCAAAAATTTATTTTGTTATTTTTTTTAATAAATATAAAATTTTTGAATTTATATGTTCTTTATTCTGAGCATATCAAAACAAGAATAAAAATTTACATATTAAAACCTAGTATTTCATAATATATTATTTACATTATTACATTTCAGATTTTAAGAAAAAATTAGTTTTTTTTTTTTTATCAAAATTTTATTTTTAATATTTAAATTAATATATTTTGATATTTATATAAACCTTAAATATTGGCAAAATATACAAAAAATATGAATTTATCAAAACGTTATAATAAATATTATTGTGTTTAAATATGACATTAATCAATATTTAAGCAAGATAATGTTCTGAATATAATATACTATCATTTTATAAAATGGTTCAAGACAAAAATATCAACGTTATAGACTAATTAATAAATTTATCTAATTTAAATTTTATTAATCACATTTTAAAGATTGTTGAAATACAAATAATTAAAAGTAGAAATATTTTTCAAAAATTATAATTAAATAAAGAAAAAAGAAAAAGAAAAGATACCTATATACTCAAACTTTGGTTTTAATTTCAAATTAGAAACTTCTGTAATATAATTATTCAATATAAATGAATATCAAAATTTAAAATTATATGTTACCCAGTAAAATCTTTTTTTATTTTAGAAATCGATTAAAAAAAAATTTTTCAAGCTCTTTTATTAAAATTTGAAAATAAATTGGTAAGCTACAATGTTAATGCATTAGCATACAACCTCAAAATCTCTTGTGCTAAACTCTACAAAAATCGATAATTTTAAACAAGACTCTTTATTAATATTTTGACAAAATCTAAAGATTTTCATGAAGTTTGTATTTTAATTCTTAGGCCGTCTGAGTTAAAAAGTCATGTCTTTGAAAAAATTATCATATATCAATTTGTTATACTATTAAGATTTTAACTAAAAATTAAGCAAAAAAATTTTCAGATTAAATTATTAAAAATGTATTAAGCAAATAAATTTAAGTCTAATTCAATGAAACCTATAAATTTTTTAAGTTTATATGGTAATTAAAAAACTAAGCTTGTTACACATATATCTTTGATAAATTTAGTACAATCATTTAATGAGATATTTCATAATAATAATAATAATAATAATAATATTATTATTATTATTATTATTTTCAAAAATTAATTTTTGTATTATGTATTATAAAAATTCATAATACAAATTTAAAAGAATTTTTTATTTTGACTTTTGCTAAACTGTAATTAAAATTTTTTTAAAGCATCATATTCAATTTTTTCATTAAATTATAGATTTTATTAATATTAATTTTAGAATTATCTAAATTTTCATACTTTATTTTATTTTTATGTAATCATAAAACTTTTATTTATGTAATAAAAAATAAAAAATTTAATTTAATTTAAAATTTTTTAGTTAGCTTTATTTTTGAATAGAATTCTTAAAAAATTTATAGAAAAAGTATTTTTCTTTCTATTATATGTTTCACTTTTATAATTTTCTGCTATTTAAATAAAAGATATTGAAAAAATAATTTTGAATTTATAATTCTATAACTGCAATACCAAATTTGATTATTTGAAAGCCTAAAATCTGTTCATTAAGAACTAAAAATTAATACGTTCACACTATTAGCACTAATAACCTCACAACGTTTCGATATCGAGTTTATAAGATTAAAATAAATTTTTTTGAGTATTATGGTCAATTCTCTCATAAAAAGTTGTAATTTTTCGAGATTTCTCGACATAAGCATTTCCACCTTTTGTTTTTGCAATACTTATAAATTTTTGATAGGATTTAAATCAAAAAATTCGATGAATTTGGGAATGTTCTCTCGAAAGAATTTCTCAAGTGTATTTAGGGTCGTTATCTTGTTAGAATCATCATTTTCTTTCAATAGGTTTTTAAAATTTTAGTAGGTGTTTCTAAAGAATTTCTACATAATAATAATACCTGTCATTATCTGAAAACAAAACAAAGATGTTACTCCGTCTATAAAAATCCTCCGCTCCTTTGGAAAAGTATCGGTCTAGTTTTGAATCAGTGATTAATTTTGGGACTGTACAATTAATATGCAAAAAGTGAAGAAAAAAATTATTGGCTCTAGATTTTTATCATTAGTTGCATTAACGCTTACAGAAAAGAATCAAAGAAAAGGGCATAGAGATACTGGTATCACGATGAAAGACCAGTTCGTCGCTTGCCGTCTTATTTTATTTTTAACAATTTATACACCAAATAAATATTATATCCAATTAATAATTTGGCAGCCCTCCATTTGGCTTTAATACTGCTTCAATCCTCCTTGCCATTCAGGCAATAGCCTCTTCAAGAACAGAGATGTCAAATTTCTCTCATTTTTTCTTTAGCGCAACCTTAAGTTTGATCACAAATTTCGGAAAAGCTTCATATTATACTTCAATAGCTTCCAAATATTCTAATTTGACGAATTTGACGGCCAGTTGATGGATGGAATTTTACTTTCCGCTAACCATTTTTGATTTTTGCCGCAGTATAAACCTTAATTGGTTTCTGAAATGGTTTTAAGATTTCAAGCAAAGTATTTGCATTTATCACAAAATACTAATGGTCCCTTCAATCCTCCCACGAAAAATTCCCTAAACTATTATGGATTTTAGTCCACTTTTCAAATTAGGCACTAACATTAAATTTTTCTCGCACTACCTAACACGTGTGTTTCTGAGATATAAAGTTTTTTTTGCGGCAATACGTGAGTGAAGTCCGGAGTTGTATATTCCATTTGCAGCAATTGACAGATTACATTTAAGACCTCAATTTTTGACAATTTCGTGGACTGGGACATTTCGTTTTCCTTACCAGTAGATCTTTTTCATGGTTGCTAAGGATTTGGATTTTCCAAAACGTGGTAAGTTTCACTTTTTATAAGCATTTTATGGTTTCCTGTACGCCAGAATCTTTCCTTTGTCAATTTTGTTTTGCTGTGTATGAGTGAGTGTCATTTTTTATATAATGTTTGAGAATCGTAAAAAGTTTATTTGTTATAAAATGAGATTTTGATTTTTTTAAAGATCGTTACACATGCAAATTGGGCGTTACTTTTTGTACATCACGAAATTATTCGAATTAGATTGCCAAAAAAGCTACAAACCGCAACATCTTTAGCCAAACAATCTTCAAACGTTCTTACTGAAAGGATCTTTATTTCATTTCCTAATTTAACAAGATACACGTATGTTGTGTACAGTACAAAGTCTGATTTCCTTCCATATAGAGAAAATTTGCGTAAAGATACTATCAGAGAAGAATGTTCAGCCAAAAACATGTACAAGAAGTTGCCTTCGTTGATATTAATCACGCTCATTTTCAAGGAAAGTTAATTTAAGCTAAAAAAAAAAAAAAAAAATTTATATCTAGAAAACTATTTCCTCTAAATTTAATAGTGACTTTAAATTTATTAAACCTAGCCTACATTTCTTGAAATTTTTTTAGATTGTATAGTGCCATTTCCTGAGCAATAACTTACAGTCCTTGAAATTACTTTTAGCCATCTAACCAAAGAATTTAGAAAGTATAATTGCTACAGAATTTATGCAGGGATGAGATCAATTTTACCACTAGATGTTTTCCGATCCCAATATATAGAATATTTAAACTTTCTTCATTGCATAAACTTTGCTTTTTTTTGTTTATTTGATATTGATAAATAAATCTAAAATATCCATTAAAAGAATATTATAACTTGGACACGGAGATCAATGTTCCTCGCATCCACGATATGGTCAAGAATAAAGAAATCCTTTTCAAAAGCAAAATGACGCGGCCATCTTTCCACAACTCATTTGTGAAAATACTCCTAATCGTACAACAGAATACAAGAAACAAATAGAGAAAATCCAAGTGATACGTGGTAGATGGCGTTGGGAATTCTCAATATGTAAAAATAAAGAAATATATATTAAAAATTACTACTATTCTTTGTTTAATTTTCTTTTATCAAATAATTATTGCTAAACCTTAAAAGAGATAAGAAAATTAGCTACGAAATTATTAAAAATAGAAAATTATTATAATACGTTAAGTAATAACTAAATTTAAAAACTTTTTTTGTTAAGATTTTATGTTTAGAGTTTACAAGAATTAATATCAAAGATTGAAAATAATAAAATTTTAATAATTAAAAGCTTTTATTGTTTTTTAATTATTTTAAAAATTTATTATCAATTTTTAAAATTTCTATTATATTTATATTTATATTTAAATTTGTATATTTTGGAATTTTTTTTTTTAAAGTAATAAAAATAAAATAAATTTTTTGTTTTGTTTTCAAACCTTTTCCAGAACTGAATTGAATCTTAACGAAAATAACATATTTGTACTTTGATATATCCTTTTCAGGAATGAATTTATAATTACATCTAATTATGTAAATGGCAACAAAAAATTCTAATTAAGAAGTTTCCGTTTTTTTATCTGCAATATCGAATGATTTTTTTCTTGTCATTTAAAAAAAATGAAACCTCACACCCGTACATCACAACCTGTTTCTCTGTAAAATCTTAATGTAAAGATAAAAATAGAATTTTTTACCTCCATAATGAACAATTGAATATGGCTCAGATTCAAAATTTTGTGGATTTGGCTTTTATAGTAGACAATTTTCATTGCTCGTATCAAATTTTAAATTGTAAAATCATGCTTATTTGACCTACGAACATTGGTAAATCGATTCTTCTTTAATTTTTAATTTACGAAAACAAGTTTTCTCCCTGATCCACCATTTGAACTTTGTTGCACAAATCATTCACTCAATGTGTGGCGAAATGATGAAATTTTGCGAAAACGTAAAAACTGATTTTTATTTTGAGAAAATCTCGCTCAAAATTCATATAAAAGAGCCGTCTTTTCTCACTGATGATTCTTTACTTCACCGAAGTCCCATTTAATAAATTCGTTAAAAAAACGTTCGTAAGAATATTATAACGATACCATAAAGAAAGCCTTAACTTTTAACGAAAACTAACTTTAAATTTCCAAAATGAGACCTTCAACTTTTATTGCACTTTTCCTCACGATCGCTGTTACTTTGATTCTGGCAGTTCCTGTGCCTCAATCAACCCCACCTGGTGGGAAAAATCCACCAACACCTGGTGGTCTCATCAAGGTTACAGCTCCCGGAAAAGGGCCATGGGCTAAAGGATCGCAACAAGCAGTCAGCTGGGATGCGAATGTGGACGTACCAAAGAAATACGAGCAAACGGTTAAAATCGCTATCTTTGAGAAAAATGTCACCACTAATGGACTTGACAAATTGATAATACAACTTGGTGATAAACCTTATGGAAATACTTGGCAAGGATTCACAATCACAACCAACTTTACCAAAGGAAGTTCTTACTATGCTTTGGTTACTCTTGCTAGCAATTCGTCTATTTGGGGTACATCTGGTCTTTTCACCACTCTCACATAAGTAAAATAGTTTGTAGAGTTCATTTTTTAAAGTAGGGATAGATAATTGTATACTAAACTAATGTTGTAAAATTTTGAATGTATAATTTATTCAACCAATTTATCCTGAATTTTGCATTACAATGTAAATTTTGAAATAAAATTCGCAACATTATCTTGAAAATAATTGATTTCAGTTAGCAATTAATTTGATTTCGGAATGGCTCTTCTGTCATTGTTTTAAGGGTTTATCTTATTTATGAAAACTGCATTAAACTGGGATGAAAGACCTATGAATGTGAACGAGGAAGAAAAGCATCTAAAAATTTTTATTTTAATATTTATTGTAACTCTGAAATTTCTTCCGATCTACATTCTATTCAAGTTAAATTTTGAATTCAGGAAAATATGGTCCATCAAATCACATTGCTAAAAGAATTACAAGCATATATTTTGAATAAAAGGAAAATTGGCTATAACTATGGTCTCAAGAATTTATTTAGCATGATAAATAACAATCTCTTTTATAAGTTATTCAAATCCCAATTCATATTTTCACAAAAATTTACCAGCTATTTCTTGAATTTACCAAATTGATGAGAAGAAAGCTTCTTAAAAAATAACAAATGTTATTTTATCTTGACCAATATGGTTTTAAGCTTGATTTGAAATAATTTTCACTCAAAATTTAGTCAAACTGTGAAGATAAAATGTTTTTTTTTTAAGTATAATATCAAATTACTGACACAAACCAACTTCAATTAAAAAAATCGTTCAATGAAATCCTATGATACTCGAATTCTGTTTAAAATAATTTGTTCACATTATATTATAAAATTAATATATATTTTCTTTGGATTGAGATTTTTTATCATTCTGATAATTGAATATTTGATCCAAGATATTTAAATATCTCCCATATTTATCATATTTAATCTTTAGAAAAATTTTATTATGACCCAAATTTTTTGATAACTCTCGTCCTGAAAATTGTTTGAGAATAAAATATTTCTAACACTGAAAGTGTTCGTCTAACCATCCAATAAAATTTTTATTTTTATTTTTCAAGAATTATCATTCTTTTCCATTTCATTTGGTAAAATATGTAATGAAAGATAGTTGATTCATTAAAATTATGGTATGATATTTTTTCATCAATTGAAATTTACGGGTATCTGTAGGAAATGTGTCAAAAAAACATAGGCTCTTAAAGCTACTAATAATAAATATGCAAAAAATTCTGGTTTTTTGTTCACACAAAATTGCAAAAATGGTTAATGAAATTGAAAATTTTAAGTCAAGATTCATGTGTTTAAATGAAAACACACTTTAAGTAATCAAAATTATTTGTCCAATATTTTTTATTATCATTTAAAAAAAATTTTATTTAATCATTTAAAAAATAATGTTACACCCATTTTTTATTTACTCCAAAAATTTATCTCATTTACTTTCCAAAATTTTAAACTATAAAATTTCAACAAGAATGACATCCTAACAAAAACCACATAACTCCCTACTTTTTTATATTTGAATGCTTTTTTACAAAAAATCTAACTAAATTTAAAATTTCACAAAATTGAAATTATCTTCTAAAAACTTGAATATTATTTTTTGTTAAATTTGTTTAAAATTGACTAAATTTTGACAAAACTAAGTTTTTAAAATTATTATTCACTATTATCAAATAGAGTGTTCATCTTGGAAACTATAGATAAGAAAGTAGAATTAAAAAATAAATATGAGCATGAGAAAAAATCATTTATATTCTTGAAATGTTCCAACATACTTTGAAATAAAAAATACAAAAAAAAAATCTTATAAAAAACTTTATAAACTTTTAATTTTTGAATTGGATTAACTCCTTTAAGCTTTGGATTTCAGAGGTGTTATTTAAATTTCTTGAAACCATTAAATGAAAAAATTTAATATTTCTTTAAAAGGTTCCACTTTATTTGTAGATAATTTAAAGCTAATTTTGAGAAGTTAGCGTTTATCTGCTCTGTTGCAATTTGAGCCTTCAAAAGCAGCAAAATTATTTTTAAATCCTCACCTTTAATGAAAACAATTGAAAAATCACTTTGAATAAAACATACTTTACTTTCAACACTATATAATTTTATAATAAAACCTCCATTAAATCATTTCATTTTTTTAAAAAATTATTGGCTTGAAAAATATTTTATTACACATCAAAGTTTTGACTTGAAGTTTAATATTTTTCTCCCGAGATTTCATTAGATTATTTTTATACTTTTATGAATTTAGAGACTTTCGCCTCGAATTATGATAGAAGTATTTTAATTACAACACAATATTGAAAATTCTGATGATTTAATTTAATTTTTTATATAAAAATTTCATTTCGGTTTCCATATTTCAAATATTTGCGAATAAATTTTTTCACAATTAAGAACATCCATTTTATTTTTCTAGTTTCATTGCTCGTAATTTTTTGATCTTGGTCTCATATAACATTCAATTGCCATAAATTTTTGTATGCCACATTTTTCCCATTTATTGTCAAGTATTTTCTTTCAAAGTACCTTTAGGAATTTTTACTTTTCCTAAAAAATCAAAGTTCATAAATGTGATTTATCCACAAATTTAAAATAGTTTATTTTTTAAAAAGATATCCGAACAAAAATTATCATCGAATCACCCATTGCTTTGAACAATAGAATAAAATTTTTTTGGGTCATCTTAATTTTATCTTGGCACAAATGAGGCTGCATAGTACTACAATTTCACAATTCGTGCACAACAAATGAAAATAAGAGTAAACATGTCTTTGTTTTACCTTTTATATAATCATGTCTATTTATAGAAATTTCTAATTGAACTGTTTACGGTTTCAAGTCTAATAATGTAGCTTCAAAAATCCCTTAGATCATGTTAAGAAATTAAAGTTAGGCATACAAATAATATTATAACCAATCCCTGAAAATAAAATAATTCAAATCAATTTAGATTGATAATCAAACAACTATGCCAGTTGCATGGTGGACTTTTTGGTGATAGGGAAAGAAAGCATAATTAGAACAATAAGGTTCGATAGTCACGCCAGCAAAAAATTAACTTTAAGTTAAAATTCAAAAAAACCTCTTTATAATCCCATAGAAGGCAATTCGAATTGAGTTTTAAATAATCATTTAATGTTGATACCATTTACCTAAAAAATTCCTGTTTTCGGAGGTTAACAATTTTAATCCTCATTTAATAATAGATTTTTAAAAGTTGGCAAATTCAACGATTCTCAAAGGATTGAACTGGGAAAAAAAGGTGGTTTCCATTTTTGGCTGTTGATTTGTACACTTTGAATTTTATTGAAGGTAAGGTTCTTGCAAATCAAAATAACGGCAAATACTGTAGATAGATATTATGATTCAAATTATTGACTGCTCTCACAAAGTAAAATGCAGAGTGATCAGGGAAATTGATAATTTAAATTTGCCATTGAAAAGACCCCATTGATGGTTTTGCTTGAGTGCAATACAAAAAAAACCAGCCAAACATCAAATGAGATTTTTGTGCGATTATTTTGTTCATTAAAACAGAACACACACTTAAATAATTTAATGAGATTGTCTACCCTTATAAAATAAAAGCTTTTTCCCTTGAATTTCTTCCCTCATTCTATCAAGAAGTCAAAAAATTTTCTCTTCTTTGATAAAATTCACAAAAACAAAGAATGAAATCAATAATTTTCCTCGAACTCCTGCTTATCATTGCCGCTCTCGTCAGCGCAAGCCCACTTCCTAGCTCTAGCCAATTTACTGTAACTCTCGATCATCCACCTGCAGCTAGTGGTTTGTTTAAAGTAAAGTCTCCAGGAAAAGGACCATGGGCAAGATGGTCATATCAAGCCATTACCTGGGACGATAATTACCCTCTTCCAAATAAATCGCAACAAAAAGTTGCCGTTGAAATCTTTCAGGTTGTCATTGGAGCTCCTGATAAGCTAATCGAAAGATTTCCCGATAAACCGTACGGAAGTCCTTACCAAGCTTTCCAAATCACCAATAGGTACCCAGTCAACGGAAAATTCTACGCTATGATTGTCCTTGAAAGTGATGATACTAAATGGGGTACATCCAGCTTCTTCACCATCTATGAAAGTAGACCTTAACACTTTGATATGTGAGTTGTGTAAATTGTGCAAATGAGATTAATCTAATTAATTTTAGATATTTGCAAAGAATTGATTTAGCTTGTGTTGGAAGCAAATCCTCTATGAAATTATTTTGCATTTATTTTAAAGTTTAACAACTTTAAAACAGTCTACAGATTTTAAAGATTTTTGATATTTAATATTGTTACAGAAATCTAAATAAATATTATAATTTTTTTCAAAACCATTAGTTTATTATAATGGGAAGAATCCTTTATAATAAATTGTTAATATTTTTAATTCATCATCCAATAAGCGGGAAAAATATTGGTGAGATATACAAAATTAAATTGTGAAAGCTCTTTATCTGCATAATTGGAAGTTTTTGAATTTTGAATTCATAAATATATTCCATTTTATCAAAAATATGAAATAATTATATTATATTTGATGAATCAAGCAGGATTATATTTTTAAAATCATCAATGTATTTTATATTTGTGTGTGCAATTGATTTTAACAGAAATGTATTATTAAAGAAATTCTTTAATTTTAATGTGATACAAAAAGATCTATAATTTGGAAAGTTATTCACACAACTTGAAATATAAGAACTTTGGATGAAGATTAATTGTATTTCAATCGAAAATTTGATTTTTGCAAAAGATTAAAATTTTGATTTTACTCTTATTCAAAAGTAAAAACTATATGAATTTACAAAGTTTTTGAATTTATTAAATGATATAATGAGATTTTAAATATTAATTAGTTGAAACAAAAAAAATTATAAGAAAAATAGTATACACTTTTCTGGTCAATTTTGTGTAAAATATCAAAAAGAAAAGGAAAAGAAAAAACTTGAAAATATCATTCTTTGGTTAATCGTATCGGTATTATTATTTGTGTTTCATTTTAAAAAAATAATTTGTGCAAAATTTTAAAAGTTTTAATTTGTATTTTTCATTATAATCCAAATTCAACATCAATGGATTTTTTGAAATGTCTGCTCAAGGATTTTAACTTTGTTTTAAGAGGGTCCAAAAAATTTAGTTATTTATGGTGGTTGTGGTTTTTTTTATAAAAAATACATGTGTTGTAAGAAAATTTACAATTAAAAATAAAAGTTTAACCATACAAGTATACCGAATAAAGTTTTTTCATCTATAATTAAACTTGTTTTTGATGATTTTTTCAAAGTTGGTTTTTATTATTATAATTTAATATTTTTTGTACGTTTTGGAAAAATATGAATTTTGGATAAAATTTAATTTTTAAAAATATATCAAAGATAATTTTATTGGTTTTAATAAAAAAAGTTGTTCAGAACTTTTTAAAATGAACAAAATTACTTGAATGTTATGAAACAGTACTTTTTTTATTTGCAACATTGACTTTATTATTTCTTTTAACAAAAATTTAATAATGATCAAATTTTTCATTAAGATTAAATATTAAAGCTTAATTTGCTTAATATTTTAAAAATATAAACATTTTTTACTTGTTACCTGATAAATTGTGATTAAATTAATAAACTTTTTTGAATTTTTATAAATAATAAATAATAATGCAATTTATTTTTTAATTAAAAAGTTTTAAACCACAAAATTTTAAACATCAAAATTCTGAAATGTATTATATTAATATTTTTGGGATTTTACTAACGTCATATTCATTTTAAAAAAATTCTGATTTAATAAAATTAAGTATAATTCAGTGAAACCAAGAATCATAAAAAAACTTTAATATAATTTGCCATTTATGTTTTGAGTTTATTTTAATAACCAATATAATTTAAAATGAATCAAAACAAAAGTATTTGAGAATGGTTGTTTAATTTGTTTAGAGAAGTTTTCATTAACTTTAGAAAATTGTCTTTGAAGTAAAATTCACAGAAAAATTTCAAATAAATTCATCAGTTATTCTCAAATATTCATTTTTTTATTTCTATTTGTGTCTATTTTTAAAAGAATGGTTAGTAATTAGTATTGTCCCATATTTTTAAAAAAATTTAATGAAATCAAGGTTGATCATGATGATGCCTGCACTAAATCAAAGTTTTCCCAAACACAAAACACTTCTACCCTTGTCCCAACTTTACGAGGCGATGCTTTACTCCTTTTCCTATTTCCAGTTATATACATTTTACACTTTTTTGTTGATATCCAAATATCCTTGAAATGGAAATGGAAATGTAACAATAAAATTGACTCGTCTATTGATTTGCGATAATAGTGGGGCTATGCTAAAATTACAAATTATAATAGATCGCATGCAGGATGTAAATTAGAAATGGACACCCCTTCTTTTTTAACCAAAATAAGATAATCTGGGTTGGACATATTTGAAAAAGGGATAAATCCACAATCGGCACATGATTAAATGCTAGGGAGGTTGAATCTTTTGTTATTTCCAAAATATGACAAAAAAAACTACAAAAAAGACAAGAATTTGGATTTTTGGATGGGTTTTCACTCTTAAAAAAGTCATTTGAAAAAAGTATTCCTACGAAAAAATCAAATCACAAATAGATTAAATCATCGATAATGAAATCCCAATTCCTTACTATTCTTCTCATCGTCGCTATCGGATTCGTATGGGCCGCTCCACTGCCGAAAGACGAGGATATCATTACCCTCGATAATCCTGCTGCAAAAAGTGGTACAATCAAAGTAACATCTCCACAACCTGGACCACTCGCTAGATGGTCGTATCAAGACGTGAGCTGGAACCCTAACGTAGAATTCCCCAATCAATGGTCACGTACAGTACATATCGCAATCTATCAGGTCGTTACTGGAGCTCCTGATAAGTTGATTGAACAACTTGGTGATAAACCTTATGGAAATACCTGGCAAGGATTCCAAATCACTGATAAGTATCCGTTGACTGGCAAGTTTTATGCCTTAGTTGTTCTTGATGGTGATAATACTATATATGGGACATCTGACGTCTTTACGATTTATGAGGCCAATCGTGGATGGTAAATAATTGGGTATTTGAACATATGGCTTGAATAAAACTATTTTAAATGAGAAATTGACGCGTTAGGAAATTTTTTTTCTAATGTTTAACTCCTTAGACACGCAGAAATAGATACAAATAAAAATGATTAGTCTTTCGCCTTGAAAAATAATCGATTAGATTTAAAGAGATATATAGGCTAAAAATCTGAATAAAAGAATATTTGAATCTATTAAGCTAATGAAATCTCAATAATCATTCTGGCCTCCAGCGTAAAAATAATATCAAGCTGATTCAAATTGGTGTTTTATATAAATAATTCTAAATCGAAAGTGTGTTGATTTAGAAATAAAAGCATTTTTATTTCAGAGCTTTTCTACTTCTCTACTACTTTGGACATTTTCAGAATCATTTTAAAATTATTCAAATATTTATTTTTTATGCCAGTTCTTGTCTTTATCATTAGATGATTAAAAATGAAAATGGCTGCATGAATTAACCACAGCTAAAATTTTTCTATAGAAATCTTCTGGCCAAAAAAATTTTATGGCAATTTCAAATATTGGGCAAATAAATTAATAAAAAAAATTTGTTTCGATAAAAAGCTAATTTTCATAGTAACTTAAACGTAATCATTAAATATTAATAAATTTTAATTACTTTATTTTACATATTATTTTTATTATTAATATAGTTATAATAATTTTTATTAAATAATCGATAAAACAACGATTTTACATAAAATTGACTTTCGCAATTTCCAAAAGATTGTTAAATTTAAAACTTTTAATTATAACACATGAATAAGAAAATGTTTTTTGCTTAAAATATTAATCATAAATTTTACTAATAAAACATTATAATATTTATTAAAAATAATTCAAAGAAATATATTTTTTTTTATTGATAACTTTTGAAAATTTTTATTTTCGAAAGTTTTATTCATGTTTTTTGATTGAATTATTTGTGATAATAATTTTAGGTTATAAATTAACAGTTTATGAAAGGTAACAAAATATTTTTGATGTTAAAATTAATAATTGCATAAAAATTATAAAACAGATCTTGAAAGTAAGTAAAATCTTTTTATTAATTTGAATAAATATTTTTATATAAAGCTTTGAGAAATGATTTCAAAAATTGTTTTTCTGATCATTATGATCACACTCTGAACCTAAGGAGTTGAAATCAATAAAGTTTGAGTAAGCAGTTTCCTTACTATGATCATTTTTCCTCAATTTCTCTTTTGTAAGAGGTTCGGAAGGCTCCTACAATTTTTGCTGCCACCATTAGCTCCCTTCTTTTTCTTCTTTATTATAAAGATAAAAACAAAATAATTGATTTATTTTTTTAAAATATTTTATGCTTGATATATTGATTTTCTTAATTATTTTGAAATTTTAAGTCTTAAATTTAATAAAAAGTTTAAAACATACCAAAAGTACCAATTTTGTAATTTTATGTTAAATTAATATTTTTATAATCTGTATTGTTTTATTGAAATGATTGTGTATTAGCTATCCTGGTTTTGCAAAACTTATTTTTTACTTTTACCAAAATAGTCATCTTAAAAATTCAAAATTTATTTTGCATTTTGTAATAAAACATCATATTTTAAAAATAGATTTTTAATCAAATTTTTAAACTTTTTCATTGATTATAGATATATTGAAGGTTTTTATCCCATTTTAAAATATTCTTGTATCTCTTATAGTGTCCTTTTGCAAACTATAACTTGAAATATATGAAATTTTTCTTGTAATTCACTTTCGAGAAATGAATTTTCAACAAAAATATGTTAATATGTAATATTTATGCTTTGTATGATTACAAATTTTTTTGTTAATTAAACTTAATACTCTTGAATTAAATTTCTCTTGGCTTTTTTGTAAAGCAAAATAAACAAAATCATCATATAAATTCTTTGATAATCTTTTTTTATTAAATATTTTAAAATATTAAATTTTGCTTTTTTTTAAAATTAACTTCTATGTGGAATAGTTATTATGTCTTAAAAAATGAGCATTTAAAAAAATTATAATGTTTTTTGAATATAAAAGTAAAAAATCAATAAAATTTTTTTATAAAGATTATTTTTTTTATGGCTTATTTGTAAAGCATAATAAAATAAAATAAATGTATTTGAATTCTTTGATATTATTTTTTATTGTCATAAAAAACTTAATCTTTTGAAAATTTCAAAATTTTTGTTTTTATTCAAGGCTCTCCACTGAAACTATTGTAAAAAATTGTATGAAGGAGTTGCTTTTTTGAAATCTCACAAACTTCAACACTGCTATAGTAAGTCAAAAACAGAAGTTTTAGGGTATCTAATGAAATTGTTTTATAAAAAGTTTTGATGTATGTTCTTTTCAAGTTCTTAGAGCTCCACTTCCTAGCTTCACTGTTTCTTGTTACTATCAAAAAACTGACAAGTGTCCACAAAGAGTTGAAGCATAGTATCCGACCATGCTATTTGCCTTGTAACATAGGACTTGATAGTTTTCTTCATGCCTTAAAATATTTTCAAAATGTAAAGAAAAGTTCAAAATGTAAAGAAAAGAAAAGTTCAAAATTATATTTGTAAAAAGCGTTGGTTTGAAAATTTAAAATTTTGTAATTTATCAATTTATAATACATTTGCTAATATCAATGTCTGTAAAAAGTAAAATTTTAATTCCTGTTACAATTAATAGATTGAAATGATAGAGTCCCTAGAATTTGATCTTTCTTGTATGTAAAGCGTTTCATTTTAACTCAATTTTTTTTGAAACATAATTTCATCATATTTTTAATTTTTCTTATTTTTGGCTCTGTACAACCCTTGAAGAAAAATATAATGTAAATATAGTAATTTTTTTAATTTGATTGAGAAATGCAGTCATAAAAGTTATTGAGAAAAAGCCAGTATGACATAGCAAACAAAGCACTTTTATATTTAATGTTCAAAATGATCTTTTTTAATCCAAGCAAATTATAATGTAACGAAATCTGAATCTAATTATAGGTTCAAATATGTTGTTTTCGATGTTTTTTGGTATTTTACCTTTTGTTTTTTGAGCAAAACATTGGAAAAATATTTATTTATTAATTAATTAGCTGTGCAGACAGATGTATGCACTTTGTGAGATTATTGGGTTTAAATTCACAATTTTGTTAATATTTTGTGAGTTAAGGATTCTTTAATTGACAAAATTTTGATTTGATGGCCAGTTTTATTCATATATAGAAATGCAACAAATTTGAAAAGTTCAAGAACGAAGGTATACAATACAATTATAATATTAATATTTTATCTTCAGAAGTTGTGTTTTTTTAAATTTGAAAAAATAAAAGTAGAGGTTTTAGATTTCAGAAAATTTTAAAGGATGGATTTTAATTTTTTTGAAAAGAAAAATCAATTAATTATAATACTAATAAAGCATAAAATTTTAATTATTTGTAAAAATTTGATAATTATAAATTTCTTCTAGATGTGAATATTTTATTTAATGTTAGAGCAAAGATTAAAGTGTGTAGTTTAAAATATGCAGTATTTCTCAATAAATTATTGGAAAATTTATTAAAAAATTGGAAAAAATCACATACATAAATATTGAATTTATAAGGCAATTAGCCTTTGTCTTTAAATTTAGATTTAATTTAAAAATCAGATTATAGTATCGTAATTTTCATTCAAGTTTTAAGTAGAATTGAAAAAAAATCTACCGTTTTAGAATTTTTTTTGTTATCGGAAAGACAGACACTTCATATTATCTCAAAAATAAATTAAAATTCGATCATTAACTTTTAATATGTAAAAAGCTTGTTTTTAACTTCAAAATAAATCTCAAATGAAAAGAGTTTCTGAAAATTATCACATTTAAGCATGCTATTTTTTATATTAAATTAAATTATTTTGAAAATTTTTTAGACTGGGCTCTCATAGGTGAATGAAGAAATTGGATTGGAAGAAATGTGCGTGAAAATATTTTTTTAAATATGTAATAACTCTTTACTTTTATTTCTGTGAACATTTTTGTTTGTTTCGGTTAAAATAGCGCGTGAAAATATTTTGCTTAAACAAAGCTTTGTTCTGATTTTTGCACCTTATTTTGGGTATTTTTTTCTGTTTATTTGATGAAGTATTCTATACAAAATTTCTTTTTTTAAAAACCGAAATGATTTCAATGAATATATTAAAACGGACATATATCCTAAAATTGATATTTTAAAATTTTGGTTACTTTTAAAAATTGCTCTTATAAGATTTTATTTTAAATGAGTTTACTTATTTGAAAAATCAAATTATTACTAGAGGTTCATTGCTCTATATTTCGAGGTATTGGAATTCTAATAGCAAAAACAGATTAAAATATTATTTATTTATTTCATCTGGAAATCTGGAAAATCTGTCAAATACTTTTTTAGCATTGAAAATACTCAATTTTGATTTATCATAAAATATTTCTGTCAATATTAAATTAAATGACTAAATAGTGTGTTTTTAAATTTTAATTTCATTGAAAATATATAGTATGATAATAATATTATATCAATGTTTTAAATGGAATATTTGTTTTTTCAAAAATATTAAATTTTTCATATATAAAATTAATCAGTTTTTTAAGCAACCGATATCAAAGAAAGAATTGGAGATAAATGCCATTCTCATATTAGTTTTTGAAATAAAATTTTAATCTGCTTTTTTAGATTATAATAGAATCTGTATTTATCATTGATTATTGTTGGCCAGTTATTATAAATTATGTAAAATGGTCTTTTGCCTCAAAAAAATCTAAATATATCTTACTAATGTGGATATTTCTGAAAAGTGGCATATATTAAAACCAAAATTGTTTGAGTTGGTAAAAGAGAAAAGTTTTTTTTTAGAAAACCATATACAGAAGATATTGTATGTTTTCAAAATTTTCTCTTTTGCTGAATTATCACAAAAGCTAATTGAAGTTAATTTATACTATAGTTTTTTATCACATATTTTTTTACTGAAACCTGATCAATATTGTTTACTAATAGTGGAATGTTTAGTATTGAATAAATATTTTGAAAATTTGAAATATCATCAAAACATGTTCAACGCCAAAATTAAATAAACTATATGTATTTAGTTAATTGTATAAATTAAAATTTTTTGTTTAAATTTTTAAAATGAAACAATATATTTCCTTGAAATTAAAAGGTTATTTATACAGTTGTTTTTAATTAAGCTTATGAGCAGATGCAGTTTAATTAAAATTCTTTACTATAAGTTTGTGAAGCTTTTTTAGATTTTTTCAAAAGGCTAGTTTGTCAATTTCTCTTACTTTTAAGCAAGTGTTATTTAACTTTACTTATTCGTTAATTTTTTAATTAAAGCTTTTCAATTGAAAAGTGGAGACAAACAGTTATGTAAATCTTTTATTTGGAAATTCAGTTTTTGTCTTTATAAAAGAAAAGTTCTTATGGGATAGTCTAGTTAATCAATATTAAAAAAGCGTTAAATTTTAATATATTTGTCAATTTAAGCTATTGAATTGGAAGGAAATATATTTTGATATTTTTTGGTTTAGTTTAACACAATTTTACTCAAATCACGAAATTTTGAATGATAATTCAATAAAAATTGTTAAAATTCAAGTTTACCAAAATTCAAAGTGTAATAAGGAACTCAGGTTAAATGAAAGGAATTAAACATAACTTTTTATTGTAAAGTCAAGTTTAATAAATTTTGAGCCTATTTTTTGAACCCAAATATCATGTTAAGTATAACATCTCAGAGAGAATTTATTTTTCAAATGAAAACTTTCGAGTTCTTAAAAATCTCCTTAATTCTCAAATTTTTGTTGGACAAACTTTTAGACTTTTTTACAGTTTTAATATATATTTGGAGCTAATTTTCGAAATGTGCGCACTCAAGGCAAAAAAGAATTAGCAGAATATCTTGAAAATTTTTTTTTATAAATTGTAATACAAAGTTAGATTTGAATGCTTTTCTGAAAATAATATTTTTTTTTGAAAATCAAAAAATTTTACAATTTTTTTCCTTGAAATGAGTTAGAAAAATGGGAAAAGTTTATTTAAAGTGTTTTACTAATTATTGACCTAAAGTTTTTTTATTAAATTTTTAGCTTTTATGTGATATAAAAAAGTGTTTCTGTCAAAACACAGAATGTAAATTTATGAAGATATCACATGAATGCGTGATAAATATTAAAAGATTTGAAAAACTATATTTTAGATATTAAGTTTGATATGAATTAAATCAAGCAATGATTGCTTAATTCGAAAAACAGATTATCAAAACAAAAACCAAAAGAATTTAATATTAATTTTTAAAGAATTATTTTGTTTATGAAAACGTATGATATTACTATAAAAAATGCAAAAACGATCTCTAAAAATTAATACTCCATTATTGGATAATCAAAAATTTAAAACTATTGTATGAAGAGTAGAAAGTAGTTTAAAAGTTATAATATATTTTGAAAGGTTTTTTATCTTTTTAATGTAATTAATGCTAAAAATATTTTAACAAAATTAAAATATCAAAAAATTCTGAGGTATAATGTTTCCAATTGAAGACAAAAAAGTTTTTGATTTAAAGAAAATAGTTTTTATTTTTGATTATTGGAAATTTTCTAAGGTTTTTGAAAAATGTTTGTTATAAGGTTTTTTAATTTTTGACCACAATTATTTACGAATCAAATATATGCATTCAAAATTTTTCAATATCATTTCTTTTTCTACATGTATATAAAATTTTAAAATGAAGTTAGGTTTAATATTAATAATTTAACAGAAACTAAAATAAAATAGATATTTTTGAATAATATTGACATTGGTGAAAGCTAATTCATTTTTTGTGCCAAGAATTGAAAATCTTCAACATAAGCCAATTTTTTTGGATTTCGCTTTTAAAATAGCTTCCATTTGATACATTATGTTGACATATTGTTTATGTAAAATATTTAAATTCAAAAGATAAACTGTATAAATGAATGATAAATTTTGAAATAGTTGCAAAAATTTGATCAAGGCAAAAGAACCAAAAGTATCATCATGAGAATTGGTATAATTTTTTTACTTTTTAAAATTGAAGAGCAAATACATTTTAAAAATCAAGGTTTTAAGAAAATTTTGGGTTTTTGAGAAATAATCTAAAAAACAAAAAATTCAATATTATAATCTTTTTCATTTCCTATTGGAAAATATTTATGCAAAAAAAAATTGACTCTTGTCAAAAAAATTTGAACAACATTAGAAAAAGTTGATATAAATTATAAAAATTCAAGTATATAAACACATCGTGTTTCTCCAAATTTAAATGTAAAAACTTTGGTTTTTTCCTGTAATATCAAGATTCATAGAATCTTCATTCACATCTTTTGAAAAGTTGGAAGGACTTAAGACTATCAAAGGCCAGCTATTAGTGTCACTTTCAATTTTCCAACGTTTCCAAAGATATTTATAACTTTTTTAGGAATTGTGATTTATTAAGTTTTTAGAATTTTTTCCCAATCGTAAACGGATTAGGAAAGAACGATGCACCTGTAAACGAGGCTTTTTCATTGAAAAATTATCGTTAAACCATTTGGTAATAAAGTACTGAACCTATTTTTAGTTTTTTGAAATCAAAGAAACAAAATTTTGAAACTACTACAATGTGAAATATCGTTATAGGTCAATTATATATTAAGCACAAATTGTATGTTTTCATGAACTGAAACAGAAGTTATATTGTGGTCAAAGTCAAAATTTTGAGATGAGTTAAATTTTTTACATTCACCCAAAAAATCAACAAATATTATTAATGCTGCTCTGGTTGCTTTTATAATAAGTTATATTATTGATAGCTATTTTACTTTGAACAAGGGTTCTTTGCAAAGCTCTGTTTAAATTGTTTTATCAAATAATTTTGCCCATCAGAAAAAAATTTAAATTTTATTCTCTTAGTTTTTTGTAAAAATTATTTTGAAATTGATTTAATGAAACTGCTTTTTTTTGGCTCAGATATTTTCTTTTAATAAATTTTGAAGATTATATAAGAGGAGCTAAGTTAGGATACTGCAACACTTAATTTTTAAGGAAACACAAATGAACCTCAGTGCATCGTTCCAAGCGGATTTTGATTAGAGACTATTCAACAATCTAATGCCTTCCAAAATCGGAATGATAATTCTGAAAATGATATATACTCTATTTTACAAATGACACTTTATACCTGATGAAAGTTTAATAAAGAAAAGTTCTTCATCAATTCGGTATCACGTGTTAATTTCTTATCAATATATCAAAAAAAATCTTGGCAGAATTTTTTTTTTTTTAAGGAAAAGTCCCATTAAAAAGTTTACCAAATACGTTTGAAGCTAACTTCAGAGAATCATTTCTCTCAATTGACAATGTAACTTAATTTCACTAGCCTTGATTTATCCAAAATCTAAGTTATTTTTGGATATGTCGTAAAACCATTCATGGAAGTATTTTTATTAAATGCAAACTGCATACTTAAGCCCAATTACATCCAGATCACCCTAACCATAATTAGCCTTAACAAACAAGCGATTTTCGATCTTCCCAATCACATTTGTGAGTCAAAGGTATTGTTGTGTAGCTTTCGACTTTTCAAATAATTCAAGAATAGATTTGATAGACATTCTGCAGAATACAAAGAACTCCCAACATATTTGAACTTTTTTCTTGACGAAAAAAAAGATCCTTCATTTCTTACAAAAGATGCTAAAATCTGTTATTATTGTGTAAGTTTTATAAGGCGAGCTAAAATTTGGTTGTTTTTCGTTTAACTTTTACCTTAGATAGGGCTTAAATTATTCTTTTTATGGGAATATTGAAAGTGGAGCTGGTCTATCAGGTCTTCGTGCTGCTCAATTATTCCACAAGGCTGGTTTTGAAGTTAAAATCCTGGAAGCTAGTAATCGTATTGGTGGTCGTATTTACGCCGAAGATGTGGACCATGATAATAAAATAGATATGGGAGGCAAGTCGAGTAACATCTTAGGCAATTTTGATTTTCGAGAGAGATTAAAGGAATTCGTTTTGTTTCATAGCTCAATGGGTCGGAAAAACCCAAACACATATTCTCGATCTATTGAAAGAATTTAATGTCGAAACCTACGAACAATATAACCAAGGGACAAAAGTTCATTGGCGGAAAAATGGAATTAAAAAATTTAGCAGTAAATCTTCAATACCACCATTAAACATTTTTGGTAAGTTTTTATGTAAAAATAATAGCTCGAATTTTTTTTATAACCAAAAGGTTTCAACAATTAATCTCATTTTTTAGCTTTGCTTGATCTTCAATTTAACGCTATATCAACTTTAGACAAACTAATAAAAGATATTAATATCGATTCTCCACAAAAATCAAGTATGATCGCAAAAGCTTTTTATCGAAAAAGATACAGTCTATTGAATTTTATTGAATTTTATTTTATTTGGACTTACTTAGAAAACGCTGCATATTGGGATTCTATAACAGTTGAATCCTGGACCAAATCCAAAATAAGGACGACAAGTGCCAAAGAATTGCTGGATGTAGCTGTACGAATGATTTTCGGTGCAGAGGCTAAAGAAATTTCAATGTTGTTTTTCTTGTGCACAATTAAATCAGCTGGAGGTTAATATAAATTTGCTATGTTTATATCAATATTTGAAAAGGCATAAAAACTCTAAATTTACTTTACTATCCTTCAATCAGGAATATTGAACCTATGTGAAACCACAAATGGTGTCCAAGAATATAAAATTAAAGGAGGGGCTTATAGGATTCCATTGCTCATCCAAAGGAAATTACCACCCAATTGTATTTACCTAGAACATCCAGTGACTTATGTTTACCGTCATGAAACAAGTGTCGACGTTTACAGTGGAGATAAATTATTTACCAGTGATTACATCGTTCTCGCTATTCCTCCGACAGCTCAGTCAAAGATAACCTTTGAACCGTCTCTTGGAGTCCCAAGAAATAAAGTAACCTTCTCAAGGAACTTTTCAATTTATATGTTGTTTCATTTATATATATTCTAAATCTAATCACCTCATTCTTTTAGCTATGTGAAAAATTTTTCATGGCAGCATATATGAAAGTTCACCTTGTTTACGAAACAGCATGGTGGCGAGAAAAAGGTTATGCTGGTGAGGCCATCCCATTTGATGATTTTCCAAATGCAGAAGGTCAAGCAGTGTCACCTATATCGATGGTAAGTTCCTTTGTGAAAATTCAATGACTTATGAATACAAGATATTCTAATAAAAGATATTCCAGATTTACGATGGTTGTAACCATGATTTGTCAGTCATTGCGTTGACCGTGTTCATTGTTGGAAAACATGCAATTGAGCACACAAAAGTTTGTCTCTTCGATAATCGGTTTAAATTTTTGGCGTGAAAATTTTTAATTTCAATTTCGAATATTAATACGCCGAGAAATTACTATAGTTGCCACTTGAAATAACACGAGCGCGTCTTTTATCCTTGGTGGCGCGCATTTTCAACTCAGCCGAGGCGGAAAATCCAACTCATTATATTGAAAAGAATTGGCTTCTGGATGATTGGATCGGCGGCGCACCAGTAGGAATTTGTGTATGAAAGTTATATATATATATTTTTATAAAACTGTATTGCTTAAAATTTCAAAATAAACCTTGTTGTAAATCATATAGCCTCCGGGAACTTTGATTTACTATGCAGATGCACTTCGAGAGCCTATTGGAAATGTTTACTTTGCTGGTGAGCGTTTAATTTTTGACCTTTTTAATATAATGAATCATTTTTGATTTCAATTTCTTTTTTTGGTAAATAAACTATCCAGGTACCGAAACTGCACATCAGGATATTGGGTACATGTCTGGCGCTGTTCAAGCGGCTGAGAGGGCCTTTGCACAGGTTCTAAAGAGAGAAGGTGTTGAATTATAAATTTCAGAGACTCTAGTGATTGACGGTTATATGGTAAAATAAAAATAATATATTTTTGGGAAAAAAATCGGAACAATGTAAATTAAGAATTTTGAAAGTTAGAATATGTATTATAGATTATATTTCTTGCAGATGGAATTTTAATTAATTGGATAAATTTTTTTTTCAAATGAGCTTATCATTCTAACCGAATGCCTATAAATTTCAATTTTTTTTTGAATCATTAATTTTGAAGTTACTAAAGTCATTCAAATTATAAACATTTAAATTAAATTAAATTAATTTATATTTTCTTTTTTCATTGATTCCAATTTGCAGCAAATAAAATTTTTTCGTTTTCCAAAATTAAAAATAATGAAAATAAAGAACCAACCCAAATCTAAATAGAAATTTTAGGCACGCATTTAAAAAAACATTTTAATTTATATATTTACGAAAGGTTAGGTTTTAATAAATGATTAATGAGAGTATAGCCTTAAAAGCTACAATGACTATCTGCGCAGACAATCGTTTTTTTATATTAATATTGTGAGATTTTGGATAGAAACATTTTATTTTTAAATTAGGATAAAATTTTTTTAAAATATATGAATCACAATCTTAACTTGTTTGCCGTAAATAAGTATTATGATTATTCAAAGAAAATATTTCGTATGTATAATTCCTTTTTCTTTTGAAAAAAAAACCTACGATAATATTGAAATTTTTTTATTTTTTGAAATTAAACCAACAAAAACTAAATACCATAAAAGTTAATGATAATGTTTTTACTGCATTAAAAAATTTAATTTTTACAAGTTTTCATGTTCAGTGTTAGAATTTTTAAAAATAATAATAAATTTTAAAAAATATATTTGAACTACTATATCTTTGAATTATTCTAAATTAATTCATTAACGTTTTTATTTTTGAAAGGAAATTACTCTTTTTGAATATAATATATATTTAAGGTCATTTATTGTTTACAATTTTGTTTTATTGAGATATGATCAGGATTTCAATATTTCACTAATATATATTAATTCTTCGTTTTCTTTTGAAAATTATTTTGTTTTTATATTTATTACATTAAATTTTTGAAATCCAAAAAAATTTCAATTATTTTTTAGTTAAAAGTATCATAATTTTTTAAAAGTTTTTTTCTTTTGAAATTGCAGATTATTGTGATATTTTAGAATTATTTTGCTTTTATTTTTTGAGACATAACTAATTTTATTTTATTTCAAATTTTTATTAAAATTTCTTTTTAGTTTATTTTATCAAAAGTATTTTGTGAAAATTCAAATGAATGAGATAATGTATATTAATAAGGGAATTGGATATGAAGTTTTTCGATTTTGAGAAAAGTACCCTTTTTCTATTTTTATATTAAATTCACAGAGAATAATTAAAAATTTTAGGTAATAAGCAAAACGTGAAAATGTAAATAGAATAGAGGAAGTTGTCAAAAGATATTAAAATACATTTCCACTTAAATTCTGTGATAACTTTCTTTATACGTTTGATTATCAAGGGAAGAATTAGATTTAGCGTAGCTAGTATGATTAATGCATGTAAGGGAATCTTTACATTTTTTGAAAGAGGCATTGATAACCTCGAAAAATTTCAAACATTTCTTACATTATTTTTGCAGGACCTAAAATTTTTGTGATAGGTTGAGGTGAAAGGTATATAAATCTATTAGCCTTGACGATCACCTCTGGAGAGTACTGGGTAAATCGAAGAATTTTCACAATTGGCTTGGCAGAGCGTTCGATAGGTTTACCATGTAGTTCCGGAGAACGATAAGGAACATTTCTCAACTTTCCAATAAGTTCTGGATTAGTTGCTTTATTTTCAATAGATGAGATTTTCAAAAAAGCCTCTTTTAAATACCTGTTCATGATCAGAATCACGTTTCACTATTTTTAAATGTGCCGAATTTTGTGAGTGGTTAGCCAAAGAAATATTCGATTATTTTCATACTATAAATTTAAACATGATTTCACATTTGAATAAATTACCAATTTTTTCACTAGTCGCAAAATTTTCGTGCATCAATATATCCAAAAGAACAATTAAGAACAAAATTTTAAATAGGAGAATGTATTTCATCTTCGTTTTGATTTAAAATTTCAATGCTAGAAATTGCCAGAAAGTAAGTAATATCAAACTTTATTAGCTTAAAACAAGATTTCTATGCTAAGCAGCTAATATATTTTGAATTTTCCGGTGCAAAGTCAATAATCAAAATGATCCTCAATATTTGTCTTCTCTCAATATCATTTAGTTTTTCCTTGATGATGCCCGTAACCAAAACTTGTTGCAAATTTTCAAATAAGGGAATCAAAATATTTGCTCAGAAAAAATATCAACTTGCTAATGCTTTTTTTGTCATAAACAACTGAGATATCATGGGAACATGGAACAATAATTATTATCTGCTGAAAATTAAACAGATCTTAATAAATTTATTATTACTCTATGCTATTCCAAGGCTTTTTGACAAGAATCACTATAAAGCTTGACTTGAATTTTTCTTATATCCTTTTACCATTGATTTGCTTTTTGATAGGAAATTCAAGATTCATAATATTAATGTAATGACAATTTATATCTTAGGCTTGTGATAATGAATTTCTAAAGAAACAAGTAGATAATATAATCCAAAAATAAATTCAGTTATAAGCTTAAAAAGGAGTGTTTCGAGTTGTTTTGATTAAATCATTTTTTAGATTTATATTTCTTACAGCTGCCGAGTAGTGAGAAATGCATTTGGGGGATCGACAATGTAATTTTTATTTGTTTCTTTGATTTTATAGCAATCTACGTATCTGATTTATACATTCTAAAAGTTCCAACTTAATTCAATTTTTTCGAATACGTTTTTCACGGCTTGCTGGAAGAAATAAATCAAAAAGTAAATCACCTACAGATTAGATCAGGTGGTTCAAGAGCTAATCGGGCTGGCTCTAAAAGTATTCAACTCCTGTTTGAGGGTGTTCATGCGCTTAACTTGGCCAGCTAGTCAAGAATTTTGAGTGCCTAAAGTATTTAAATTGAAAAATTAAGCCAGTCGAACGATAGATTTAAAAATCCCGTTATATTTAGATTTCAAGCTGAAGATAACCTTTTTGAATAAAAATTTTCAAATTCATTTAATTTATTTATCGTTAAGCATTATTTACCGAACGCGTTTATTAAATAACAATGCCCGATTCTTTTTAGTATACTATTTTCAATTAATAATATTCTTTTAAAATTTAACAATAAAAGTTCATCCAGAAACCCATTTAAAATTCATTATAAATAGCAAGCTTTGGTATCAATACAAATACATGTATACTTAAGAAAGGATCCAAAAAGCCACTTCAAATATGTGTGGCCAGATGTATTTTGAAATTAACAAAAATTTAATTAATAATAACAAAAAAATTATACGTTATATCAAGAATAACTACATGAGGTTTTTACCTGTAAAAGCTTTTACGTTCAATCATAAATAACATCATAGTATTGGCAGATAAAAAAGAAGCATGAATTTTGAGAAGGCAAAAAATTGATTTATTAGCAATCTCAAAATAGAAATATATATGATAAATCGATTGAATATTTCAAATAGTCTAGAATTACTTTCACTTTTTATGTAATCAATTACAAATTCTTTGAAGAACCAGAATATTGGTTTCTGATACAGTACCCCGCAAAAGTATTCGATCTCTCATAACTCGGTACACAGCTAAAGTTTACAAGATCTAATATATTCATACTATTGACAAGATTTGCTACAAGCTCATTGGGTAAGCGATCCTTTTAATACCTTAAGAGTTTTAATTTTTTTTGCCAAACGTTTTCAATTGGATCTTGGTTAGGTGATATTGATGATCATGGAATAACATTGACATTATTTTCCTCCTAACTAGGTCACTTTTTTTGAACGATATTTTCGATCATTATTTTTTTGTAAGATCCACTTTATAGAATAGCTCCTAAAAATCATATTTCAATATTGTAATCGTAAAAGTAGCATTGAGATTGTGTTGGAAGCTAACCAGCTCAAAACCCAACACTGGAAAACAGCCCCATACATTTGTCTTTAATGAATGCTTCACAGACCGGAATAATTTTCTTCGTTCAGAAAACTGTCAAACTTTTAATGTTTGGTTGGTTTAGACGAAATTTGCTTTTGTCTGAAAATACAAATCGATTCCCAGTCAAAATTTTAGCCCACTCCAAACGTTTTTTTATCTTTATTAGTAAGTAACGATTTGGGAATATTAGCCCTATATTTACCGTCATCTTAACGTAAACATCGTTGAATAGTGTCTAAACTAATGCTAACCTTTCGTTTTTTATATTTCCCGTGGGTTAGATTAATTTATTTTCTTTGCAAGTTTTACAATTTTGGCATCTTGTTTTGGGGTCGTGATTCGATTTCGGCCAGATTTTGGTTGATATCTTAAGTTTTTTGTTTCTGGCCATTTTTTAACTTAATAAAGTGCTGTAGACCTACAACAATGAATGTAATTTGTTGTGACTGGAAGTTAAAGTCTCGGGTCTTTGGAATGCTTTTTTAAAAAAATTATTTCATATCGCTTGTGTTTTGGAAGAGACATTTTTGTGATTATGATAAAATACCTGATATAGAAGATTTATCGACCTATAAAATTTATGAATGATTAGCATTTATGGCATTCTTTGTCTTTAGAAAATTCTGGGGCTCCAACTTATTCTACAGAGTTATTGAGGATCGGATACTTTTGCGATGCGCTGTACATATAAAGTCGCCTCGGAAAGTAACGCCCGACTTTTTGTTATTACAAGCAAAAACTTAAATACATACATGATTATGTATATAAATTTTTTTTTAGAATACGCTAATATTTTGTCGGCTCTCCATTCACACTCAAAACTCAAAGTATTAAAATTAGATCACTTCTCTCTTAAGTTCTCCTACAGTCTTCAGAAATATTTCGCAATTTCTATGGGATTAAGGTCAGGGCCAATTATTAGTTTTAATTTGTTTTATTGCGAACAATTTGACAACTTCATTTGCATTATCTTGTTGAGACACCAAAAATTCACTTACCAATAAACACGCTGTTTTGTAAAGCTATTTTTTTATTGATTTTTTCTTTTTTTTCTTTATAATTTTGAAAAACAGACCCTTGATTTCTTCTACGAAACATCCCAAACCATTACCGAGCTCCGAACACTCTTTAAAGTTGGCGTTAAACATTCTATATAATTTCATGATGCCATACATTTATTTATAATAATTTTTTTTGCTCATTTTTCATCTGAAAAAATAACATCCCACCAATAATATATATTTTGGTGACATCTTCTTCGCATCAAGTCATTCATTTAATTGCTTAATTTTCAAAAACAAATGACTTTTTGCTGCGATATGAATTTGAATTCTTGCATCATGAAGTGCTGTTGTAGCTGTTGTTATAGAGCAAAGCTCTAAATTGTTAACAATATCACAATGTGAGTTGCGTCCTGTTTTTTATAGCTTTACGTATAAGTGCATTTTTTCGTTTGTTTTTTAGAATATGTAGTCTTCGGGACTCTTGTAAATTTTCAATTTTCTTGGTCCTTTTGTATTTAGCTAGGAAACGTCGTATTTTTGTAAGGTCACACTTTATTTTCTTCACAACTTTCTCAGCATGCATAATTTTCTTAAGATCCAATATTTTACCATCATGTCGATTAACTACATACGATTATGTGTCATATTTCCGCCAAAAAAATTTGCCGAGCTTAAGTTTAAACATTGAAGAAATAATAAGCAAGAAATTAGGACTAAAAACAATTCAAAGGGGAAAATTTTTACATTTCCGAGGCGACTGTGGTACGAAAATTGAATCAATCTAGGATACTAGTCTTTTAACTGGGTTACTATCAAAAAAATCATGCAATTTTCAGCGAATGTTTCTTGTAGTAGTTTTTAATTAATATGAGCTGAGCTAAATGAAAATATTTGACAGTTAAAAGATAATTTTATTCATTAGAAATAGGAAGAACAATTCGTGTTTACTCTTGAAATAATATTTTTGCAAAGATTTCATACCAAAATGAGAATAATATTAACGAGATCCATACTAAATTCTCTATTGAATAAAGACAGTGGCATGAACCCAAAAATCAATTAGGAAAATGTGGAAAAGCTCAGATTTCTCCAGAAATTAAAAAAATTCTTTTCATGGAATATTTTTTTTATGTACCATATAAAATTTGAAATGGAATACATGTATTCAGTTATCAAAAAAATTATTTATCGTATCCAATTTGGATGTTATTAGAGCATAAAATATTCGAAATTTTTCATCTATCTTTTAGACTCTGCACAACCTATGTTTATAGAAGTAGATTTTAACACAAGGTTTCACTGAGATTAAAATGAGAAAAGAACAATCGCAACTTTAATTGACATCCACACTTTCAAAAACGTAAGAATAAAGTTTGAATACACAAATCATACTTTCTCTCTAGGTTGATAAAAATTTCTGCTGCTGTCATAGCATCTTTCATGTTTGATTAAATTGAATTTTGGCAGGCATTGTATAATTGCTCTTTCCAGAAACTAGAGGTTTTGTTAATATTTATTGTTTTCGATAGCTTTTTTATCTAAGACTTATTATAAATTTTAAATAAAAAACTTTATTTTATTGATATCTCGTTAAAAATTTCTATTTTTTCCATACCCCGATGCAAAGAAATATGTAAAGTGAACCCTTAAAAAGGTGTAGAGTTTCAAGCTATCCATTTTTCTACTTAGATCTCATTAATCTCAATGTAAAAATGAAATAGTTGCTATTTACAGATAAAAAGTAATCCATGTCTAAGGAAGAATAGATTTTGTTATCCATATACAGCATTCCATGAATAAAGTCTATATGAAAGCTAATAGATTATTTAGTTTTTCTATTAATTCTGCTTGGAAGATTAATTAACTTTGTACACTTTTATTTGTATCTAATAGATGTATACATTATCTAACTCTTTTACAAGTTTTTTATTACTGTACAATTGAAATCTGGCAGAATGAAGCTGCTGGTGGAAAAGAATATTTTGTTTGGAGATTACACAAAATATCCACTTTCTCTTTCATAGTACATTTAATAATAGGAAACACTGTGGCTGAATATACGGAATTTAATTGAATATAAAAATTCAAGAGCTGAACAAACACAGAATATTGCAGCTCTGATATTTTCATTGAGAATTCTTAAACATCCTCATATCAAGGGATCAAAATCTTTTGCAGTGTTTACAAAAATTGTCTCACGAAGCTACATTGTCACTCTCAAAAAATTATCATTGACATTTTACTAAATAACTTTAAAAATTGCAGTACACTTATTCAAAAATTAAAAAAAAACATATATTGAAAAGGAAGATTGCGATGAGAGAGTAAATTAATTAAATATCGTATATAGTTAAATTTCTTGTATTTAAATTTTGTATTTTATAAAGTTTAATTATCATTAATATTTTTCATTCATTTTCTTTTGAATAAGTTTTTTTTGCGAATGAAAAACTAAGGGGCGAAATTTTTGTTTATAATTTTTATCATATAAAATAACGATATTTGTGTATGTAAATCAACTTTGATTTTAAAATACATTCAAGTAACTTTTAAAATTAAAAATTGGTGCTACCATTTCTCATTCATAGCTTTTTCACCTTTTTTCAATACTTTTCGGAACAACTTTTTTGCTTCAGAATCAGTTGATTGTCTGAATATATTCTTTTCTGTTAGGAAGAATTGCTTGTATGCGATTTCTCATGCATCTTTTCTTCATTTTCATACCGATTGTTCTCATTTCGAGGGGCGAGATATTTTTTTTTCAATTCCTTCAAGACTTTTGATTACCTTCTTAATCTCTGGTCTTTGGTCAGGAATACTATTCCAATATTGTTTATATAACCCTGAATAATCAGGAGGAGTTCCTTCAACTGGTTCTTCCCTTGTGCCTTTAATAATTTGGCATGTCATCTGTATCATTTCTTTCTTTAAAAGGCCTTGAAAAACGTGGTGACCACTTGAAATTTTCCATAATAAAACTGCTAAACTGTAAATGTCTGCACTAAGTGTTCTGATGTAATTTGAATCCTGAAGAAAGGCGGGTTCAATATAGGCCATTGCTCCTCCAAAAAGTGTTTTCGCAATTACTGCATCTTCTGTGGCAGCCGATAAACATATACCTGTTATTTTGACACTGTGTACACTTTTTACAATAACCCTATCTGAAACCTATATGTTTTTATTTTTCAACTTTGTTAAATTAATTATGGTTTAAACGCACATTTTTAAAATTCAATAAAAAATATTACCAATTCCCCATGAAATATGTCAATAGAGTGGATATGATTTAAACCTTTAGCAATATTTAATTCTTTCGATCCAGGTTATCGCAGGGTTTTTCTCTAAATAATCTAGTAGGCTTTGACCTTTAATTGATTCTAAGACCGGGAAATAGCGATTGAGTTTGAAATCTGAAAAATAAAATAACCCGAATTAATTCAAGATTTTATTTATCATCAGTCCTTAATAAAAGCCATAAAGACCTTGAGTTACTCCAAAGAACTTCTGGATGCTTGGATGTTCAGGAAGTGGTGCTAGTTTTTCGATCTGCAAGTAAGGAAAAAATAATAGGGTCAAAATTTACATGATATATTTTGTTTAATTAACTAATATCAAGAAAGCATCCAAAGACCTCATTCAAGAAAATTTTTACGCTCTGCTCGTCTCTTTCAAAAATAGTAGAAAAATCTTGAAGCATTACGCTTTGATCCTGAATTTTCCATATAGACTCCCATATTTGTCCTCTGATTCCACGACTAATGTACACAAGATTTTCAAATTGTTCGAAAGGTATATATGAAACAATATCTGAATTTAACAGTTCATTGATAGCTTTGTTATTCTCCGACATTTTCTTTAATGTAGAAGAATATTTAGAGATTAAAAATAAGATTTAGAAATTCTTTGAGCTTTTTATAAGAAATTTAATCAACATCCCCATTGATAATGCCAGTGAGTTTCAAATAAAAAGGAAAAAGGTTTGTTTTCTTTAGATTAAATAACTCTGATTTGTTCAAGAAATCAATACAATCCTATTCTGAATCAGAGATTGATATAATAAATGATGGTAAGTACGATTATTTGGAAAATTCGCCAAAAAGTAAAAATTCTTCGTTAAGCCAATCTTTGGATTATACAACTATGGTTTAAGGAGAAATTTTTATTCTAGTTAGTTAACAATTATTCAACTATAATAAGCATTTCTGGAAACCACTCTGGATTATGCCGAAAAGTCTAAATTAATTGCGTTCGTTCTAAGCGGAGCCAACTGATGCATTTGTAGCCCTTCTCGGAGTTTTGAAGTACTACCAAAAATTCCAGGTTGTCAGATGTATTAATAGATCGAAGACAAATTGAAATTTATAATATATATGTTCTGTATTTTAATCTAGCGGTCGAAAGCACAAATTCCTTATAGATCATTTCCTAAATTAGCATAAGAGATTTGTCATTCCAGAATTGTGTTTAACTACAGTACCCCCCAAAAATAAAGCCCGATTTGAGTGTGTAAACATTTTTTTTCTGACAAAAAGCGAATACATTAAAACTTAATACGTTCTGGAAGACCACCATGCATCACTCCGCGATATTTTCAAAAGTTTTGGTCTTCTTTAACTGCCGGGAAATGTACTCTACAACTCCGGACTTCATTTACGTATCGCAACAAACAAAGAAGCCTATATCTCTGAAGCACATGCTTTTACCGTGTTGGGTGGTGCGAGGAAAATAAAATTGCTTATTATTCAGTGTGGAGATTTGGAAGCGATTACGACAACGAAAAGTTTGGCGACACACTTGAGAGAACTTTAATGTTAATCGCTTGGCGCCTATTTTCAAAAGTAAAAGAGAAACTGATATAATTTGGGGATGTTTTGCGGGGGAATTAAAGGGATCATTAATATTTTGTAATGAATAAAAAATGATAAAAAATAAATAAATGCGAATAGTCACCTTGAAATCTTATAAATCAACTTTTTACCATTTCAGAACATGATAACGTGCCGCACCATGCTGCGGGAAAATCGAAAAAATGGTTAACGGAAAATAAGTTTACCACTATCAACTTGCCGGCAAATTCGCCTGACCTAAACCCAATTGAGAAGATTTGGAAGCTATTGAAGGACAATATACAAAGCTTGAAGTCTTTCCGAAGTTTGTGGTCGAATTAAGGCCGCGCTAAAGGAGGAATGAGAAACTCAGTGTCTCTTTTCTCAAAGAGGTTATTGCCTCAATGCTTAAGAGGATTGAAGCAGTATTAAAGCCAAATTCAGGCCGAAAAAATATGATTTTAGGTATAAATTGTTAGAAATCTAATAATTCGGAATTTTTTGTGAAAAAAAATTATATGAAAGATACAGGGGGGTATAAAAAGTATTGGACACTTAATATAATATATAAAAAAGGCTATATATAGTAATACCATTACCAATTTAAGCCATAATTTTTTTTATAATTACTTATAGTTATAATCTACAAATCAACATAAATCGCGTCCTTGTAAAACACAACAGTGGATCATACGCGTATTAGATGTGTATAAGAGACAGCCTCAAATATTGTACAATTGGAACAGTGGGTTAAGGAAGAATGGGATGCGATACCTGTAAATTACTATCGTAATTTGATCAAGTCTATGCCACGTCGAGTTCAAGCTATTCTTGAACCAAATGGGGGTCAAACAAAATACTAACATGTATTTTAATATAATAAAAAAAAATTAACGATTCATAAGTTAGTTCTTTTATATAACATATTATAAAAGTGTCCAATACTTTTTATACCCCCCTGTATGTGTATTATTGGGTGCCTTTAATGAAAAGTCTTTTTGTGTGTCGAAAGGCATAAAAAAATTTATTCAAATCAATTTGTTTAAATTTTAAATTAATAATTAGCAATATTTTTAAAAATATATTAATGTAATAACGCTGTTTAAGAAGCTATTCCTCTTTTGAATATGTTCTTAATAGCATTTTGAAATCTATATAATTTAGAGGTCTTATTTAAATATAGTGCTCTTTTGTAAAGCCAACCGTTAGTCAAATAATTGAATGAGCAAAATAGAAGAAGCTTTTTCAAAATTCCACACCGCAATTGAATCAATTGATAAAGAGCAAAACTAGCTCACATTTAACGATTGCACATGGATTTTTCAATAACATTTAGATCCGAACTATGGGACGGGCCAGTCAATGACTTCGGATAAATTTCCCGCAAGAAAGGCCTTAGCTACTCGGCTTGTATGCTTGGGATTGTTATCCTGCTGAAAGTGCCACTTCTTCCCAATTATCCCATTAACATCTCCAACATGTTGTCGCAAAATCCGAATATAAAAATTAACATCCATGATACCCCAAAACAAAATAAGCTGGTTTTTCCCTTCATACAAAACTGTCACACGCAATAATTTTTTGCGGAATCTTTTCGTTTTCCTTTGTACCAACTCTCAATTGTATTTGGGAACAGTTGAAATGCTGTTTCATCCAAAAATAAGGTTTTTTCCAGTTACCATTAAGATGAAATTCGGCCCCTTCGACATGTTTCTGCTTTGGAAATTACGTGAGCATTAGTGTAGTAATTGGTAAATTTTTCATATATCCAAGTGATTTTAAATGTCTGTCAATTGTGCGATATGAAATTTCTACTCCTCTGTATTTAATTTAGTAGCAATCCTTGCAAAAACAAAGAATTCTTATGAATATATTAACCTACTCTTCTCCATATATGTCCTGTAATTTTCTTATGACGACCATTACCACCTTTGTGCTAAGTTTTTCCAACTTTTTGACATTGTATCGTACAGTTGAGATAGGTAACTAGTGATCTTTAGAATAGAACATTCATCCTCATCCAGGAGATCAGCTTTTGCTTGCTATATTCTTTGACCGACAGATTCATTTGGGATTGGACAAAAGGTTTTATATGCAGCGCAGTAATTTTTGTCTATATATCTTCACTCATTAACAATGAACGGCACAAAAAATCTTCTAGTTCAAAGGGAAAGGATTTTCTGCGTACAGATATTGCGAAAACATCCTGAGGCTTTGTAGTAAGAGAATTTAATAAGATGATAAAGTACAGATTGCATATATATGAATTTAAAGTCTATTCTGTTCCTGTATTAAGAAAATGACCAATAATAATATTAATATGAAAGATGAATAAGTATAATATATGACATCAAGTAAAACCTATTAAGAAAGTTTACATAGCTTTAAATATTGTATTATTTAATATTTATATTAGAGTGCTAAATTCTTGGGATAAATAAATTAAAAAGTTCTACTTAGACGTGGTTACAATGATATCTTTAGATTTTTTGAAATTGAATTTTTTTTTAATACGCTTCCACCTATCAGTTTTAGGTTTGTCTTTTTTTCCTTGAGCCTTACCCTCTGATGTTCTGATAGAACTCGAACTGCGACATAAATCACCATTTTGGGAAGGTTCAGAGCCAATGAAGGTAGCTAAATGGCATAAGAAATGAGTCAAGTTGTAAAACTGCTTGATAAAATTAACAAAGTGACATACTTGTTTGACTTGATAGAAGATCTTGAGGCCTCAAATTTAGCTCATCCGGAGAACTATTTTTCGGAAAAATTGTTTCCTCAAACATTTGTGGTAGGGGGTATTTTTCTAACTCCTTAGTTAACAATATATGCTCAGCATCATCAGCAGCATACTGAAGAGCCTGAGAAAGAGCCTCTAATTTTTGAAAATTTTCGACATGATTTAAAAGAATTTGCATTATCCCCCTTTTTTTTTTGGTAGTGGCATAGTCTAGCAAAGAATGACCTTTGTAAGTTTTTCCAAAGTCGGCATTGAATGATTTTAGACTGTTAATGATGTGACGACCATCAGGAAAATCGATTGCGGCAAATAAGGCACTTGGACACGATGGCCATAGTTTATGCTGTTTGGGGAATATGATATTGGGATTTGCTTTATTCTTTAACATTGCCTCCAAAATTTCAGATTCGACCTTTTGGGATAGAAGGGGATTCTCATAGATGCTATGCAAGACTCTTTGAAAAGCCGTCATACCACTAGCGTCTCGGATATTTGAATCGGCACCAAGAACCAAAAGAACATTTATTATTGCTAGGGTCGTTTCGGAAAGCCCTGCTTCTATCAATAAATTCAAAGCAGTATCACCATTCTGATCTTGATGATTGATTTCGACTTTATTTTTATGGAGCCAGTTACCAATCTTTTTGTATTGTTCGAGTTGGATATTATTTTTGTTATGAACAAGAAGATGGAATAAGTTTTCCCCAGACTTAGTCTTAGCCATAACATCACCATTGTAATCCTTCAATTTACGACATAATCCTGTGATTGTGGCATTTGATGCGAATAAAATAGTATATTGAATCCCGGTCAAGCCTTCATCAGATATATCATTAGGATTATCCCCATTCTCAAGATGCCAAAAGGCTCCAGACATATCACAGTTCTTTATATGAAAGAAAAGATTGCATTTACCGCCGGATCTAAACTCATCACATTTTTTTGGATGTCGCTCCTATGATATAGATACAAAAGTATTTTTCAGATAATGTCAATATACAGCATAAAAGAGATTGCTAAACTTAAAACATTGTAAAACCTCAGAAGTAGATTTGTCTACTGCAGGCGAAATTGTTATTGCTGGTAAATTGTTATCTGGGTCTTCACAAATGCTGATCTCATCGTCTTCAGGGTATGTTAATAAATATTCTAGAAATAATAAAATTATTGGGTTGAATTTATATTTAAATCAATAGCCTGTTGATCCAAAGTCATTAGCTTACCCGAGTTTCCAATAGTATCTATTGGGAGCCCATCATATACAGGAGAAAATGATAAATTCTCCATTGTTTGAATAACCTCATCAAGTTTAGGCCTTTTTTGAGGATTTCCATCCCAGCATCGTTGATAGAGCTCAACATATGCTAATGGAGTTCCTATTTTTGGACTTTCCCGCCTGCCCTGTTGTAACTCATAAGCTAGATAATAAGGGCTAGTATCAGAAGAAAATGGTGCCTTGCAAGCAGAAATTTCCCAAAGAAGTACACCAAAGGCATAAATATCTGAGGCGAAATCCCTCTTGTATCTTTGGTCTTTGTAAAACTCTGGCTCTAAAAATGCAACCATGCCCCCGGTTATTGAGACTTGTAATGAATTTTCACGCTTTGATAGACCAAGGTCAGCAATTTTAAAAGCACCATCACTCATAATCAATATGTTTTTTGTATGCTTTTAAAGAGAAAAAGCATTTAATATTAGAAAGTTAAGCTAGAGTATTCAATTTTAAAGAGAATAAGCAAAAAAACTCACCAAATCGCGGTGAGCTATTTGATTATTGTGGATAGCCTTTAGCCCATTGAGTATTTGAAGGGCGATTTCAACTTTTCTATTGCAATCAATATGAGGATTTCGTTTCAAATAATCTCTTAAAGTGCCACCTTCTGCCCATTCTAATACAATATAGCTCTCTTCTGATTTTTCGTCTATGGGAAATTATGAAAAGTATTTATTATCATTATAAAGGCTATATTTTACACATAAAATAAATTATTATACCTTGAGTATATCCAAATTGCTTTATTACATTTTTATGATCTGTTATTCGGGAAAGAAGTTTAAGCTTGTTTTTAAAAGTGTTTGAGAAAATTTCAGTTTTGAATAAGTTTTTCAATGAAAAAACCAAAATATGTTGCAAAAGAGGATAAATCTTTGAATTAAATTTACTTCGTATTGAAATTGATTATTTGCGTCAGGATTATTTTCTGAAAATATATCTGTTATGCTTTTTAATGCGACATCTTGGTCCTTCCATCTAGATTTATATATTATGCCAGTTCCACCATTTCCGGCAACTACAGGTTTTGAAAATTCTGAAAAAGGGAGTGTAGGGATTTTGCAATCTTTTAAAATCTTTATCAGCCTCTCATGAACAAGTGTTATTTCGCTGGACATTTTTAGAATAGGTAAACTTTAATCAAAAATAGGAAATAGGAAAGAGAAAATAGAAAAATATTATTTAAGGTGAATTAAAAGAGGCTCCCATGGAGTGCAAGCTGAGGCTCCAAATAATTGAAATAGCGTAAAAAAAATTGTTTTTGAAATAGTCTGGGGCATTTATAATTATTTTTTCCCAATTTTTATGAAAAAGCTAGTATATGTACTCTTTTAACGCCTATAGAAATTTATGTCTCGCTATCAAAAATTTAGGTCTTAAGTTTCATCAAAAATGCACTGAGAAAATCTGCCTAATCATACAATAATTTCTTTAATAACGAAATACCTTAAAATCTATTAATAAAAATAGTAAATTTTCGTCCAATCAATTTTGTTAAAAAATAAGTTTTAAACTTTGTCCAAGTGAATGAAAAAAAATGCCAATTTGAGTTTATATTTTGTAATTTCTAAATTGAAAAATTTGTTCAAGCTTAAATGTAGGGGTGAAACTCGGCGGCTGAACTTCAAACATAACGCTCTTTTATATTAACTTAAAGTGAAAAGAGAATATCTCGCCACCTTTCCAGAATTAGTCCTTATTTAGTAATATGTCAATGATAATTTTTTGAGAGTGACAATGTAGCTTCGTGAGACAATTTTTGTAAACACTGCAAAAGATTTTGATCCCTTGATATGAGGATGTTTAAGAATTCTCAATGAAAATATCAGAGCTGCAATATCCTGTGTTCGTTCAGCTCTTGAATTTTTATATTCAATTAAATTCCGTATATTCAGCCACAGTGTTTCCTATTATTAAATGTACTATGAAAGAGAAAGTGGATATTTTGTGTAATCTCCAAACAAAATATTCTTTTCCACCAGCAGCTTCATTCTGCCAGATTTCAATTGTACAGTAATAAAAAACTGTAAAAGAGTTAGATAATGTATACATCTATTAGATACAAATAAAAGTGTACAAAGTTAGTTAATCTTCCAAGCAGAATTAATAGAAAAACTAAATAATCTATTAGCTTTCATATAGACTTTATTCATGGAATGCTGTATATGGATAACAAAATCTATTCTTCCTTAGACATGCATTACTTTTTATCTGTAAATAGCAACTATTTCATTTTTACGTTGAGAATAATGAGATCTAAGCAGACACCTTTTTATTGAAATAGGAAATAATCAGCATGGCATTTATGTGTCACATTCAAGGGTTCCAATATACGTTTACTTTGGGAAAAAGTAGACTTTTTTAACGAGCTTCCTTTACCTTCTTATATTAGCAGAAAGCGGGATCTCAATAAATAAAGTTTCTCATTCAAAATTTATAATAAGTCTTATATAATTAAAGCTATAGATAAAAAAAGCTATAGAAGATAATGAATATTAGGAAAATTTCTTAGTTTCCAGAAAGAGCAATTATACAGCGTCTGCTAAAACTCAACTTTTGTTCAAAACCTGAAAGATACTATAATAATAGTAGAAATTTCTAGCTATAAATTTTGTGAAAAAGTATGCTATTTTGTATTCAAACTTTATTTAAAAGATTTCCAAGGTATAGATGTCAATTAAAGTTGTGAATTTGTGTTCTTTGTTCTTTCTTCATTTACATCCCAGTGAAAACTTGTGTTAGAATCTGCTTCTATGAAAGATTTACTAGTTTATCGTATTATATTAATTTTCATCAAATCACGGATTAAAGAAAAATGATTAATCAAATAATTAAAATTAAGATTTTGAGATTAATTTCTTTAATTAAATAACTTACACATTTAATTTGGTTTTTAAATTATTTTTTGTTGATTAATTATTGTTCTCTGTAAAATTGTCAAATATATTGTGTTGTTTATTCTATAAGTGATTATATATTTTATTCAAAAAACTGAAAAATATTTTAAATTAAATCAAACCCATTTTTTTATTTGTTTAGTTTTTGATCCAGTTAAAGAACAATTCAGTGAACAATTGCAAGATTCTTAAAAAGTAGTTTTCTTAATTAACACTCATCTGAAAGGCATATATTCTATTCTATTCACTTTTTTGATCAAACCTACTTTGAAACTAATAACAAAAAAAACACTTTTATAAATTAATTACTTTGTTCATCACTTTTACCAATTACTACTTTTTTTGATTTTGAATTCTCAATCCAATATTTGAATAGCTGTTTATCAATTATCTGAATCATCTTAAGAACAGAACACAAAAGTTTTCAAACTGCTTTTATTTTTGAGTTAATCGAAAAAAGTAACATTCATTACATCAAAACTTATGATTAATGTTAAGAGTGATATTTTATTTGCTATTTGAGTCATTCAAGCTGCTTTGGTCACCAGAATAATTCATTCATTCCTTCCTTTGTTTAGAGATACACAGAATTCCGATAGTATAACTAGAAAATTCTGAAAGGAAAATTGCAGCCAACCAATAATTACATCAATCAATTTAATAAATTCAATGTCGCGCGTTGCGAGTTATTGATCGAGAGTAAAGGCGAAAGAATTGGATATCAAAATAAAATATGCTTTTAAAAAGTGGCCATTTCAAAGTATCATATGGTTTGAAATGCCTTCCTAAATTTTATTTGACACAAATAAGGAAGGAGGATTAGAAATCTACTAAATATCATAATCCTTTTTCTGTCACCGTTGAGAGCATTAATCATCAGATAAGAGGGTGGCAAGGTCATTTTCTGTCAAACCGGGTTCTTTAAAAAGAATTGATTAACGTTTACCTCGCTTGGTAAATTTCGTCTCGGACTAGTTTCCTGTTCTTGAGGATTCTCTTTTGGAAAACTGGATCTCGCCTTCCAACATATAAATCTTCGCCATAACGCGTTTTTGACGAGCCGTGGATGATTTTGGGAAATTTCGATGCCTTTAAAAGCCGAAGCATTCAGAATTTTTCTTGCCTCTCTGTTCCGCCAGCAAGTAAGTTTCAAAGCAGATTTCATGCTTTCTGGTGAAAAAAGTTCGCGTTTCTGCTCAAATAGAAGCTCGATTAGATCAATACGGTTCAATTTTACTGCATTTGCTAACGCATTAAATCCGTCTTTTGTTTTGGCCCATACGTCAACATCTGATTTCAGAAATAACATAATTATGTCTCGATTATTTTTCAAATGCATTGCTGGGAATAAAGCATTTAGCAGTTGGGGCAATTTATCAAATGGCGCTATAGGTGAATTTGGATCTGCCTTGAATTCAATAAGTTTTGACATGATCTCAACTATTCTAGTCATGTCATTTGTCAATTGTGGATTTTGGGAAATTTGAACCAGAATGATTTGTAATGGGGCACAAAATGTTGACTCGAGTCTTGGGTTGGCGCCAAGTTTTAACATTCCATCTATTGTCTCACTTGTTATTGTAGAAAGTCTCTTTTTCAAAAGAAGATTTAATGGTGTTAGATCCTGACAATCAGCTACATTAATGCCAATATGGTGCTGGTTGACAAGCCATTGTGCAGCATGAATAAAAGTTGTACAAGGTTGAGTCGATTCATTTTCAGTCGAAAGAAAAAGGTTATCGTTGTCAATTAAGTGGTGCAATGCTGTTTGTCCTTTGTCTGAGACCAATGCTTCAACTTTAAATTGTGCAAGATTTCGGAACATTTCTAAAATGCTATTTTTGTTGCCATATCGGGCTGTTAATAGAATTAGGGATAGTTTGATTGATTAATGGGCCATAGTAAGCTCGTACTCAATTTTGAGGTCAAATTGTTCTTGTTGGAGATGCCATCGAAGTCCTTTGGGATCTCCACATATGATGTGATAACCTGCATGGCAATTTGTAATATCAAGTTTGTCGTGCATTTTGCAGATTTCTAGACAATTTTGCAAGGTTATTCCTGTATAAAGGAGATATTTTCCAAAGAAATTAAATATGATTTGAGCCAAAATTTTATTAAACTATTGAATAGATGAATAAAAATAACTACCTCAGCTTTTTCTGCTAGACTAGGCAGAGCCAAGTACTTTGGCCTTGAAGTTCTTGCAATAGTAACTATAAAAGAAGATTAAATTTATTAAAGGTCTTTGATCTTCGGCTAGAAAAGAATATCTCTATGACACCTACATATTGAACTAATATTAAATGTGCTACGTGATTTCCAAAAACCCTTGGGAGATTTCTTAATCAAGCAATTATCATTGAGACCACTGTTGGGAAAACTATCGGTGAGACTATCTTCAGATCCCTCTAAAAAAGAGGTTTAATCTGATTTAGCCTACTCGATTTTGATCTTCTGATAAGTTAAAAAATAAATAAATACCAGTATCTCGAAGAATGAACTGTATATCATGTTGTGGACCTGGGGAATCGTGAACATCCTCCAAATTAATTTCGCCAAGTTTTCTTATCACTTCTTCAATAAGTGGTCGTTGGATAGAATCACAACGCCAACAGTTTCTATACAGTCGAACGTAATCTGAAGGTGTTCCTGCCACAGGTGTTTCACGTTCACCTTCAATAATTTTTCTAGCCAAATGATAAAGTCCGATACCAGGGTTTTTGACTGCAGCTTGATATTTCCCAGAGGATAACACCTAGGCTGTAAATGTCGGATGATTTTATCGCGTTTGAATTTTGAGTCATAAAGATGATATGGATCGGTATAGGCAATAATTCCACCAAATCTGGATGTAGATGATTGTTTTTCGTCAACAATTCTTGAAAGACCTAGATCTGCAATTTTTATAACATCATCATGTACCAAGATGTTTTTAGAATGCTGCAATGGTATAAATAGTTTATTGATAAATTAAATAGAAAATAACCCAATCTTTTGACTGATACAAGAAAAACTTACTAAATCTCGATGAGCAATACCTGCGGCATATATGTGACAAAGACTAGATGCAATTTGTAATGCAAGTTCAATATTTTTAGCCCACGAAAGCTTTCCCTTATTCTTTTGCAAGTAATCTCGAAGGGTACCATTTTTCGCGAATTGCACTTGTTATCTATTTCATCTATAAAATTTTTGATGGATTATCAAAATTTCGTTAGCAATGGTTGATATAAACCGAAAAAGGGTAATAAATAACTAAAAAAGAGACATTTGCTAAACATACTGAAGCTAATACCATGGAATTTAATCACATTATGTGATCTTCGACTTTCTTCAAATTTTTCAACTGTATATTCAAAAGAAGGAAAAATTTTTAATTTTTTAATTGATCTCATATATTCAGTAAAACAAATCATACTTCGGTAATGAAATGCATGAATTGTTCATCCGAGGAGATTTGAAGACTGTTTTTAAAACATTTTAAAGCGATATGTCCATATTTGTCACATTCGGCACTCCAAATCTCTCCATTACCGCCCAACGTTTTTATTGAACATTTCGAAATGTAATGAAAGGAATACAATTAATTTCATCATTTTCTATTTCTTGATATAGCCATTCAATTTTTTTTAGAGGACACGGTGATAAATAGCCTATTCAAATATTTTATGTGAAAAAACACGCCGTGATTTAAAGCGAATGAATGAATTTTGTTTTATTTATGTAAAAAGAGACAGAAATGAAAGGGGCAGGTGCGCGTGACAACGCGGAAGGATAGAGGAATTTAAATAAAAAAACTCTTTTTAAGTAATTCTTAACGATCGGCATTTAATGCAGATTTCATCATTAAAAAGTTTTTATATTTTGCAGCTGTAGTGCACAGTAGCGCCGCAAAAGAAAAAAGGATATATTAAATGAAACAATATGCATATTTGCAAAATGCGAAACTGAAAAATATGCAGGACATAGAGGTGATTTCTAATAATAAATAGCTCAGCGTTTGCTGAAAACCATTATATTTGAAAAAACTATTTTTCCGACTGGTCTTTTATTAAAAAATTGCGGATTCCGTAGATATTTCTAAATCCCGCTCTCGGTGAAGAGATAGTTTACTGAAAAATGTAAGTTCAGGTGATAGGAATTTCTTTAATAATAGCAAATAGTTTATTTGGTGGTTTTAAAATCCTCTATTTTTAACTATGAGCACAATTTCGAAAGTGAAAAATAAAATTGCATTTTCGCCATATTTTTAAAGTTTGATTTGGAAAATCAAGAATATTTGAAGCATTAATGCTTTATATGCAACCATTTGTCTTTGCTTGTATCAGTCCCTCTGTTTTAAATCATTTTTTTATCCCAATTCGCGATGATGAATTTCTTGCTAACAGTTTTGATTAAGTTTTACCAAGAGGATTTTTAAAAATATATATATATTAGAATTTAGGGACTTTGCTAGTTCTCGAGCTCTTGCTGTTTTATTCTCATTGCTGTGGACATATTTTTCTTTAAAATTTTCTTTATAAAGTTAAAACTTTTGGACCTTGAAACATCAAAAAATAAATAGACAAATTAAATTCACGAGTGATTTTCCAAATTTGAAACTGGATTAGTTCCAATATTTTGAAATTGACAGCCAAAAGAATATTTTGATAATATACAGATACACACGCCTGGCAATCACAGAGTTCAAAACCGTTATATATATAGCGATGTTAACGATTTATTAAACTAATTTCTCTTGAGACTCTGAATTTTGAGGTCTGGTTACATTCTGATGATAAAAAAAACATTTCGATTTTCGCATTTTTGTCAAAGGTTTGTTGTGAACAAACACAATAAAATTTTTTATTTACAATTCAAATTTAAATATAGCTAATTAAATTTCATTTTGGAAATTGTCATTATCAACACAATTTTGACAATTAAAAGAATATTCACAAGATCAAAATCATAAAAATATCATTTCTAACCCAAATAACATATTACTAGAGTTGCTTTTTAACATTCTTAAAATGGTTAAATTAAAGATCATGTGTGTGCCCCTACGAAATTTGTTCCGGCCTTTTTATTTCAAAATGGTAATGTAAACAATGAATAAATACCAAACTTCATTTGATTCATCAAATCATGTATGCATCAAAAACAAAGCAATTTTCATATTTAAATGTGGGTTTTTGCGATCAAGAATTATAGAATCAACAAAATTGAAAGATTTAACCCAACCTGAGATGCATTCAAAAATAGCTTTTTTAGGTGATTTAATTTTAGACAGCAACATTCCTTTTATTTGTTTCAAAGAATTTTCAAGCCTTGAATATACAAGTCAAGGTATCACTGGACAATTATGGCAGGCACATTGGAAAACCAGAAATAATAAAATTACCCTTCAAAATTTTACGCATATCCTGGAAAAGCAGGAAATTAGTATTCGGGAATTCATTAATGAGGTTGTATTCAGTGACCAAGATGAAATTTTTTAACCAACGACAGATATTTATTTTGAATTTGAAAATGTCACGGATTTCTCAAAATTGAAAGGTTAAATCGCTGTCTAAAATTCCGAGCCATCCCAATATTATCCATTTCTTGGGAGTGACTCATGGTTTGTTATTCCGTCAAAGGGCTAAGCATTGATAAATTTATCTTATAATTCTTGAATGGTCTTCCAAAATCCAGATTCCGAAATGCAGAGATTTTTTCTTGTCTTGGAATATATGACTGGCCAAAATTTATCCCAATTTCTTGAAGAAAATCCTGACCTTGATTGGCAGCAAAAAATTGATATTGGGAAAGAAATTGCAAATAGCTTAAAACATATTCATTCAAATGGTCTTATTCATGGAGAATTGGTAGGATTCATGAAGCTCAATCATTTGAAATATTAATATTTGTATGAAAAATAGATAATTTAAATTTTTTTCTCCTTTGACTTTTATAAATTATTCCCAAAGTATCCAAGTAGAATACTTTTCGCCACAAAGAACTCACTTAAAATAACTGGTCTATGCCTTAACTCGGCGATTGAAGAAGCCGTAATCAGCAAAGCTCTTTTCGATGGCAGTATGATCTACATAGACCCTGCATTCCTTGAAAACCCAAAATACAAAAAAGTCTCAAGTTCGGATATATACAGTTTAGGAATCTTGCTTTGGGAGATCTCTAGTGGCCGACGGGCATTCTCTGTAAGTCAAAATAGAGGAATAATTCAACTAACATATGCGATAATTAACGGTGAACGCGAGGCTCCGGTTGATGGGACGCCATACGAATATGTGAGACTTTATCAAAGATGTTGGAATTCTGATCCTTTAATCCGCCCTCATATCGATGAAGTAATTGAGGCGTTGGCTACCATCAAATTATTTCAACAAATGGAAATAAAAAGTTCCAAAATGAGTGATCCTGAGAAAAATTTATCAGAAAAATCTGATACCATGCTGAAAAGTAAAAAAAGAATATTTTTCTTTCGGTCAAAGTCTATGGTCAAAAAATTATATAGATTTTGGCGACAAATCATCAAAAGGATTAGAAAGCAAATGACTGAACGGAGAAAGTACTTGTAAAATCAAGTATAAATGACAACTTTCTGGGCTTTGTCACGAATTTCGTAAGAAAAACATCAGCGTGTAGAAAATGAGTATCTTTTGAAATTTCTTCAAACCAAATAATTCAATAAGTTTACAGTCATAATACTGAAGAAATTTGCATAATTTGTAATTGAAATTAAAAATTTCGGGGTTCGAATATATCAATTTTGTTTGAATGTGAACTTTGTAATGCTAATAGCAAAAGAATATTAGAAAATTATTCAAATTCATGTTTTTCACGATGCAGCATGAGAATTTAAATGCTTTTCAAATACTTAAGATCTCGATTAACGCAAATTTAAAAATTGAGATTTTAACTTATATAAGATATGGAAAAAGTTTAATCATTAAAATGATTTTAATTTACATGATTATTAATTTTAAAATATAACTTGCATCTCTTCAAAACTTGATATTATTATAGAAAACTTCATAAACTATTCACCTTAGCAAAGTGCATGTAAATTGCGAAATGTAAAGTTCAAGAAGTATCTTATCAGGGAGATTTTGAAAAAAAGGCATGATTTTAAATCCTTGTCCATCTAAAGTCAAGATTATCTGTAAATTCGTCAAATCCAAAGATTCCCTTTCTAGAAACGCTATGGATAGAGAATAATAATTTCAAACTTGCCTTTTTTATATACCGTAAGTTTTTGAGCCTCAATATATTTGAATTTTCTTAACTACTTTTTGAGGGTAGATAATAAATTTTTTTAAATGCGTTGCTATTTTTCAACAATACACCTGTATAAGGATATGAAACAAAATTAAAATTTTTTATCAAAACGAACCCTTACAAGTGTAAGAATTAGTCGGGCCTATCACCTTAGTGCTATTAGCACCACGCTCTACCGACTAAGCTACGAGAGCTTTTTTATCTTACTTCATAATTTTATGAATAAAAAACTTTTCAAGCAAACTAGGAAATATTTATTCTCTAACATTGGCTTTTATCCTAACCATCACATGCTTTAAACCCTGATTAGCAAAGAATTCAATCAAAGAAAAATGTATAAACTGGGGCTTCCTACAATTAAACTTATTATGTTTAAAAAATTCTCATCGTTATTTAAATTTGCTTTATAGTAATGATAAGAAAATCTAAACCCCTATTTATGTACCTTGATATCACTCAACCCAAATTGAAGCGTTTTGAAATAATGCGTATAATAGACACTCTTTTAAAACCTTCTCAGGTCAGGATCAGCCCATAATTTATGAATGATTGCAAATGTGGCGCCTCCAAGTCCGGCCGTAACGACAACCACAAGCGGTAATAATTCAGGTGGAAAATTTCGGATAACATGACGAATACGATCCGAAAGAGGAAGAGGATCATGCGCCCAAATTCTTTCCCCATATTTTTTTTTATAATCTAGTTGAGTGGCGCCTTGGGTGAGGGTGTGGTTTAAAGGTTTTTTTTGGCCATGAGGAGCTATATCTTCATTACTGCTTGGCGTCATCTTTTACAGGCTTATAAAAAATTAATATTTTAAGCAAAGCCAAAATGTTGAACTTTTAAGAAATAGAATAATTAAATAATCGAATGCAAGAAGCTCTTTTAACTTGAATTTTAAAAACCGAGAAACTTTTCATCTATCAAAAAGCCAATCACATTTCAATCATAAGAACTAACGGCAATGATACAATTTTGACGCAATAAACTGAAATTATTTATGTCAAGGGATTTTGGGAATGAGATGAAAACTAATTGATGTTTATGACAAAATTTTAGATTTTATTAAAACCTTTGTTATACCTTAAATAAAAAAATTAATATAGAATTTTTTTGAACATTTACAGGTTAGATTTGTTTACCCTTATATCATAAAACAAAATAGGTATATTTTAGACAGAATCAATTTAACATTAGCAAATATTAATTATAAAACAAATTATTGATATATATCAAATGTTAAAAATAGAGGTATATCAATTGAATATTTCAATTAACCTAGTAGAGAAATCTTGATAGAAATACCTAAAATAGACAATGAAGAGGACTTGGCAAATTTTTAGGGCTCACACGATAAAATAGCATATTAATTACTTTTTTTTAAGGAAAAAATTTATCAAAGAGGCTTCATTCAATTCAAAGTTCATTTTCGTCACATCTCAACATAAATAGTTTCAGTTTATTACGTCATCAAGCTTATTTCGTCAAAATTGTATCATCGTCGTTAGGTCTTATGATTGAAATATGATTAGATTTTTTGATAGATCAAAGTTTTTCGCTTTTAAAATTCAAGTTAAAAGAGCTAAATATTATCTCTCAAAAGTTCACGTTTTGGCTTTGCTTAAAGGATTGATTCTTCATAAGCCTATAAGAGATGATGCCAAGAAGTAATGAAGATATAGCTCCTCATGGCCAAAAAAGCCCTCCAAACCAGACCCTCACCCAAGGCGCCACTCAACCCGATTATAAAAAAAAATATGGGGAAAGAATTTGGGCGCGTGATCCTCTTCCTCTTTCGCATCGTATTCGTCATGCTATACGAAATTTTCCACCTGAATTGTTACCGCTTGGGGTTGTCGTTACGGCCGGACTTGGAGGCGCCACATTTGCAATGTTTCATAAATTATGGGCTGATCCTGACCTGAGAAGGTTTTAAAAGAGTGTCTATTATACGCATTATTTCAAAACGCTTCAATTTGGGTTGAGTGATATCAAGGTACATAAATAGGGGTTTAGATTTTCTTATCATTACTATAAAGCAAATTTAAATAACGATGAGAATTTTTTAAACATAATAAGTTTAATTGTAGGAAGCCCCAGTTTATACATTTTTCTTTGATTGAATTCTTTGCTAATCAGGGTTTAAAGCATGTGATGGTTAGGATAAAAGCCAATGTTAGAGAATAAATATTTCCTAGTTTGCTTGAAAAGTTTTTTATTCATAAAATTATGAAGTAAGATAAAAAAGCTCTCGTAGCTTAGTCGGTAGAGCGTGGTGCTAATAGCACTAAGGTGATAGGCCCGACTAATTCTTACACTTGTAAGGGTTCGTTTTGATAAAAAATTTTAATTTTGTTTCATATCCTTATACAGGTGTATTGTTGAAAAATAGCAACGCATTTAAAAAAATTTATTATCTACCCTCAAAAAGTAGTTAAGAAAATTCAAATATATTGAGGCTCAAAAACTTACGGTATATAAAAAAGGCAAGTTTGAAATTATTATTCTCTATCCATAGCGTTTCTAGAAAGGGAATCTTTGGATTTGACGAATTTACAGATAATCTTGACTTTAGATGGACAAGGATTTAAAATCATGCCTTTTTTTCAAAATCTCCCTGATAAGATACTTCTTGAACTTTACATTTCGCAATTTACATGCACTTTGCTAAGGTGAATAGTTTATGAAGTTTTCTATAATAATATCAAGTTTTGAAGAGATGCAAGTTATATTTTAAAATTAATAATCATGTAAATTAAAATCATTTTAATGATTAAACTTTTTCCATATCTTATATAAGTTAAAATCTCAATTTTTAAATTTGCGTTAATCGAGATCTTAAGTATTTGAAAAGCATTTAAATTCTCATGCTGCATCGTGAAAAACATGAATTTGAATAATTTTCTAATATTCTTTTGCTATTAGCATTACAAAGTTCACATTCAAACAAAATTGATATATTCGAACCCCGAAA
>JAAOMT010000258.1:497585-770839 GCA_016748015.1 Geosiphon pyriformis | reverse complement strand
TGAAAAACATGAATTTGAATAATTTTCTAATATTCTTTTGCTATTAGCATTACAAAGTTCACATTCAAACAAAATTGATATATTCGAACCCCGAAATTTTTAATTTCAATTACAAATTATGCAAATTTCTTCAGTATTATGACTGTAAACTTATTGAATTATTTGGTTTGAAGAAATTTCAAAAGATACTCATTTTCTACACGCTGATGTTTTTCTTACGAAATTCGTGACAAAGCCCAGAAAGTTGTCATTTATACTTGATTTTACAAGTACTTTCTCCGTTCAGTCATTTGCTTTCTAATCCTTTTGATGATTTGTCGCCAAAATCTATATAATTTTTTGACCATAGACTTTGACCGAAAGAAAAATATTCTTTTTTTACTTTTCAGCATGGTATCAGATTTTTCTGATAAATTTTTCTCAGGATCACTCATTTTGGAACTTTTTATTTCCATTTGTTGAAATAATTTGATGGTAGCCAACGCCTCAATTACTTCATCGATATGAGGGCGGATTAAAGGATCAGAATTCCAACATCTTTGATAAAGTCTCACATATTCGTATGGCGTCCCATCAACCGGAGCCTCGCGTTCACCGTTAATTATCGCATATGTTAGTTGAATTATTCCTCTATTTTGACTTACAGAGAATGCCCGTCGGCCACTAGAGATCTCCCAAAGCAAGATTCCTAAACTGTATATATCCGAACTTGAGACTTTTTTGTATTTTGGGTTTTCAAGGAATGCAGGGTCTATGTAGATCATACTGCCATCGAAAAGAGCTTTGCTGATTACGGCTTCTTCAATCGCCGAGTTAAGGCATAGACCAGTTATTTTAAGTGAGTTCTTTGTGGCGAAAAGTATTCTACTTGGATACTTTGGGAATAATTTATAAAAGTCAAAGGAGAAAAAAATTTAAATTATCTATTTTTCATACAAATATTAATATTTCAAATGATTGAGCTTCATGAATCCTACCAATTCTCCATGAATAAGACCATTTGAATGAATATGTTTTAAGCTATTTGCAATTTCTTTCCCAATATCAATTTTTTGCTGCCAATCAAGGTCAGGATTTTCTTCAAGAAATTGGGATAAATTTTGGCCAGTCATATATTCCAAGACAAGAAAAAATCTCTGCATTTCGGAATCTGGATTTTGGAAGACCATTCAAGAATTATAAGATAAATTTATCAATGCTTAGCCCTTTGACGGAATAACAAACCATGAGTCACTCCCAAGAAATGGATAATATTGGGATGGCTCGGAATTTTAGACAGCGATTTAACCTTTCAATTTTGAGAAATCCGTGACATTTTCAAATTCAAAATAAATATCTGTCGTTGGTTAAAAAATTTCATCTTGGTCACTGAATACAACCTCATTAATGAATTCCCGAATACTAATTTCCTGCTTTTCCAGGATATGCGTAAAATTTTGAAGGGTAATTTTATTATTTCTGGTTTTCCAATGTGCCTGCCATAATTGTCCAGTGATACCTTGACTTGTATATTCAAGGCTTGAAAATTCTTTGAAACAAATAAAAGGAATGTTGCTGTCTAAAATTAAATCACCTAAAAAAGCTATTTTTGAATGCATCTCAGGTTGGGTTAAATCTTTCAATTTTGTTGATTCTATAATTCTTGATCGCAAAAACCCACATTTAAATATGAAAATTGCTTTGTTTTTGATGCATGAATCAAATAAAGCTTTTATTTATACAAAGCTTGTCCATCATTGCCATTTTGGAAATCTCTCCAAACCACTTTTTCGCTTTAAAAAAAACTATTAATATGTAATTAGGGTTAGAAGTGGTAACTTCATGATTGTGATTTATCTTTTTCCTTTGTAAAGGTTGTGATTATGAACATTATTTTCAAAATGAAATTTATTCGGCATTGGCTCCATCTGATTCTGAGCTCTAAATCAAAAATCTTATTGCGTTTCTTAACAATGAAACTTGGTAAATTAATTTTTGAAAAATTCTAATGTTTTTTATGATGAGACCTCAAAATTCTATAGATATAACGGTTTTGAACTCCTTCATTGCCAAACATGGATATATATATTATATTTTAACAAAATTAATTCGCACGGCAACTTATTTATTTACTATTATATACCTTGTGATAGATAACGGCATGAGTTTTGATTATTTTTGTTACTATTTTGCTATTAGGATCAGACGCTAATAAATTGGAGAATAGATGGTTATCCCTTTTCATTCAAGATTTTTAGTTCAACAAAATATTTAGACTCAATGAAGCTAACTTAATAACATGTTTCTTAGTGCAACGATCAGTTTATTAATGGATTAATCGGATTATTGATCATTCATGACCTTTCCATTTACATGTAGTTTTGAAAAAATCGAACTTTTCATTCGTAATGGGAAACAGCACATCAAACATTTTGGGGCTTGATAAAAAACATGACATTTATGCCAACGCCTTTTTGATATACTGTACTTTTCCCCTTCTCTTCATTAGTCTCTTGACTTGTCTTGATGCCCCATACGGTAATTTAATCGCTTAGTTTTGAAAGCATTTTATTTCCAAATCTTGAAAGGCTAACAAAATTTTTTGTTCCAGGGAAATTTGAATGGTCATACACAAAATTCTTAATGTTCCCCGGGAAAATATCTTGGATAATAATGGAAGTAGTTTCCCCCTTAACATTGCTTTATACAATCTTTTCATCATCTCTGTCTTTAAAAATCATTCAGATTTTACTCATATCACTTTGGCTAATCCATTATACCAATCGTGTCTTCATTTACGTCGTTCGTGCTCCCCGAATTGCTCCGATACACTTGCTGACTATACTCTGTGGAATGACTTTTAATTTCTTTAATGCCTTTACCAACACCTATTGGATTATTGAACTGGGGAAATACACAAGAGATGACTTTCATGGTTTCTGGATTTATTTAAGAGTTGCCATTGGGATCATAATTTTTCTAACTGGAATGGTTATAAATATATCTCATGACAATATTTTATTTTCATTGAGGAAAAAGGCTGCCCTGAAATCGAATATAAAAACACCTTTTGAAAAAACTCAGAACCAACACTATTCAATTCCGTATGGTGGTTATTTTCGATACGTCAGCTGTCCAAGTTATTTTGGAGAATTTATTGAATGGATTGGATTTTCTATTGCAGCATGGTGGAGTCCTCCGGCACTTGTTTTTGTTCTTGCGACAGCTGCAAATTTGTTTCCTCGTGCTCTAAAAACACATCAATGGTATTTAAATAAATTTAAAGAAAATTATCCTCTCGATAGAAAAGCTATTGTCCCATTCTTTTTATAAAATTCAGAGTGAATTTCAATTAGGTTTTGCCATTCTTTTAGTCATTACATAGAAAAATCTAAGCATTAAACCGCTTTTATTTAAAGGTTTTCCATTTTTAGAGTAATGTTTTTCTTTGTCAAATACAAATCTTCTATCGTATTAAAGAAGAGGATCAAAATAGAACAAATTTTATACAGCAATACTTTATAAATTGCAGCTATAAATCATAGTTTTTTCTCGTTGCCTAAATTTATTTGTCATGAAATTATTGGTTAGGATAGAAAAATACAAAACCTATTGATTTTTTCGAAGCTAAGTATGACTATTTCATAAATTCAACAGCACGGCAAAAATATCTTTCGGTGGCTTAAGAAATTGAGAAAATATATACAAACACATGTAAGGACCAAGAAAACCCATTATTGATATCTTTAGCACAAGTAGGACATTGATTTATGCAAACTTGTACTTCTTGTTTAATACCAATATGGTTTTCTATTCCTTAGGCAAGAATATATGTTCAGCAGCATGCTGGAGAGTGTGGGAAAGAGTCTCCGATTTTTGAACATTTCGATAGAATCTACAAGATATTTCATCATCATCCCTGGGTTTTCCTGTTAGTGGCAAAGAAAACCCTTCATAAGTTTTTCCAAAATCGGCATTGAATGACTTTAATATAATGAGCATTGTCAAAATTGATTGCGGCAAATAAGGGACTTGGATATTATGTGCTGTTTGGGGAATTCTTTAAAATTGCCTCCAAATATCAGATTCGTCTTTGAAAGGCCATTATACTACTAGTGGCTTGATATTTGAATAAGCGCTCAAGTTGGATATTATTTTCCTTTTAACAAGAAGATGAAAAATTTTTTGGCCAGACTTAGTCCTGGTTATAAAAATCACTATTTTATTCCTTAAATTTATAACATAATCTGTAATTATGACATTTAATTCAAATAAAAGAGTATATTCAATCCCGGTCAAGTCTTCATCAGACAAATCATTAGAATCATCCTCCTTCTCAAGATGCCAAAAAGTACCAAACATATTACAATTCTTTATATGAAGGAAAAGATTGCATTTACCGCCGGATCTAAACTCATCACATTTTTTTGTGTGTGGCTCCTATGATATAGATGCAAAAATATTTTCAGATAATATTAACATATGTATGTTCAAATAATAAAAAAGATTTCTAAACTTAAAACATTGTATAAACCTTTGATTAAATAACCTCATCAAATTTAGCCTTTTTTAAGGATTTCTCCAACATCGTTTATAGAGCTAAATATATGCTAATGAAGTCAACAGATAGATGATAAAAGTGTTTACTGGTAAAAGAAAATGGTGGCCTGCAAGTAGAAATTTCCCAAAGAATTACACTAAAAGCATAAATATCTGAAGCAAAGCCCCTCTTGCAATTTTGATCTTTCAAAAACTCTGGCTCTAAAAATGCAACTACCCGGCAGTAAATGGATTCTTTTCCTTTATATAAAGAGTCGTGATATGTCTGGAGCTTTTAGGCATCTTTAAAAGGGAGATAATCCTAATGATATATCTGATAATTGCAGGATTACAATGGATAGGACTAAGTCTGGCCAAAACTTATTTCATTTTATTGTTCGAAACAAAAATAATATCCAAGACGAAAAATTCCAAAAGATTTGTAGTTACTTCCATCAAAATAAACTCGATATTAATTATCATGATCAGAATACTGCTTTGAATTTAGTGATAGAAACAGGGCTTTCCGAAATAAGCCTAGCAATAAAAAATGCACTTTTGGTTCTTGATGCAAATTCAAATATCTGAGAATCTCTCCCTATTCCAAACAATAAATCTGATATTTTGGAGGCAATACTAAAAATAAAGCCAATCCCAATAACATATTCCCCAAATAGCGCAAACTATGGGCATCGTGTCCAAGTGCCTTATTTGCCGCAATCAATTTTGACAAAGGTCATCATATAATTCACAGTTTGAAATCATTTAACGTAGATTTTTAAAAAACTTATAAAGGGGATTCTTTACTAAATTATGCTACTGAGAGAAAAAACGGGTGATAATCCAAATTCTTATGAATCATGTCGAAATGTTTCAAAACCAGAGATTCTTTTGCAAGCTCTCCAGTATGCTGATGATGATAATGCTAAGGATATATCGTTAATTAAGTAGTTAAAAAATACTCTCCACCACAATTTCATGAGAAAACAAGCCTTTCAAAAAATTACCCTCCAGATAAGCTAATTTTGAAGCCTCAATATCTTCTATTAAACCAAACAACTATGTTACTTTGTAATTTTATCAAGCAAGTTCTATGGTTTAACTTATTCCTTATACCATTTACTTGCCTTCATTAAATCTAAGCATTTTATCAGAACATCAGAGTGCTTAAGGAAAAAAACAAGCCTAAAATTGATATGTAAAAATTCTTAAGAAAAAAATTTAAATTGAAAAACATTAAGACATAATTATAAGCCCTTTTTTTATCTCAAGTATTTAGAATACTCTGATATAACAATTAAATGACACTTTCTTAATAGAGTTTACTGATTTTTACTTCATGAACAAAACAAATTTTAGGTTCATATAGATACAATTTATATATTATTACCTTATTGAATTCTCTTACTGCAAATCTTCGGAGTAATTCTTTTCTCCGATATGTGATAAGCTGTAATTTAGGTCTTTGTATATTTGTACACAGAAAAGCCTTTCTTTTAAACTACTTAGAGATTTTTCGTGCCTCTTTTTTTGAATGAATAAAGCAGAATAAATCTATATTTCACCTAATTTTGTGAAATATACTTATCTGCAACTAAATAGACTAATTTTGTTCATCCAATGTTTAACTGTTGGTTTTAAAAAAGAGGCACTATTTTCAAATGAACCTTTAAATTATATAGATTTCAAAATGCCACTAAGGATATAATTTAAAGAAGGAATATCTTGTTTCTTTATAGCTTTAATGCGTTAATATATTTTAATAAAAAATTATGATTATTATTACATGGTTATTTTTTAAACTAAAAATATAAAAATATTGCTAATAAAGTCACGATATTATATTAAAAGCATTAAATAGTAAAGTAATTTAAAATTTTTACAATCTTAAAATAATGTTTGAATTATGAACTAAAAGCTTTAATTTATATATATATACAAATAAGTTACATTTAAAACTAAAACTTAATTAACTTTTAAAAACATTTAATATATATATATATATATATATATATATATATATTCAAATATTGAAAAAATATAATTGAAATTCTTGGTAATTCTTTTTATTTTGACATTTGATATACATTAAAAAAAAATTGATAATTAATATTTGTTAATCTCGAATTGATTCTGCTTGCATCAATTTAAAATATGGATAGTTTAGTTTATGATATAATGATCAACTTACTTTTATTTAGCATATTTGAGTAATTTTTTAAATAATTGGTTTACACTTAGTTATAACTCAACCAGTATTTAAAACCAAAAATATTAAATGGAAAAAATTTTAATAATTTGACTTGAAAAGTGGATCTAGAAAATTTTATATAGAAAATCTTTTAGTAAATTGAAACAAAAGTTTATTTCTTTTTTGAAAATAAATATTTTATTTTAGCATTAAAAGATTTTTTATAAATAATTAGTTTCAAAAATTTGACCATTTTTACTATAAAAAGCTATTCTATTTTAAGTCTATTATGAATAAGTAATATAAATAAATGTGTTGATTGCTATATTCAAATATTTTAAGTGTTTTAAAAATAAAAGCTATTTGTTCTTCAACAAACCTGAAATTTTTTTCAAAATAAACTTTATGCCTAAAAATCAAATAATTTTAATCAAGCCAATTTTAGATACCAGACTACATAACATTATGGAAAGTAAGAAAAATTTGATTTAAAAAGTTTCAGACGATAATTTTAAACATTTTTCATAATAGTTTTACTCATTCACCTCACTTTAAAAACAAAATAAAATTCTTATGAGTCAATTTTTCACAAAAAATATATTCAAATATCTTAAAAGCTCATTATTATACATTGTATTTATTTATTTATTTCTAATTAAGCTTGCAAAAAAAAAATTCTTAATAATCGAAAATGACATAACTGTTCACTTTTTATTTAATTAAAAATTTCTTTTGACAAATTGAACTTTATCTTTTAAAAAAAAACTTTAAATATCAAAATAAGCTTAAAAAAATATATTGTTTTATGATCACATGAAATATAATTTGATATATTCACATATAAATATACATTATGTTTTTAAAAAAATGTCCAAAGTTAATCTTAAAAGATTTTAACTCCCAAAGAAAACTTTATACAAATATTTTTAAAGTAAAATTAAGTCTAAAAATGTTGTATTTTAAGTTTTAGATTTTTTTCATATATATTCTCAAAAAACGTGATTTCGTTTAAAATTTATGAAAATAGATTTTTTCTGGCATAAATACAAATATCTTAAGAATCTATAAAATTGAAACCACTTCTAAGAAATTAATTTATATTTCAAAAAAACAAACTGATATCATTTATAAAAACATAAAAATTAGTCAAAAATTAAAAAAAAACATTAAATTGAAAATCGAAGTACAAACAAATTTTATTATTATTTATTAAATAACATTATAGTTTTAATCCATTCAAAATTAAATTTTTAAAAATATTAATCTTTTTCTTATCAAATATTTATTGATAAAAATAATCCTATCACATATGTTAATGAACAAAAAAATTATGAACTTATCTTATTTTGATGACAAATTTTTTTTTCATACTTGTTTTTAATTTAAAAAAAACGATTTTATGCTTTTCGAAAAGAATAATTAACATTAATAAATACATAAAAAAATTTAACTCAATAATTTAAGTTAGAAATGAAAATTAATAATAAATTTGATAATTATTATAAGTTAAAAACAAAAAAAAATTATATTGATAACCAAGTAATTTTAAATTTAGTTTTAATAATTATCTATACATAAAATATTGATTTAAAAATACTATAATTTAGTAATTAAAATTAATTTTATAAAAATGGCATTATTTATACAATTTTTATATGTATTTGAGGAATTGCAGTTTTTATTATAAAAATTACAAATTTGCATTTATTTTAAATATTTTGTGAGGAATTTAAATTTAATATTTTTTGGTGTGAAAAATACAATTTATAATAAATTAATCAAATAAAAAATCAAATCTCATGTAGGATTGCTGATCATCTAAATATATGGCAATATATAAATAAATGTTAAAAAATAGAATAAACATAAAATTACATTCTTATAGTAATTTCTTACCTTCAGGCAAATAGATTAATTCTTTTAAAAAGTAAATTAAATTTTTAATATATAATAATTAAATTTAAGAATTAATCAATGTAAAAACTCTTTTAAACTAACCTTCAGAAAAATTAACGATTTGAGCTGTTAAAATACGACTTGTATAAATTGCTTTTGGATGAATGGCTGTTGAGGTTTTTGTTTTCTGTAATTTCTTTTAAGTATTTATCTGATTCCTTAAACTCTATCATTGACCGTTCAAGCTTTCCCAATTTCTCTGCAACTTGTTCAGTAGTAGGATGATTGAATGGATTGGCATCCCAACACTTTTCAATTATTTCAGCAATACAAGGTGGAATAAGAGGGAAGGTAATTTCAGGTCTATTGCCCTTTAATATGTCATTCACAAGAAAGTGGTCATGAGGAAGATCATGAAAGGGAGGCTTTCCTGTTGCTAATTCCCATAATAACATTCCTAAACTATAAATATCACCTGCCATCGTATACTTTTCTCCTCTTAAAACATCTGGTGGAATGTATGGAATCACTCCAAATATTTTGTTCTCTTCTGTTGTTGTTGTTTCTGACTTTAATGTTGGATTGTTTATAGGTTGACATAATCCGAGGTCTCCAATTGATGCCTTATCAACTGCATATTGTAGAATGTTGCCTGAGTGTAAGTCACGATGAATCATACCAGCTCTATGAATTTGTGAAAGTCCAGAAGCTATAGACTCCGCGATATCTACTTTACGAGATCAACTAGTAGAATAAAATCTTGATGATAAATTTTTTCGCATGTCTCCATATAAGGCAAAATTCATCGCAATCCCGTAATCAAATGTTTCAAGGTTTTGTGTAATTCCTCTTATTCGAGATATATCATCTATATCTCCTTTATTAATGAAAATAGCTCTTATATTATTTAACTATTAAAAGGGAAATTTAAATAAATGTAAAGAATTTAAATAAATAAATAAGTAGGAATTAAACTTCAAATGAATATAAAATAATAATTCGATTACCTCTTTAAAGACTTCTTAGCTCTTCTGGAATGATGTTTTCATAAATTTTATTACTACAGGTGTCTTCATAAATTTTCCTTCATATTCCCTTATATATTGGATTTTACCATAATGCTTCATGCTCCACTTTTCAATAAATACATCAATATAGGTTGCTTTATAAATTGTGCTAAATCCTCCCTCTGCAATTTTGTTAATATTCTTTAAACTCTCCCATGGAATCCATTCATAATAATGAACTCTACCAGAATCATATTTATTATTACTCTTAGGTGGAATATAGATTGGATTCTTAATTATTTCATCAACCATTTTATTGCCACTTGTAAAGTCTGTAAAGTTTTTCAAAAAATAAGAATCGGCATGCGCCACAGTGATTCCTTCCTTTATTATTTCTGATACTATCTTGACACCTTTTACAGTCGTTGCAATCATGAGCTTCTGGACGAGTCCTTTTAATTTCAAAGGTTTTCCATAATGTGTTTGGATAAAATGTGACAAAATATTATAAAAAGAGGATTTTCTTAAAGGCTGGGTTGGTATTTTATGCTGTTTCTTAATATGAACGCAATAAATTTAATTATTTACGCCTTAAACTTAAAAAATGTAATTCTACCGCCACCTACAAATCTTACTCAAAAATTGATTAAACAGGTTTTAACTATGAATAAATTTAGGTAGGGAATCAGCCATTCTAAACTGACTCAAATTCAATTTTTTTGTAGAAACTATTTAATCCTCATGAAGATAGAAGGATGTCACTTATATAATTTTTATTAAATAAATTGAGTTTTGTCAAGATTTTTTACTTAAACATATTTGTAAATATATATTTATTATATAATCTATCACCTAAATAAAGCATTTTGTACCACAAATTATAAAATATTTTTTTTCTTTGAAATTTTTTAAAGTTAACAACAATAATCTTGCAATTAAAAAAAATTATTAGATCTATCATATAAAAAAAATTATTTTTGATGTTTTAATAATGGACAGTGATAAGCTTAAGATTTTGAAATGAGGAAGTTGCTAAATTGGATGAGAATATTGAGACAAAGGAGATAAGATTAGAATATTAGGATAAATTTGCACAAAAAAAATTATTTAAATACAAAGTTTAAATATTTTAATAAGCTTGATTTTTTAAATATATATTATTATTCTTAAAATTACATCTTTTATTAAAAATAACAAAATTACATTAAGCTTATTAAACAACTTTGTTTGAATTGAATTTTTTGTTATCAATTTAAAAACTTTATATTATTTTATAATTATAAAATATGCCAAATTATAACAAAAAATATATCATTTATAATTTGTTAAAAAACTTAACTGTTAACAATCTAGTTAATAATATATTAACAAATATAATAAACAAAATTAACCTTTCAATCTTATTGAATTTCTATTAATTATAAATAAATTTAAATTACTAAATAATTAATAATTAATAGCAATAAAAGTTTAAATCGAGTAATATGAAGCCACTTTTCAGGTTGATCAAATAATGCAGTATCATGATCTCCATTTTTTTTTTGATGAGCAAATAAATAAAGATCTTACTGGTTGTTAAAGAAATGCTTCGAAATTCAATTAAGCCTTTGAACGTGAAATTCTTGAAAATTCTACCCCCAATATTTTCCAACACATTTAACTTCGAAAAAAAGAATTTACTTAAAGAGCTCAGTGCAAATTTTCCGACTGCCGACGGAATTCATCTTCCCCCGATTAACAATAACCTCCTCTTTTATTCGGCACTTCTTCATCCAAGTAGAGGAAACGAACTAGATAAAAAACTTTCATCACTTTTACCCGCTAAATTTCATCGTCTAGCATTCCTAGGTGCTGCAGCACTCTCATATCAAGTAGCTTTTATCTTACAAGAAAAATATTCAGAAGCGACTGTCGGCAATTTAACAGCACTTCGTAGTGAGATTATCAGTCGCAGCAATTTAGCTCAATTTTGCAAATCAGTTGGATTAAAGGATAAAATTGTTGTTTCTTCAAAGATTCAGGACCAAGTAAACGTGCAGGGTGAAGCTTTTGAAGCGTACATTGGAGCCTTATGTTTAGATTATAAAAAGTATTTTGATTCGAATAGCAAAGCCAATGTAAAATTAATAGCTCAACGAGTAACGGAGTTTGCAGTAGAAGGGCACGTGCCGAATTTTTAGTTTGATAAGTTATATTTTCTTTTTTTAATCAAGGAATTGATACATTTACTGATTGCCAAATGTTTTTTTGCATTATATCTTTCCATTTTCCCTAAATTTTTCTTTTAAAAATTTACAATTCAGGTAATTATGACGATTTAGCTAGTCATGATTGTAAAAGGGAAAAGGCCTTTTTGTTTAATTTTTGAATTTCTGAACGATATTAAAATATTTATCTGTTTTCTTTTATGGCAAATTAGAAGTTATCCTACTGTTTTCTCAAATGATTATCTTGTTTCAGTGGATTGTATTTTTGTTCTGGAGTCTTTATAAAAAGAATATTGTAATTGAAAAAAAAAATTCTTATGAATTATATCTTTGAAATGGTTTGAGTTCATTTTTTTATAAAAAAATATTCATTCAAGAATTCAAAACTTGGTAAGATTTTCAAATTTTTGAACAAATAAATTTGCTTTGGTAGAATCTTGTAATTTTCAACCATTGATGTCGGTTAAAAAAATGCTTTTTATAGATAGTATTTTATTTTATTTTCTGTTAATGGGCTTTTCTAAAAAAAAAAATATAGATAGTTTTTTGCTCTTAATGTGGACCGTTTGATAGATTTAGCTTCAGGAGTGTCTCAATGATCAAAGTTTTGAATTTTAAAAAAAAACCTTTTAACTTTATTTTTTCAAAGGAAAAGGACTTGATATATTCTATCTCCTTTCCCCGAGGCTGAAATCCTTAACCAAAGATTTTATTGAGATATTCTTCAAAAAACAATCACACTTTTGATTAATCAAATACATTTGTTGCTAAATTGAAAACTAGATATGGGTCATCCTAACTTGGTGCTTTTCTTTATATTCTTGGCAAATTAGAGCATTACCCTTTTGAGGCTTTCAAAATTATCGAGCGGACGGAAACTTTTGGCTAAACTTCTACTATTGGCAAACTCATGCCTCGTATACTCAAACAAATTTGCACCTTTAGTTTTGTGATAATAAGTGAGCTTGTCATCCGACATCATCTTGTGAGGAACAGGCCACCTATTATTATGTCTCTTTTTTTCGAACTAAAGAGCCTAAAAACCACGCTTTTCATTATCTAGAATGGTGGCAGTCTTATAAAGATATGTAGTAAGCATCAACGAATTATGGAGATTAGTGACATAAAAACGGTTCCATGAAGATTTCGAAAAATTCTGTTTTTCTTTGTTGCAGATCTTTTCAAGCTCAAAATGATTGACCCTGCCTCTCAATTACTTCCCTAGCAATCAATGCTTCATCGATTGCTTTATCGATTATATTTGCGGGCACTTTGCCATGCATGCCCGAAGCATGCCGAAGCAACATTCGAAGACATAGAACAGTTCGCATGAACTTGCCCTCGCCCATATTGCAGCTTTTCGGAGCTTCTCGTCTTCATGCTCATTAACGTCTTTTTCTGTCCAAATATCTGTGTAAAGCTTAATTTATCTTTGATTAATTGAGGCTTTATCCAAGCTAGTTGTGATGGTCTCCTGCCCCTGCATGTGGCATATAAAGACTGTGTTGATGGCAAGAATGTCTTTTATGAGTTTATGCTAGTCGGAGGGCATCATCGAAGAGAACCAGGAGTTTTGCAGAATGGAGAAAAAAGGTATATTAGAAGAGGTCGAAGGAAAATCAGCAAAATTTATCACGGTGAGTGACCACAATTTCCGAGATCAATTTGCAGCTGGTTTGTTTCAATAGGGTCTTAAGTTCTAATCGTTGGAAATTGATACCTGATCCAATATCGCCGAGGAGTTCGTAGATTGAGATCCTCTTTTTTCTTTGCACTGCAGACATGGGTGTAGAGGTAACCTTTCTTGGTAGTAGAGGTAGTCGTGGAAGTGGCGGTGGTGGTTTCAGTATTTTGAGAAGTTAGCTCGGTGAAGAGGGAATTGGGAAGAGAAAAAGGGGGATATTTATTTTCAAGATTTTGAAAATGATTATTAAGAAAATCTTTTCATCGGTATCTGTTTTCTCGTGGCTGAATAAATTTCGTATGATATCATGCCTGAAACCTTAAAAATATTAGAAATTTATTTCAAATTTGAGACTCGAAATATTTTGATAAGCAACAATAGATTGCAATCTAGCAATTCAATTTTAGTTATGAATCCATATCAAACATTGTGACTCACTAATATGCTTATTGAGTGATTTTGTAACAGAATTTTTTTTTTGTAAATTACACATTTGATATTTATAAAGTAAGGAGTTTCTTGAAAAGAATATCAAACATTAAAACCCTTTAATAGAACAGCCAAAACTCTTGGAATATTGTGAATGGTTGTAAATTTTGATTTTTTTCAAAATGATGCAAATAAACGCAACTCCCTTATTTGTTTTTTGATTTTCTAAAAACTTTACCTTAAATGTACGGATGGTAATGCTCATGAAATTTTTGTAAACTGTTGCTATCAGTTTTGCGAAAGACGGCAATTTTCTTAAAATTTATAACAAAATTTTAATCAAGCGGTGATAAATTCATTGTTAGATTCTTGCATAGCGAACTCTAGCTCTCTATATAGAAGAAATATAGCAATTTAAGATGATAATTTCAATTTATAAAAATATATAATTTTTGAAAATAAACTGTAAATTTACCTTAACCTTTCTTTTCATTTCTCTTGCTTTCTTTTCTTCATCGGTCAAAGCGTCGATTTGTTGTGCCATCCAATCCTCTAACATTGGTATCATTTTTGCCTCCGGAATCTTTTTACGCTGTATCCATTTGATAAGGTTGTTTTCCATTTCTTGCTTAGCAAACTTGGTTGATGCAAATTTGTTTGTTGGCTTAGTTAATGCGAGAATTTCATTGGCGATTATTCCCACATTAAAATTGGTATTAGTTCTATAGCCACGATTTTTTCGAACCTCGTAGTGGAATATAAAATTTTCACTGACGCTGAGCCGAATTTGTGTCATTGTTCCCCCTCGTCGCCTAGAAAGCCGAGGATGTATCGGTGCTAGAGGTGGTAAGTCAGAATTGGAATTCGCTGGTGATGGCAGGAATATTCGAGAGCTATTAATATTTTTTGGTCTTATTGACTCGATTAAGCTGTTTAGCACTTGAGGAGTAATATTTTTTGGGAAATTTTGAGTTTGATTCTCGAAATTATTTGGTTGATCTATCGTGAGCTGCAAAAATTCCGTTAAAGTGGAAAATTTTTAATCGAATTTAGATATTTGGGAAAGGTTTCAATATATCAATTAAATGAGTTATTAAACATGCCTGTTCTGTCAAGCTAATTAGCGATCTAAAACCTTCATCAACGCTTCCTGGGTACGACATTGCGATGAAACTAAACAAAAACAGCTAAGCCTATTTTGACTATTCAAATCAATGTGATAACGTACTTTCAGGGCATATCCATAAGGCCTTCCAGGAATGAATTTGATACAAACCTTAGGTGGAGCGTTAGCAGTAGAATTCTTTTTTTTTTGTAGGGAAAGCTATTTTGGAGAGTTGCAAATTAGGATATGTTGTTTGCAAAAATCTGTCCATTTAACTTATTATCATAGTTACAAGCCGAGCATTGATCAACTTATCGTGTAACCAGAAACTGATTGGTTATTCGATGAGTACGAAGAAATCAGCTTACCATAGAAATTTTTAAATTACGCTGCTTGATTTTATTAAGGGATTGGTGGTTAATTAAAAAATTTAACATATATATATATATATTTGGTAAAAAAAATTTTCAGTTCCTTTCCAAAGCTCATTGCTACACGAATTCAGTCGAATCAATCTAAGCTTTCATTCCAAAAACTGTGGAGAATGCAGGAGTCAGCAAAGTAGAAACACATCTTGCTTAAATAATATTGAACGAATGGTGCTAAGAATATATATTAAACTTTGGATTCAAGCATGAATCATGATGAATTGATATATGGTCAAAAGGTCCATATATCTAAGGTCATGATAATTTTCTCATAACTTTTACTAAATTGTAAAATCCATTTTCTCTTGCAAAAGGATTTTGTCATGCTCTGCTAGGGTATTTACACTTTATTTTTGAAAATCAAACTATTCTTTGGTTGCTAAAAACGTACACACCGAACCTTTATAGCCCTTCTACAATTTTTGGAATTTTTAAATGGTTTGAGCTTTTTGGCAATCTTTAAAGATCTAATCAACTAATACTTGAAAACTAAATACATTATAAATTGTGATATAAAATGGCTGAACATTCATAGGATATAAACTTTTGACATTTCAATATACAAATATGTATTGCACTAAAAATCCGGCATATGCTGTTCTATTACAAACTCCGTCACTCGATTAGCTATTAATTTTATATTAGTTTTGCTTTTCGGACTAAAATACTTGTTGTAATCTAAACATAAGGCTCCAATATACGCTTCAAAAGCTTCCCCCTGCACGTTTACCTGCTCCTGAATCCCAGAAGAAGCTACAATTTTATCCTTCAATCCAACCGATTTGCAAAATTCAGCTAAATTGTTACGGCTAACAATCTTACTACGAAGTGCTGTTAAATTGCCGACAGTCGCTTCTGAATATTTTTCTTGTAAGATAAAAGCCACATGATATGTGAGTGCTGCATCACCTAGAAATGCTAGACGATAGAATGTGGCGGGTAAAAGTGATGAAAGCCTTTTATCTAGTTGGTTTCCTTTACTTGGATGAAGAAGTGCCGAATAGAAGAGGAGGTTATTGTTAATTGGGGGAAGATGAATACCGTCGGCAGTCGGAAAATTTGCGCCGAGCTCTTTAAGCAACTTTGTTGTTTCAAAATTGAATCTGTTGAAAAATATTGGTTTAATTGAATTTTGAAGCATTTCTTCAAACAACCAGTAAGACCTTTATTGATCATTTCCAAAAAAAAAATGAGGGATTGTGACATTATTATTAAAAACTGCGTGATTTGATCAACCTGAAAGTGGCGCTATTAGCCCTATCTACCTGATATTATTAAATAAATATTTAATAAAAAATAGTTGTACTCAAAGTCATTATCATGATTTTCCATTTTTTGCAGATAAAAACATATAAAATTGGTTTCTGCTGGTAAACCTTAAAGTGATTTAAAAATCCTAATTTAATTGTTTTTTCCCAAAAAATTTACGAAAAATAATTTGTTTTAATGTAACATACTTGATGCCATTATAAAAATATTATTATTATTATAAACATCATTAAAATTTTGTGTCGAAAAAGTTTTTTTATTAAATAAAGTTTTTTAATTTAATCTAATATCAAATTATTGTAAAATTATTGGAATTTTTTTTCACAATTGCTTTTAAATTTAAAAAAAAAATGATTTTTCAAATATTAATTAATATTTAATTAAACTGAAAATAAATTTAGCTTTCATTAAAAAATAACTGGTATTTAAATTTTAACTTAATTCGTCTTTTTAAAAATTTATTATAAAATACTTTGAAAAAAACTATTAAATTAGATTTTGATTTTAAATTTTGGTTTTTTATTTATTATTAATTTATTTTTTAATTAATAAAAGTTTTTTAAAAATACTTGATAAAATTAAAAGTTTGTTTATCAAATTTTAGACTTTTTTAAAAAAAAGTAATAATAATTTTAAATGAATCAATAATAAAACAAAATAAATTAATTTTTTTCAAATTATTTTAATTGTTTTCATTTGCTAATAAAATTAAAAATTAAAATTAAAAATCTTTTATTTGGGTTTGATCTTATTTAGCTAATAATATTTTTACATTAAAAAATTTTTTATTTATTTAATATTTTAAGCACAAAAATTATAATTTTAAAAATTCAAATAATTTATTGAAATTAATAATGATTTTAAATTAATCAAATAATAATTTAATTGCAAATATATATATAATGTTAATTAATTGAATATATAAATCTAATTTAATATAATATTTATGGTAATAGATTTTATAATTTGGTAATTTTTTTGATATTGATAACTAAATAAATAACAAATAAAAATTAGATAACATTTGTATATTCTTTTTTAAAATATTAATTATGTTTAAATAAAAATTGTATTATATATTGAAATTTTTTATTTTTATTACAAGATTTAAAAGGTTTCAAGTTAGCAATATAAATTTTTTCACTAATTTAAAACAGAAAAACACTTAAATATTATTTAAAAATATTTTAACCTTTTATATCTATTTTTATGATAAAATTAATGTAAAATATTTAAATGGAGAATTATAAATTTACAAATAAAGATGCAATTGATTAAAAATTTGATTTCTTTAAAAATTTGATTATTAATATTTATCAATTTAAAAATCCATTGATAATAAAATAAGATATTTTTAAAAATTAAATTTTTAATTGACATTTGTTTAATAAGTTTGGATATAGTATACAATTGAATCATTGGTCTTAATTTTGTGGTAAACATGATCACTCACAACCAAAGAGGAAGAGTAGTTCTACTAGTGAAAAGGATGATCGATATTGTGTTTCGGTAACTTGATTCACGTTACATATGGTTCCGCTGATGTGAGCGTTTGTTTCAATCAACGCTGAGACTTTGAGCTTGGGTATTGGCTGATGTGGATAGTAGCGTTTGTCAACAATAGTTGGCTGGTGTAATCTTGCCTGGAAAACATCGCTCTGGCCACCCATTGTGGATGTATTAACTTATAGTAAGGGATGAACTCGAAAAGGTCAACCATCAGTATTGAGTCAAAGCTCTGTTATAGTTGACCGGATCAATCATAAGGATCTATTGCAACAACTTCTAATACTTTCTATGATTATACATGCCATATAGTGATGATGATTGCGAATGTGACAGAAGGATTCCTTGAACAATTCGTATGTAGCCGGTACTCGCTGCCAAGATTGATCTTGATGAACTGGAACCACAGATTCAAGATCCCTTTTCTGGCACAGAATGATCTATTATGAAGGCTTTGAATGCCAACGCTTTCAAACGGATTAGGTGAAGCCTTGAAACCTCTAATGACTTATCACTTCCGAAAGAATCATCTATACATCGATGGGAGGTGTACTTCGCGATTTGTAGGTATTTCATTTTTGCCATTATCCCTCTAGACATCATTTATGTATGTTTCGTTTTAAGGTCTGCCTCTTCAACACCCAACTACCATTTTCGACTTTCAAGACCTCGCTTATAATAAATGTGCTTTAGTCCAAATTCTGCCTAGAAATAACTTAAATATCGAAAAAATTGTGGAATGAGTAGTTGCTAAATGAAGCAATGAATCAAAGCTTCTTTGAAAAATTGCCCTTTAAGGATTTAAAAAATGTTAATGAGCAATTCTCGATTCAACTTAATTTAAGTATTAACTTTTCAAACACTGAAAATTTGCTTTTACTCTGTTGAATTTTTGTTTTATTACAAAAAGTTCAGAAGCCTCGAGTTTCTCATAACAGATTATTAATACAATATTTAATAGTTGGAATTTTGGAATGTTGGAAATGATATTCTTGGCATTTTGATAAGTGAACTTGATATTTGAATTGTGTGTAATCATAAATGAAGTAAAACATAATTTTTTGGCACGGTAACTTTCGAAAAAACAGTTCTAGCTAAAGACATCTAAAGTTTTTCCGCAAAAATAATGAAGCAGAATTTTGTCAAATTTTGATAATTCTAGATCATTTAATTCTGAACAACAATTATTTTAAATAACATAAAATATTGATTGAAAATAAAAAAACTTTTGTAGTATTGAATTATTTTAGGATGTTCTTTTGACCAGATTTAATATTTTATATTTCTAAACAAATTAAATTTTAGCATTAAATTTAATACGACTTGGTAAAAATATTCAGAATCTTCAAAGCCTATTTACATTTATAAAATTATTAATGCATATTCTCTAACAACAACAATAATAATAATAATAATTAGTTAAATACAATGAAATAATTAATTATTAATAAAATGAAAAATACATTATAAAAGTAAGTTAGAAAAATAAAATTACATCAGATATTTATCAGTACTTGAAAATAATTATTAAATAAATAATTTTCATTTTTTAAAAAACTTTTTTAATTAAATATAAAGCATAATTAAAATATTTGATAATTTTAATTTTTTTTATTTATTTTAAAGCTCAATAATAATATGATTTTAATTAAAAAAGTTAATTTAGAATTAATTTTTAAACTTTAAAATAAATAAAATTTAGAAATTATTTTGTTTATAATTAATATAATTAAATTTTTTAGATTTAAAATATAATACAAAAATTTTTAATTTTTAAAAATTAAATAATATATAAATTATATTTAATTAAACAATTTAACAAATATAAAAATTTGTAATTTTAAATTGTTATGCTATTTTTAATTAAATTTTTGTAATTATATTAATAATTTAAATTTAATATTTATAATTACATTTTTAAATTTTTAATTTTAAATATTATTAAATATATTATATTTATTTTTATATATTTTAAGTTAATTGTATAAAAAAATTATAATATAATATATTTATTATTAAAGCTTTTAATTAAATTAAAATATTTTTGTGTATTTTAATTCAAAAAAATTATATTAAATTATTTTATTTAAAAAACATTTTTATTATAAAATAATAATATTATAATCAGTTGAAAAAAAAATTTATTTACTTGTCATATTTAACCGCAATGTAATAAAAAATTGTTTTTGGTCAATAACAGTGAAAAACCAATAACTTTTAATACCAATAATTTTGAAACCAAAAAAAATATGACCCAATAGAGAAAATTTTGTTTTGAATAGCAAACTTTCATTAAACAAAAAACTTTATTCTGAATATATAAGATCTAAAAAACTAAGAAACCACTCTTAACTGGATGAATTGAGCAATAAAATATTTAAAAACTCTAAATACAAAAGAAAAAGCTACTCTGTAATCATATCAGAAGTCCAATCTGCTGGATTAAGATGGTTACGAAAGAATCAAACGCTATCATCTAAAAGACATAAAGATTAACAAATATTCTCAATCAAAACAAAAATAGCAAAAATGGCAATCTTTTTATATTACCGTGAAAAGCCCATTGGGTGTGCTTTGGGGAGGCTTTAGCTGATCTCGTATATCGACCATCATCCGGTGGGGGCTCCTGGTACATGAATATGAAGGTAATTGAGAATGCAGTCAAATGATCGATAAGATTGGAGATTAAATATTCACCCACCTTTTTAGTACAGCTCGACAGCATTGATTGTAATGATAGGCAGACGGATCTAACACTTAAAACGGGGCTCCATTGATCATATAATACATTCAAGCATATATGACCATTGCTGTCCTAGGATTAAACGTTAAAGGTGGTGAGAACAAAAGAATAAATCAAATTTGATGTTACCAAAACTATTTTTCATAGTGCTCAAAAAACCTTATCACTTTACCTATAAATCTTAGGGTGAAAATAAGGAGTGAGTTAGTAGAGTTGCTAAAGGAAACTATGTAGAGATAAATCCAAAAATAACTTACATGGGGATGTATTGGTATGTTATTTATAAAAATCACCTATTATTATTAATGTTCCAGCAAATATTAACATTTTCTTTTAAAAATATGAAATATTTTTTTGGATAACAATTAGACACAGTCTTACCTCAGGTGATTCCATTGGATAATTGGGAGTGAATCGAAACTAGAATTATGAATTTAAATTTTAGGAAGATATCCCGATTATCTGATAGTGAATCCCTAAGTTAAAAAAAACCTAATGCAAATATACTACCTCTAAAGTAAAACTCTCGCCTGCATATAAGGTATCTTCTACTCCATCTAGTGAAAGCTTCCAGCTAAACAGAATAAAAATGAAAGCATTTTAGTAGTTATTGCAGGTGAACAACCTTTGTAGTTGGTTTAAAACTAATTATTATTGCTTGGCGCGTTTTAGCACCTTTTAAAGGTATCTGCCTCTATTATTCCTATACCAGTGGGAGGGTTGAGTGAGAGATCACGAAATTCTTTTGCAAGTCTCTGCGAAAAAAATAAGGATTCAAGTCATGTGATTTTACAGACTTCTCTACGGAAACTTTAGAATTTTTTTACCTTGGAGAACAAAGGCGTGGACATTTTCCTAGCAAGCTATAGCTAATATGGTTTAATAAATAGTTTAACCTTGAAAAACCAAGCTTCGGCGTTTGCTTTGAAGAGAGGGAAAAAGTAGTTGGTGTTACACTTATTGCTGAGCTAAAGTACTAGCTGCATTTGGTGATCATCGAACATCCATGTAGAAATTATAAACATGCCTATCCCACACATCATATTTAAAACTCCTTTTAAGCAGACCTCGTAGAAGATTTCCTACTAATTATTGGCAAAAAAAGACTTCAAGGTTTTGAGTAGTTCAAAGCTTAAAAGTTATCTTCCTCAGCATCTTATCACTACACGAAGAAGTTGTGGCAAAAATTGTGGTTTTAGAGCAAACTATGGCCTCTCTTCTAATGAGAAAAAAGGTTTGTCCAGCCATATCTGGATTTTGCCGTTTTGAAAAAAGACTTTAAATTCCTAATAGCCCCTGAAAACGACCCTGAAACCTATTACAATATCTGCTCAAACTAAGTATCCTATTATATTCGTTTTATTTTATGTTTTAATTCGGAAAATAAATTTCGGAAAAGTAGTTGAAATTGAAAATTAAAGCTAAAAAGTCTGGGCGAGCTAGACTGAATGAGAGGTTTGCGTCACAATTGTTATTGCCGCTGAAAAACATTCATATTTTATCATAAATGTCAACAGCCCAACTAAGAATGTTGAAATAGATTAAACAAGTTTCAATTCAATTCTCGCCTTTCGCGAGAGTTGCTAAAACTAATAGTTATCTTCTTTTCGAAAAGAAATCTTAAAATATTAAGATTTTCCATGAAATATCTCAGGGTTTTCTTGTCTTACATTATTATGACCGACGAACAGCGTAAACATAATCCCAAGGCAAGGATAATCACTGCTATCCGATTTGAACCTCCAACGAAACATTATAAAGACCTTGTTTTAACAAACTAAGTAATTAATTTGCTTCTGCCAAAATGATTTGTAGCAAAAAAAAAATTTGCTAAAAGATACATAAGATGATTAAATTTTGTAATTTGTTACAATTTTACAGATTTTTTTAAATGATTAGTCAATTGCAACCAAAACCATACCTTGAATTTGTTTTTCTAAAAATTAATTTTTTTATTAGGCTTGAACACATTTGAACAAGATACAATAAACTAAATAAAACTTTTATTTAAACCAAAAAAAGTAATTTAAATTTTTAATACTTAAAACAGTACTTATTATCACAAGTTTTTTATTAATATATAATAATTTTTCAAAGTTTTGAATTTAAAAATAATAATTATAAATTTGGCCAATTATAATTATAATTTTATAAGTTTAATATGTAATTGTATTAATTTTTGTATAAACTATATTATAAAGTTAACCAAATTAGTTATAATTAAAAACAAAAATCTTTTTTGTCTTTGTATTATATTTATTAATAACTATAAATAATACAATAAATTTATTAGTAATATACATATATATAACAAAATTAATTTAAATTAATATTTTTTAAGTTAAACATTTTAAAAAATAATTTAAAAAGTCCAAAAAAATGGGTTTATAAATTAAAGTTAAGTATTTTAAATTTTAGCACTTATAATAACATTAATAATTAAAAAAAAATTATTTAATATATTAGTTTTTAAGTTATAAAAATTTAAAATTTTATTAAATTTATGTAATTTTTAAATAGTTTAAATTAATAAATAAATAAATTTAAGTAAAAATTTAGATAATTTAAATAAATTAAATATAAAAATATATATAATTTAAAAAAAATTATAAAATACTTTATTTTTGGATTAATAATTTTTTAAATATTGTATATAAAATTAAATTCTGTAAACAACAGTAAAAAATTTTGCTTAATTTAAAAAAGCTTTTTATAAATTGACTATAAAAAACTTTTTTAATAAGTATTTGTATATTTGTTTATAGTAAAATTAATATATATAACTAATATTATTATTTATTGTTTTAATTATTTAATTTTAAGATATTGTTTTAAGATTTATAATTATTACAAAAAAACTATTTAATTAATTAAGATAAAAAACTATATATTATATTTAAAACAACATTAAAAAAATTTTAATTATTTATTTGTATTATCACTATTTTATATTTTAAGTTTTTTTTTAAATTTTAATGTTGTTTTTGTTTATAATTATTTAATAATTAAATATAATTTTAAAAAAATAATACAAAAATTTTAATTATAAAATTATAAAATAGTTTATTACAACAAAATTGCAAATATATACTTAATTTAATATTAAAACAACAAAAAAATTAAATATATATAATATATAAATTATTAATATAAAAGTTAATTTTTTATTATAATACATATTTTTAACAATTAATTTTTAAAAATTAAATTATATTATTAAAATTATTATTTTTTATAAAAAATTACATAAGTATTTTTAAATTAATATTATATTATATTATTTATTTATTTTATTTATATAATTCAACCTTAATATTTAATTATATATATATTTAAAATAATACACTAATAAAAAACAGAAAAACAATTAAAGAATAATTTAACCTAAATAAATAAATCAAATTAATAAAAATTTAATATGTAAAATTAATCTTATAAATATTTTAGTTATTATTTTTTTTAAAAAATAAAAAATAATTTAAAAATAAAAAAATAATATACTAATATAATTTTATGTTTTAATTAATTACTTTTCTTATAATAACTAATAAAGTTTCAATAAAAGAAGATTTTTTTTTTAAAACAGTTAAGCAAAATATTTTGGCTATATTTTTTTAAATACTAATAGTAAAAAGCTGTTTTTGATAGCTTTTAAAATATTTTTTCATTTTTAATTGGTAATTTTTCTTTAATCAAAGTTTTTTAAAAAACATATTCAAATTAATTTTAGAATTAATTTTATATTTTTTAAAAGTCTTAAAGTTTTTAATAACTAGCCATTAAATAAATTAATTTTTTTTGCTCTTATTATTAATATTATTATTACTTTATAAATAGCCAAAAAAATTAAAAACTCAAAAAAATAATAGCAATTACTTTTATTTGTTATTAGTAGGAAATTTTATGTTAAAACTTCTGTTTTTTTGATTTGTTTTTATGTAATTTTTTTAACCACTTCTGTTGTTAATTCCAAATTTAATTTTAAATTGATTTTTTTGGAGTTATAAATTAAGAAATTAACTGATTTAATAAAATTTATTATTAAACATATTAGTTTTTTAGTTATTTGGTTATTTTTTTTATCTAAAAATATATACAAAAGTTACAAAGTAAAAAAAAACTTGCTTATTATAGTTAATATTTTCAAAAACTTATTATTTTTTTAATTAGCATGTTTAAGAACTTTATTTATTTTAAAACTAAAATTGAGTTTAATAATATAAATAAAATAAACTTAATATTGTCAAAACACTTATTTTGAATAAAAAAAAATATAATTATATAGTTGCTTTATAATAAATATGTGATTTCGATATTAAAAATAATATTAAGAAAATTAAATTATTTTTTAATAATTTTATTTTTAATACTTAAAATTTAAATAATATTATTAAGAAACTTAATAGATTAAATTTATTTTTGATTTTTTTTGATTCAGCTTAATTAATGTTTTAACTAATTCAAATAATTAATTATGTATATAAAATATATAAAACATATCTAATTTAAATTATATCTTATGACATATTGTATTAAATAAAGTTTTGATATATTTTATTAAAACTTAATAAAAAAAGTCAATAATTAAGTTAATAATTAAGCTAATAAACAAATAAATTAATAATTATATTAATAATTAATTTTAAATATAAAATAGTTAATAATAATATATATATAAACTAATTAACTTAACTTAGATTTTTTTTTACATGTTTTATGAATGCAGTCCAACCACTACCAAAAATTATAAAATTGTACAAGATTTTACATTAAGTGTGACTCATGTTTTTAGATTTTACTTAATATTTTTAAAACTTAAATATATAATTACCAAAATAAAAATTTATTAATTAAATTAAAACAAATTTATAAATTATTTTTATTATTATTAAATTATTTAATTTATTTATACTATTTATTTAAAACAATCAATGCCAAAAACAGAAATTTATAATTTTAATATATTAAATTAAAAGCTTTTAATTATAATTATTATTAATATACTAATTTATTTATTTATTTATTTTATTTTATTTTTTTATTTTTGTTATTATTTTATTATTAAATTAACTAATTGTAAATTAATATTAAAATTACAATATTAAAAAATTTAATAAAAGATATAAAACTAAAACATAAAATTAATTTTAAAAAATATATTTTTAAAGTATTATTTTATACTTTAAATAATTTGTGTTATTAGATTTAAAATAAAATAGCCAATTTTATATCAATTATTTATATAGTTACTTTGCAATAGGAGTAAACTTTTTACAAAAATTTTTAATTATAAACTATTTTAATGTTTATAATTATTTTATAATAAAGTTAACTTTTTTACAAATAATCTTAACTATAAGTTATTTAATAATATAAAAAATAATAAATAATAAAAAAATGCTAAAAAAATGTGTTTGGTTTAAATTTGGAATTAACTAAATAATTACTGAAATTTGTTGCTAATTAATTTTAAATTTTAGTTAAAATTTGTGAATTTTAAAGCAATAATAATTATAAAAAATTTGGTTCTTCAAAACATAAATTTTATTTTGTTAATTTGTTATAATTAATTAATTTTTGTAATAAATTTAAGTTAAAATATTTTTTTATACAACTCATTATAGTTTTATTTTATAATTTAATATTTTTTTTGTTAATATTTTAACAAACTATAAATTATTTTAGTAAATTATTAAATATTTGGCGAATTTTTAAATATTACATAATTTAAAATATTATATATAGGCTATTTATAAAAAAGTTGGTTTTAAAAATTGGTTAATTAAAATATGTTTGATTTTTAATAGTAATAAGATGATTATAATCAGAATAATTAATTTTGTTTATAATATAATTGCTGATTATTGTAATAATTATAATTAATTAGATTTAAACATAAAATAATACTTAAAAAAAAAATTTTGGTATTAAATAGCTCTGTTTTTTTCCTAATTTCTGGTTTGTTTATTTTGTTGTTAGATAAAATTATTTGTATGCTTGGTATTTATAAAATATATAAAATTATTTTTAGTACATGTTTATTGTGTTTATTTTATTCTAATATAAGCAATAGTATAAGAGTTTTAATAAATTTATAATGTTGTTTTAATTGATTCAAGTAGCAGATTATATACAACAAATACATAATTTGTATTTAATTTAAAATATTTTATTATTATATTATACTAAATAATAGATAAATCTTATTTATTAATTAGTTATTTAAAAATTAAAGTTAAAAATAAAGTTTTTTATATAAAACTAAAACTAAAAAACAATATAATAAAAAATTATAAATATAAAAAATTATTTTATATATACTATGTTTTAAGCAATAGAATATACAAGTTAAGACTTTATAATAATAAACTAAAATACTATTATTTAAAAACCAATCTTAAATTATTAATTTTATAAATTGAAATACAATTTTTTTTAATTAATTCCAAAAATATTTTTTAAAACTTTAAACCAATAATTGTTAATAAATTGTACTCAAATCTTAATACTTAATTATAATTTATATTATTTTTTATTTATTTAACAAAAAATAATTGAAACCTTAAACAAAAATAATCAAATAATCAAAAAAATTCTTGAAATAAAAATATATAAAACTTACACATATTAAAAATAATTTTTGTTATTTCTTTTAAAATTTTTTTAATAATTATTTTTCAAAAGATTTAACAAATATTTCAAAAATTAATGTTAGTATTAAAAATACTCTTTAACTTATTTATAACAATTATTGAATGTTAAACTAATTATATTCAAAAAAACAACAACTCTAATAGTAAATTATTACGTTTAAAAAAAACACAAAAAGTTATTCTGAAATTTACTTAACATAATTTTTGAAGCAAGTTTTAAAAAAAGACAAATGTTTTTTTCTATTAATATTTTATCGAATATTACAATTTAATAGAAACTTTAATAGTGTTTTAGTAAATAAAATAATGAATATATTCTTATTTACGGATAAAATGAATTTAAAACAGCAATTGGATTAATAAATACTCATTATAAAATTAAAGCAGTTTTTGAATTTTATGACTTCTTTAATATTTGTAAAAATATTTTACAAAATTCAGTACTATAACTATTGAAGATTTAATATATTAAAAAGCTTATAAAACTGAAATTTTAACAATTTTCAAATAAATACTTCAATAATTTTGAATTATTATTTAGAAATTACAGACAGTACTTGGATTTTAATCTTAAAGAAAAAATTATATTATTAAACAAAAATAGAATTATTAATTAGTATAAAATTATTCTTCTAACTCCTATTATTAATTAGCATATAATATTGTTTTTATTTTATTATTTATTATTTAGTCAAATTATCAATTATTATTATTTAATTAATCATCTAATTTTTATAATACATAAATATATCTAAATGTAATAATTAGATTAAACAATATTTTAAATTATATAATATTTAGAAATTTGCCAAAATGTTTAACAGTCTACCAAAATATTTAATAGTTTGCTAAAATAACTTGTAGTTTGCTAAAACATATATTTAATTTGTCAAAATAATAGAAAAAAAGAAAAAAAGTTAGATGTTACAACAAATTATATAAAAAAGAACTTTTTTTTGAAAAATATATCGCTTAAAAAATCAAATCTTATCTTAGATTTATAATATTAATTAATTAATTATTACAAATCAACAAAATAAAATCTATTTTGAAAATTAATAAATTTTTTATTTTTTTAGAAGATCGGCTTACATTATTAGAAACGTCACTCTTCAGGCCGCAAATATGTAAGATAGTCGACGTACGAAGCGCCTTTTTTCCTTTCGCTTTATCTTCCATAGGAGATTATATGGGCGTTTTCGAGTTGGTATCGTCCTATGTGGTATGTTCGTTTTATCCGTATGATTCGATCTCGACAATTTTCTAACTATGTGCACATTTAGGGATATTATCTTATGAGGCTAATGGAGTGAAGGCGCTGAAGTCTGAAAACTTGAAGAACTGGTGGAATCACGATTCTTTTAATACGTAGAAATATAGATTCTATCACTTTTAATCTAAGTATTTATCAATTACAAAGGGAAATATTGTAACATTCGAGGTTCAATTAATGACAAATAAGCGAGCTTCTGTGTGGTTCTATATATTTTGCTTTTGGCATACTGTGGGAAATAATAGTTTCTACTATGTAAATGAGGGCGACAAGTGTATAATATAAATGTCAACTAGATTTGCTCAAGATAATAAGATTTAGATCCACAAACGTGAATAAAACAAAATAATTAAGAATTTAAAAATATCAAATTATATTTTAATTAAAATTGAAAAGTTTTAACAATTTGGGTTTTAATATTTTAAATTTAAATTTTACATATTTTTGTTTGTCAAAAAAAAGATAAACTAATACAATTAATAAATTAATAAGAAACTAAATAACAACATTTTCGTAGATAATGAGAAATATTTCAAAATTTTCTACAAGATACAGAATTTAACCAATACCTCCTGAAATTAATAAACATAATCACAAGAATATTTTCAGCATAGAAAATTTGCATGAAAATTTTATATTGGGCATTAGCATAGTAAGGTAGAACTAAACGATGATTACATCATCTGATACACTAGTGCTCGTACTAGAACCACCATCATGCAATTGTCCTGCAGTCGAGTTTTCGAATTTAGCCACAATATTGACTGGTTGAAGGGGAAGGGTCAAGGCATTATTAGAGTTTTCAGACGCATCCCGATCAATAATTTCAAACCCTGACTGAGCTTGAGAACCAGACGCTGATTCGTTGGGGATTGCCTCAGCTGATGTCATCGATGAGGAAACTGTTGGGAATAATTCTTCTTTAAGCTTAGGAAGAAATTTTCCTATTTTAGTCCATGTTATATCCCACAAATCAATAGGTGTACGGCCAATGCCCTTGACCTCGTCAGATATTTCCGGCAAGGGTGATGTTGGTGGAGCTGGAAGATTGAGAACGCCCGAAGTAGACATCACCAAAAGCATATTTTTGAGAGATTCTGAGATCGCCTCAGCCTAACGTTTGAAGAGGAAGTTAAGATAAAGCAGAAATAAGAAAGGAAAACGATCAAAATTCTTCATTTACCAATGAATCATTTTCCCCCGTATCCATATACCGTTCCATGACATCTAATATTTGACACCATAATGACAATAATCCACCCCATTCGATCAGTTTGTTCAAATAATGCAGAAATATTCTGCATAATAAAGCCGAAGCTCTCATCCGAGTTTCCTCCATACCAACAGGGTCTGCTTCAAAAATTTCTGGCTTCAAAAGTTGATCGAGTAAGGGGAATAGAACAACGTCGAATATGACTACCCATTCAGATACGCCATGTGATACCAGTTCTGGATCTAAGAGTGCTCGCTGGAGATAAGTTATGGCATATTGCCGGACTTCACGGCAAGGATTGTAAGATTGTTGACTGAGGCCAGTTAAAATCGGAAGCCAATATGTTGACCAAGCTACCAATATCAAAATTTAATGACTATTTTCAATACTGTTAAAATGTTTCCTCGGGACTCACCTTCACGTGATGAGGTTTCAGTCTCGTTGAGCAATTTGGGTATTTCCTTATAAAGATGGTATAGTAGCTCGACAGCTTTACGAGCCCTTTCAATCACTGCGGATTGGCTAAATTTCCAATTTAATTAATCACCTGGTTTTGGATAATAGTTAAAAAAAATTCAATGCTATTTACGTCTTTGTTATACGAATCCTCGGATTTTTTATATTATCTTGGTAATTGTCACGTTGTGCGACTAAAGTTGCCGCCGAGGCAAAATCTGTCAGAAGCTCAACGCACTCACTAAAATTATGAGTACTGATGTTCTTGTATTCGATCACCAAAGAAGCGACTGCATCAAAAGAATATTTACATGCTTGAGGATGATTTGATGTAGAACTAAGGAGAGCAAAGATAGTTTCCGAAAGTGCTTTTCCTCTAATAAAATTTCAGTTGCCGTTAATAAAAAATATTTATAATTATTAATCAATAAATTCTTTTACCTGATATAAGAGGCATCCGCTTTTATGAGGTTTAATATTCCAGCCATCATTTGTTCCCCTACTGAATTGATTACTTCAAGTGGCAAAGCTTTCAAAAGCTCCAATGATTTAAGAACATCTGAAGCCATTTCATCCTAGAGGATAGAACGGATCAAAGAAAGAAAACCAAGTTTCAATCAACTTACATTTCTTACCTTGTGTGTTAGTCGAATACACAATCTCAAAAGGGCGACCACTGTTCTTTCTACCAACAAAATGCTGTGATTTTGGGATTCTTTTAATATCTGTGAGATATGCTCAAAAAGTATGGGCCTTAAAAGTAGCATTAACAAATATTTTGTTAATAGGGTCCCTGAAATTTGGAAATTTGAAGAATTAAATTATAAGAATGGAGAAATACCATAAGGTTTGAATACGATCCCGATTCTGCAAGGTAACATTAATCATTAGTTCAAGGAAAAAGATGGCCGCAGGATCATAGGGTATCATCGCGCTACTATGAGATGAAGGTTGTGAAGCGTTGGGTTGAGTTATAGAGACGGGACTTGAAGAACGTGGAGTTGTTTTAGCATCTCCGGTTAAATTTCCATCGGCAATAAATTTAAGTGAGTTCATAAGATTTTCCAGAGACTCTTGTTCCAATACCCTTTTTGAAATTTAAAGATTAATATCAGCATGAAGAAGGGTTAGAACGTTAAAATATTTGGAATACTGACCTGATATCGGCAAATAATTCTTCTAAGCGACAAACTGCAACACAGTCAACTGTGCATAATGTTGACTCAATCTCCTCCTCGGTGGGGTCACTTCGGGTAGACTCATAATTGCTTGAATAAGGAGATAGCAGATATGAAGAAAGTGTTGATAGTAAAGAATTATCATTGGCTCTTTCCTGCTTTGGAAGTGACGCGCTTTTTGGCTTGAGGGGAATTGTAGTTGTACCAGCCAAAAAATCTTCTACTTGCAACATAGAACTTGGCAGAAGAGAATTGAGGAAGAGATTTTTGATGATTTCCAAAAGCTGAATTATAAAGGGTTAGCAGTGATTTGAAAGATATAAAGAACTCATTAAAAAAAAAACATACATATTTCCAGCCATCCCTAAGAACACTTCCATGTTCATTAGCAACAGCAAACAATACAACAGCTGCGAGTTGCCCTTTATAATTTCTTCCAAATTGTATTGCTAGATTGCTAACCGGTAGCTCAATATCCTGAACTTTAACCGGAATATTTGCAGTTTCAATCGAATATCGGCTATCAAGTAAACCAGTCATTTTACCAAGAGACATAATGATATAATCGAAAACATTTAGTAAATTATAATGTGCCGATATAAGAGCACATTGGTGGAATCCGGTAATGGCTTTTTGAAGAATGGTGTCATCAGGAGCGGAGTTGAATGCTGCATATATTCGAAGAATATTGTCAAGACCAACGTTATTTGCCTTAAAACAAACTAAAATTTTAAAGATACCATAAGCGATAGCGGCAATTAAAGGTTTCCAGACAACAGTGAACATGTCTTTGTCATACAATGAAACATTACAGATGACCAATGGACCTTATATTTCAGAGATTTTGGGATTAGCGTAATTATAGAGCTGTGAGATATACATGGCCATAAGTCCAACTATGAAACCTAATTACCGGAAGTTTCGGCTCTACGCAAGAGCTCCTTCCAAGCATAATTGAAACCTAATTGTCCTTCATGCTCTTCTGGCATCACGATCTCTTTTTGTCGAATAGCATCATATATGGCTTGCTAAAAGAATTTTCAGGAAATCAGCAAATACAGAAAAGCACAAAACTTTTGCTTTAAATATTTGTCCCACTAATATTAACGCACCAAATATTCGGGAGCAAAGTTTTCCCCATTATTTACATTACGAAGATTATTCATGTAATCTTGTATTGTCATTCGACGCTGCAAAACAACTTGTTTTAAGTAATGCAAAACTTTTTAGTTTTGAAAAGAAGCGAATTAATATTATAATCATGTAATTATTACCCGGACTTGAGGATTATGTAGATCTGTATTTAACATAATGACAGAATAAGACAAAACGAAAGTGGCATCTTGAGTCGCGATCTCAGCTAAATTAGATGTGAAATATTGAAAGTATTAGGAAATTTAATAATCAATACGAAAAAATTCTCAATATCAGACTTACGTGGCCCAGATGCGAAATAGATCTCGGCAAAATTTTCCATTATCCTCGATATCTGTTGTGATTCGCCGGGCAATCGAAATGATTCGAGCATTTCCCTCATAGCTTCATCAATTCTTTTCTACAAGATCTTCGAATTTTAATTGATTTGAAGTAACAATTTTTGATGATTGAGCCGTGTTACATACCCCATTGAAATTAAAAAGCTTCACAAAGGCTTTGAGAATGTCGATGTTTGAAGGCTTCGAAAGAAAATCACCTAAAAGGTTTTTATTTAGGCGGGGAGTGACCTTAAGAAAGGATGCAAGACTAGTACTTTTGTCCATAGAAGGATCGTTGTAGATAATCTTGTTTGCTGTTTAGATATTATTCACGGTAAGTTTCAATAAATTCTACTTCCAATCACATGTTAGAGAGGGGACAAAGATACAAACCAAAAGGATTCATTTCTTCACGTCATTTACCTTCGAGAAATTCCAGACCAACTTTAGGATTTTCGTTAAATTTGGCAGCACCCTCTATCAAAATTCGCTTTTTCTTCTTTTTCTCCAAAAGATCGACGGGGGAAGGGTATTTCTTATTATCCAATATGTGAATAAAAGTAAGAGCCAATAAAGTTAAAGTGTGAGCAAGTGGTCAATATTGAGATCCATGAGAAGTCAATCGAACCAAAAAAAAAAGGCGACGGTAATTCTAGAAAAGAATTTTTCTTTAGGCCTATCAAATTCAGTTAATAATTACTTACCGAGGACTCAGATTTATAATCCGTTGCAGATGATGGATCCCACGATAATTCAGAGGTCAGGAAATCTTCCCCTATTTTCTATTAATGAAATCTCATTATAAAAACTTATCTTTCATAGAAATGTAGATGAGCCTGATAATACCTCAGTTTGTAAGCGGTCAGCCATATAGTTTACATAAAGTAGGAGAGCATCAAGACAAAGAATATGCGAGTTGCTAGCGGAATACCCTGTTGAATCAGGGAAGGAGTTCTAAAACATCAACGATAATGGCATTTAGAAAATGAATGATAAAAGTTCTTGCAGAAGATCAAACTCACCCAGCTTAAGAATTTGACTACTTCTTCAAATAAATCCCCACAATATAAATTACAATCATAATTCACCCATAAATCAACCATAAAAGTGGACATTCGAGCCAATTGCCCTAAAGACTCTAATAAGAGTTCTCGAGCTTCTCCCGTCGCTATCGAAGAATCTCCACTAGAACGCAAATTTCTATCATGAAGTGGGGTCGACATTCCTGACGAAAGCGGGGAATCAATGCTGACTAGAGAACCGTTAAATTCTAAGCTGATCTCTAAGTTACGAAAATTGTTTGTGGGCGGGCACAATCTTTCAATAAGAAAAGATAAATATAATTCTTGTTGAAGTTTGAGGTATGGGCGAAGTGTATCAAAAACCGTTGATATTACACGAAGAGTGAGCAATAGTAGTAATATGTTATCTGTTCGTGCAAGCTAGAGCATTTGAATGGTATTAGTATAAATTAGCGCAAAAATACAGAAATATTTGGTATTTTAGTGCTAAGCCCTCAATGTTTCACCTGAAATAAGAATTTACAAAGTTCATCTGCGACAAGATTCCTCAAAGATTCAAAATGACCCATAGTTCGACCACCCACTTCGAATGCCACATTCAAAATGCTGAGTGCCATTAGACGCATAGTATCGGTATGCTTATGATTATGAGGATCAAGTAAGGAAATTAGGACGCGGAGCAATTCTTTTATTGAAGGAAGGCCGAAAGTCTTTATGTCTGAATATAAATTAGATTTAAACAAGGCAAACCTTAAAAATAGCACTTCAAAATTACCCATTTGAGGAATTTATGGGGATTATAAAGTGCTTCAAGAGTTGTACCTTTATCTTTTCCCTTCTCATAATCATCATATCTTTGAAACATGAATTGCACCATGACAATCATTGTGTGTTCAGCAGAGCGACGAAGCATCTCTAAATATATATAAAATATTTTATTCAGATCACTTTATAGGTGGGAGATGTTTCAACTAAATCGATTTTAAGCAAATAAAAGGATGGGAGAATAAAGGATTCCGTAAACGATTCAACAATCGGAGGTCGTACCACTTAAACGCATTTGACAGCACATGCTCAAGCCTGTTTCCATCATCTCGCATAAAGCTTCATCACTCAAAACCTGCCCAACATCACTGGTCAACGCCAATCGTAATATTTGCAAAATCTTCAAAAGTACAAATTCATCCGAAACCGAGTCACTTGGTTCAAATTTACAATGTGTAGCAGCGGATGACAAGGTAGACATCGCAATTGAAATATTTGGCGAATTGATATTGATAATTTCATATGTTAGAAATTTTTCTACACTACTAAGGGCTGTCGCTGTTATTGGACCATTTGTATCTCCAGAACGAATCACCTCCAAAAACGGTTCCAGTAAGGCAAGGGCATCAATTTCACGAACATCTGAAAAAAGAAACCTGGGATCAATAAATTTTTTTATGCAATCATACGACTAATTTATCTTATACAGACCAGATACATTAGATAATTGAACTCTTAGGTTAGAGAAACCTGTCATCAAAGGGCTCTCCTAAAAGACGTAAAGGTTGTTGACTTGAGGTAGGCAAGCTCAAAGGTTATGGAGAGTTTCGTGTGCCCTCTATATGAGTTAGTTTAATACCTGGCTTTGATAAGAATCTTCTGTGATCGCACTTCTTCCTCGTAAACCCATGCTCATGCCAAGTCCACCCATGTTTAGCCGACTGATGCTCACCCCCGACCACCTTGAATTCTTTCTCATGGCACTTGTAACTGAAATGATTTCGGCATAAACTAAATTTAACCAGCTCACTTGACAACTTGGATAATGAATTGAAGCAACATTTTTGCCGCTCATTATTCACAAAATTTGTTTTCTAAAACTGGGTGCGCAATTAAAGTCGATTTTACACTTAACGAATTGGTTAACAGCTTTTACAATGTACAACAAACAAAACTTAAAAACATCTGATATAGTTGCGCACCTTTTTCTGCATGCATTTGGTGGCTTGTATCTCCCATAACAGATAATTTGATGCTATTAGTTCCAGTACTGTAGCGGCGGGCACGTCTTTCGCACTACTGGTCTTTAATACTTTTAACCGCACCTTTTCTCATCTGCGTATACCGAGCCCTAAGAACTCTGCCGCAATGTCAGAACATGTTGAAGATGATGATTTCGCTCCTACTACAACTGCAGGCTATAGGCCCGGTGAAAAGAAGTCAATAGATGAATATAAGGATTTGGACGCTGCTGACGAATCACTTAATAAATGGAAAGCGTCTCTTGGTTTGGGTCAAGTCGCTGGTAAGCATATATCATTTTTTTAGACTCACTTTAGAAGTTCATTTTGAAACAATAAGTGGATAACCTTCTCTTCGACGAACACTACTACAGGACCCTCGAATGATGACCGTAAGGTAAGACTTATCGAAACTGTGAATCGCTTTATGCATAAACCAAACCTAATCTCACAAAATCTAGGTTGTTATTTTGCAACTTGCCTTGGAGGTTAAAGGCAGACCAGATGTTGCTTTGGATTTGTCGAGTAAAGGTGAATAGCATTCCTGACAATTCCCTTTATAGATACTGCGAATATAAAATGACCTCATATTTTAATATAAATAGAGGCCCTCGCATCTCTCAAAAATCAACCTTTTGTGATCAAAGAAGGTGTTGAATACCGCATGAAAGTCAAATTTAGGTAAGTAAACCCAAGGGTTTGAATTTGGAACACTCTGGGATTCATGAATTTGACTTATGTCTCTTTAAAGAATTCAACATGATGTAGTTTCCGGTCTTAAATATCTGCAAGTCGTGAAGAGAAAAGGAATCCGAGGTATTATACAATTAGCTAAACTTGGTACCTTGTTCTCCGTTCGATCTCGCATAATAAAAATACATGAAATTATTTTCGCAATTTAATAGTCGATAAAACTGAAGAGATGATTGGCAGTTACGGTCCTAGCGAAGATCCCTATGAAAAAAAGGTGAAGTTAGCACAGATTGATTTTGCTTGAGATACATGTCATGATTTATTTTCCTGTGCATTCGTAAACAGTTTATTCCTGAGGAGGCACCCAGTGGTATGCTCGCTCGTGGTCATTATGATGCCAAGGTAAAGAACTATTCCTTGAAATTTGGAAATATTTTTCATTTTATTATACCTGAACTAATCATCCATTTGTGGTTTTAGAGTAAATTCGTTGATGATGATGGGGTCACCCATATTGAATGGGCTTGGGTAAGATTAATTAACTTGATAATTATTTTTACTTTAATTCATCACTAATATCACAGGCTTACCTTGAATTTATTTATTTATCCGTCTATCCCAGTCCTTTGATATCAAGAAAGATTGGGATTGAATTTCGAACAATCAACTCTGACTGCTAACCAAGAAAAAAATAAGAAATCATAATTGTATTTAATTCTCAATTTTGTTAAATTAGTTAATTATCACTTGGAAAAAAATTAAAGTCATCACGAACCTTGTAATTTTTTTCATCCAATCATTCTAATACAACAAAGCCACCAAGTGCCTCAATCGTTTTTTTGATTTTTTCTGCTTCTTCTTTACTTGCACTTTCTTTGATTACTTTTGGCGCTCCCTCTACAAATTTCTTAGCCTAAAAGACGATGTCAATCATTTTATGCGGTGAAATATATTCATTCTTTAGTAAGAAATTATATTATTTCTTACCTCTACTAAATTCATTCCCGTGATTATATTTTTAATTTCTCGAATTATTTTAGTTTTAGCAGCAGCATCATACTTCTCTAATTTCACTTTGAACTCGGTTTTCTCTGGGGTTTTTTCTTCCTATCAAGTAATAATATTCTGTATAAGTTGCTCAAAAAAACATTATGTTGATAATAATTAAAAATCACAAACCTCGACTACAGGCGCAGCTGTTGTGGGAGCTGATGTTGCGTTAGAAATGTTGCCTACTGGCATTAATATATCTTGAATATTGAGGCGGGTCTAATATAATAAAAATGGATTAGAGTATGACTTGAAAATAATTTTAGATTTTGATTAAATGCCTTCAGTTCTTGAACAAGATCAGCCGTCTCCAGTAAGGTCAAGGAAGCGATTTGATCAACAATTTTCGTGATTTTCGATCCAGTTTTAGCAACAGGTGACCCTGGGGTTGGTAACCTTTCTTTCGATTTTGCGATAGCTTCAGTGGCGTAATGATACGATTGCTTCTCGATTTTAAACTGACAATTCTCAAAAGGAAAGGAAGGACAACTTCCTCTACAAATGAGAGAGTTGAACTAATGATTTTCCCATAAAAACTCGAGAATCATTATGAACATAGCGACACTATGTCAAAGACATGAACCGTGGCAGATGGAATCAGAAGCTTACAAAATGACTTTAGACAAGCTGAACTGCCCACACTTATATAGAACAGTAGAGAGAGGCCTTAGGAGCTGAGACTGTTAAATTGATGAGTCAGTTTAAAGTAGGAAAAGTAGAATAAGATAGAATTCTTTGAGCTTGTAATTTACCATTTCTAAAACTTTTGCTGACTAGAGAGAATTTTTAAGTTGTATGGCTCAAATTTCATAAGATAAAGCAAAAATTAGTTTTTAAATTAAAAATAAATGCGTTGTTATATATATATATTTTTATTATAAATTTTATTGTAAAATAGATTGCTGTTTTGTTTTGCCTTTTGAGGGCGTCCATTGATTATGGTTTGATGTTGGGACCAATAAAGTTGAAGTTATTTCAGAAACTAAGTAGCAAATACAGTAAAAAAAAAGACCTATCCGAACGCGCAGAATGATGAAACTCGGTGAATGTTAGCGGAATAGTAAAGGAGCCTACCCGCACCGGGTGGAATCTAATAACAACATTGTCATAACTTGTTTTTAAAAACAATACTTACACAAAAGCTAGAAGTGCTTTGCATTCTGGCCATATCAATAATTGAGGAATTGCCTCTATCAGGAAGGTAATCAAGTGATCGTAACATGTCTCGTAAGTTTTTCTTCGCTTTAAATAAATAGTTTGACATTTTATTTTTATTTTCAGACTTAACGCCAGCATTTTCTGCAAGACCAAATTCATAACCCCAATCCAAGTTCATGACTTTAAATATAAAAAATTAGAGCTACTTAAGTAATTTATTACCAAAAATGACTTTTGATTGGTCATGTGTGTTGCGAGAAGGCCTGGGCCCCAAATAAAAAAATTTAGAATTAAAAAATTTATTTTTGAACATATTTATTTTTTAACTTTTAATTTTTCGTAAATTATATTAGTTATAATTATACAATTTGCAAATCAGAATTATATTTTTTAATAAATAAAATAATAAATAAAAATACATTTCAAATTCAAATAACAAAAAATTTCAATATAAATAGTAAAATAATATAAAATTATTTTTTATCAAGATTTTCAATAATTTTAAAACTTTAAATTACAAACCATCATATGTCAAAAATTTTTACCAATAGGTAATAGTCTCTCGGATTAGAATAGTTTCGCGACGGCGACAGGATTTGAACCTGTGCGGGCAAAGCCCATGTGATTTCTAGTCACACTCCTTAACCGCTCGGACACGCCGTCAATATAACTCATCTTATGCAGCCAAAATTTCTTTATAATAAATACATGTAAATTGATACTTTAGTGAAAAAAAATGTTGATCCAGTTTGACAAACTCTTCAATGGTCAAAGCGATGCAACCGAAACCTCTTTCCTTCAACAATTTTCTATAGCACTGGACTAAAATATGAGATGGGAAGAGTTTTCGGATTAAACAGCTGTGAGATTCAGCCTGTTTCAAAGTTTTACTTGACATTAATTGTACCTCACAACCTAGAATTTTAGAGCGTTTTTTGTACAAAGGCCAAATAATTGTTATCTAATATGACGATTTCTTAGGGCCAGTGGTGAAGGTAGATATTTGCTTCTCTCTTTGATAAGAATTTACTTTGATCGTTGGAATACTTTAATAAAAAACAGGATTTTTTATTTTTGTCAAAATGGTTTTACAAATTTCTTAATTACGGATATTTTAATTTAATCAGTAGAATATAATTATGACTAACCATTATTGAATATCAAAAATCTAATTCAATTTTGACTCTCATGGATGTAGTCCTCACAGCAAAACCATTCCTACATTTCTAATATGGGGATTGCTATAAATTGTGTTCTCAAGAATAAATATATGATTGATTAGTCCTTTCTCAATTTACTTTAAGTTTATTTTTCAGTCAAACTTCATAAATCCAAATAATATATTTCCACGTCTTTTAGGGCCGACTACTTTTTTTTAATAAAGTTGAATCAGTAGAAAATGTTGTTAATAAGTGTTTTTTGATAATACTTTTTAAATAAAAGTAAAGTTTAAAAAAAGAAAAAGGCAAGGAAATCTATTAAAAATTGGTGTTTATCTTAAATATATAGATAATTGCAATTAAAAAAATACAAAAATAAGTCGCAATTATTTTTTCTTAAAAATAATAATATGAAATCAAAGCCTGATAATAATATATAAAAATGTCTGATTAAAGGAGTATTTTTTATTCTTAAGCAAAACTTGAAAAAACCAATAAGTTATCCTATTGTATCTTTGTAGCTTATAATTAACAATTTATAATAAATTCAGTTTACTTTTTTACTCTCTCCTTTCTCTCACGCTATGGAAAAAATTAAAAGTGAAAATGATATCGCTATAAGAAAATAGTAATAACAAAAATCTTAAAAATTAATAAAATCTATAAAGGGAAGAAGTAAAATCACTCAATCCACCACAACTCAAATTTCTTATTAGGTTGGACATGAAGTGTAAGAGCTGTATTCCATTCATTCTCACTACGAATCACGAACAATTCGGGCGAAACTCCATCATTCTGGTTAACGCGACAAGCCATTTCTTTGATTTCAGGGATGTCGTAGGATTGTTGAATGATCTTTTTAACACTGTCATATTTTATAGACGGCGAGAAACTAAATAAACGAATTTCGTCTTCTTGTGCTTGAATCTCGGCTTCGGACTCGCCCTTAGCTGCTGAACCTTTACCATTATAATGGAACTTAATTAAAAGATTTCCACTAGGATTAATGCCATCAGTGGTAGAATTAGTCGTGATGCTGGCCATCTAAAAAAAACCATCAAGAAAAATGATTAGTGTGCAGAGAATACAAGATGAAGTATAATTTTAGAATTCGAGAAAAATTTACTTCGTCACCCGCCGAAAAAATGGTACCGGGAGGATGAAATTTATGAGCTTTTACACAAACTAGGGATGGGACTTTCAAGACGCGACTTTTTTGGATTTCAAAGTTGACATGTATTCTGATAAGGTCAACCTTTTGCCGGGGGGTATTTGGGTCGGCTACGAATCGAATGGTAGAGGAATGGTCTAAAGAATGAATATATTAGGGGATAGTAAAAAGAAAATCAAACCATTATGTCGTAGAATCGAGCCCTAATACCAATCATCACTGGAAATTTTTGGTGGTCATGATTCTGATCTAAAATTTTGTATTGAATCTGCAAAAGCAAAATGAGTTAGTAAAATAAAAACGGCATAAATTTACATAATACATGTATTCAATTAAAATACCATATGCTTGCGATCAGCATGCAAGCACAACACCAAAGTATCTCGTCCAATTTGATGAATCTCCTGGATCGCTTCCAATGGAATATAGATTTTTACTGTTTTCTGGGGTAATTCAATAGCGATAATACCATTTAAATAGCGATACTGGAAATTCGCATAATCTTCTTTGTACTTGGAAAGACCCAAAACTTCATGAGATCCTAAATTAACTTCTTGCAGTCTGAATGGGATGTACTCATGTTTGATTGGCATGACAGCTGCAGGGATCAACTCATTGCCAAAAATATCTTGTTCTATAAGCCTCCAGTCTGGTTGAACAAAAAGTCTTTGATGGTTCGAATGAAAAGGTGAATTGAGATGATGAGAATTTAAGAATTGGCGGCGTTGAGGTGGAAGGTAAATTTGTTTTTGAGGTAGTGATTGTTGGAAAGATCCATCTTGGATTGGTTTGTTGTAATTTTTGTAATTTGGATAGAGTTTAGCGTAAGCTGTATACGGTAAAAGTCTCGTTAAATTTAGGTAGAAATTTTCAATAGTAGTCACCTATTTGATGCAACTTACGTGGATTTGGACGTGATATAGGAATAGGTTGGTTCATGAAACTTGAAGTTCCTTGCTGCGGCTGATATTTAACAGGGAATCCTTGAGTATTTGAGAACCGCTCGTCACGTTCATTTTGCCTCGTCATCATAAAAGATCTGGGATAATTTGAAAACATTAGGGGAATAATGATCTAAAATTTAAATTTATAATAGAGAGAAAATTTTGGTTTGAAAAGACAAAAAATTCGTGAAAAATTTTAGAAACTATTTACAAATATAAAGATTTAAATATTTTCGTCAAAAGTAGTCCGATTAGATTTAAAAATTGCAAAGTTAAAAAAGTTGGGGACAGAGAGAGGCAAAATTAAAGAAAATTTATGGAAGCCCAAGTGATGTTAATCTATGAATTTTTCTTTAAATAAATGTAAATTTCAGCGATTCTTTGACTATAAGAGAAAAATAGCTCGAGAATTAGAAAGTTTGATTAATTAGAGCGAAGTTTTCGATTCGCATCATATTGATGTCGAAAATTAGAACAATTGACTTGATCATATAACGACACGAATTTTGAATTGTGTTCCTATTTCGTAAATTTTATGTATGTTATATTAATTGATTGTTAAATTTATCTGTAAATATATTTCTCATTTTCATAATTCTAGAAAATTTGGAACATCTAGGTTTTTCTGAATAAGTTTAGCCATCTTAATCAAATGCAAAGAAAGACACTTTATTTCATAATTATAACTTTTTAATTGTCACTCTCATAATTTATGCCGGATAATAATCTTTCAATAAAATTTTGAATATTTGTTTAGCAAAAAGATTCAAATGGAGCTGTTTTTATCACGTGTGATTTAAATATTGTCAAGTGTACAATTTGATAAGATATATTTCAAACAAAAGGTATATAAAAAAATTTTGCCCATTTTATCGTTGAAAAACAAACCTTTGGGAATTCAGGTTAAGAAAATAATTATAATTAAAAACTCAAGGTGAAATTTTTGGTAAAATTGAATTTGGCAAAGGTTTATTCGATGTTCTTTTGAATTAAAAAGTGATTTGTTATGGTAAGTGGTCCCCGAAATAATAATAATAAAAACCCCATCATTTATTATTTATATCATGTTTTATCGTGTGACTAGAGGAATATGATTGGTAGTCGCATTATTGGAACCAGTGTTGAAATTCGAGTAGAAAAAATTATATCCTTTCAATAATCCCCTTTTCTTTCCATCTTTTACTCTTCCAATAAATTCTCCACCTCTACTTTTGCCTTTTACAACCTCTAGGAACTATGTCAACCCGTTCGAAAAGAGCTGCTGACCAAAATCTTAACCAAAAGCATACACAAATTCTGCGTGCTTGCTTACAACTACCCGAGAACAAATATTGTGCTGACTGCAAAAGAAAAGGTTACTACCTAACTAAAAGATTTTGATCTTCACAATCAACGCTGACGTTCACTATTAATAACAACAATTAGATCCTCGTTGGGCTTCCTGGAATCTCGGGATCTTCGTTTGCATACGTTGCTCAGGAACTCACCGCTCAATGGGAACACATATTAGTCGAGGTAACTACATTTTTATGATTCTTTAAATCCTCGAGGCTAACATTCCTAGACAATAAAATGTTTTGGAATATCATAGTTAAATCTGTTGATCTAGACATATGGACACCTGAACAAGTCGAGGTTAAAATTTAATCTTATTACGACATTTATACATTTCTGTTTTGCCTTAAGAAATTAATAAAATCTATTATTATATTTACAGAGCATGGTTCGATGGGGTAATGGAAGGGCAAATAGGTAAAAATACAGCTGTTATGTTATGAATTTTCGATGTTGTAAAATTTTTTAGTTTTATCAACCATATTGAATTTTCTTGTTATGTAACGAGAAAGTTACTGGGAAGCCAAATTGAAAACAAACTCTTTTCCTCCAGAAAGGTATTTGGTTCTTGTTGATATATGATATATGATATATGATATTAAATCCATCAAATTAACCACATAAACTTCTCTAATACTCTTTTTATCAGTATGATCGACCAATGGATTCGGTCCAAGTATGAAATGAAACGATGGGCAATGAAGGGATCTATCCCTGACCCTAATACGCTAGGGAACGGGATTTCTGTAAGTCCGAGACTATAGCGAAGCAAGGTGTCTCCGGTTTTATTTATTTATACGTCTTCTGTATTTTTACAATGTTGAATATGAATAAATGGTTTAATTGATTTTTAGGTACAATTGTCTAATATACCTGAAAAGGAAAATAAGATCGTGGTAGATGATTTTGACGCCTTTGCAGCATCTACTCAAATAAAATCGTCATCTGATCAAGACACTACTACGTCTTTTTCTAATCTCCAAGGAGCAGAATTATTTTCATTAGGAAAACCTGTATCTGTCAGTTCTGCCCCTTCCAGCCCAACTCAACAAAAGGCTTCATTGCCCCTTTTGCGTTCTACTACTCCTAATCCAATACCGGGATCTCCATCCCATGACATTTTGAAATCATCAATTCTTTCCCTATACAACAGCCCGACATTGAGACCAATACCGAATGGACATCTTACTGCTCCTCACGGAACATCACTGTTACCGCCTCAAGGATATAGACAGATTAATGTGACACCGGGACAAGCAATTAATGATCTCAATATGAATCCGAATATCGATTTTTCAAAGCTGATGCAAACTCAAAATTTTCAAAAAACATCCCCACTACCTCATGGAGGACAATTTTTTGGCGCGTTTTCGCCTCCAAAACAAGCATCATTTTCTAATAATAGGTCAACCGGCCAAGAAGTGGCAAATCCTCATGATGAGTAAGTTTCTTTGCACCAGAACCACGATTGAATGATATTTAAACTAATTTGATTTTTCCGTTTTGCAGCGCTTTTGGTGATCTCATGGACTTTTCAAAATTTCAATGAAAAGGAATTTCAACTGCTAGGTCTAATTTATTTCATTTAATTAATCCAGACATTTTAAAGTTTTTATTTAGAAAATACTAGTCCAAACAGCGACAATTAATCGTTTTTAAACTCGATATATATATTTGAGCTTTACGACCGAATAGCTCCCATTCCATCCTATCTTAAACCTATACTCTCCAAAACTTTGAACATCCCTCGGGACAAAGACCCTCCTTTTTTTTATCGAAAAATAAGGATTTTCCCTTATCCCTTTAGTCTAAAAATAAACCTTTTGGTTAATTTTGATTAAAGCAAGACGAACTCAAAATGAACAGGTCTAAAACTAAATAATGGTTAAAGCCTTTTATTGCCTTGTTCCGTATAACTAGTTATTTAATGAGAATTAATTCATACCAAAATGTCTTAAAAATGACCTTATTTTTGTAATTTACTAATAATAGCTTAATATATTAGCCAGATTGACGACATCTGATTTCAACAAAAAACTGACTTCACACAATTCAGTACAACACATGAGTCCATTTGCCAAAAATTTTATTTTTTTAAACACAATAAAATAGGCATATAGTTAAAAATCAAAACCACATTCTTCATACAATCCCTTATAAACCTAACATGTTACGGATCTGTGGAGAGTCTGGAATACTACGCATATACCGAATTTGTAAAGGTGGTGTGAATGGAACCCTTCGACTTTTATAATCTTTCGCAAGTTCACCTACACATCTCTGGGCAGATATTTATTGAAAATTTTAAAATAAAAAAACATGATATATATATATAAAGAATAATACATGATATATATATAAAGAAAAATATGAAATACCTCCAAGGCCACAAAATGAGCAATATTTGACTCAATCAAAGGTAAACTGGGCTCGTCAATTACCAATTTTGTTGTGAGAAAAGGCCATGATCGATATAATCCATCAAATTGTAGGTCCATAAAATATGTTTGAACGATATCACCTTTAATTCCAATAAATTGTTTAGTAATAAAAGATAACAAGCTGGTAGCAATATAATAAAACAGACCAAAGTTAAGGAGCATTGCTGTTTTTCCTGGACCACCTTTCAAGGTCAATAGCTGATTGATTGTCTTCCTTGCTCGCAAATTAACTTTTGCAAAATCCTTTTTCTTTTTTAGGGTACTCGACCCTAATGGCTTAACTTCAGAATTTAATAAAGGTACCGTATCCACGGTACAAGAAAGATCAGGTCTTTGCCTTGTGCCCTTGATAGCACGATTCAACTGCACTTCATAATCCTTGTATTTCTTCAGAAAAATTGGACGTATATAAGGATGCAAATATTGACAACAATGTTCATCCTCTGAAGTTTTTTGTGGTGCAAGATCAGGTACATTTTCTCGTCTGAATATGTTAAATAAATTCTGTTGACTAAATTCTATTAAATAAATTAAAATAAAAAGAACATCAACCTACAACTCATTGAAAGTTCGTGCAACTGCTCTGCTCATTGGAGTTTCATCAGCATGCATATAACTGTCCTGGCCTGACAAATGTTTGACCACAGCCTCATGTAAAGCAATTGATGCTGAGGCTGGTATCACTTGTTCATGGATTGTATGTGGATTTGTTTGAGTTATCATCTGCCATTCTTCATTAGTAAAATAATTTGGATAGGGACAGCTTCGGCAAAGCACAATAATGGATGAAAGTGCCCTAAAGTGAATGCGAAATTACATTTACATGTGAGCATAATTGTGATTTTCAAACTTATAAATTTCACAACACTTACAATATTTCATATGTATTATGCCAAGTTAATTTAGTTGTCTTAAGCTTTTTAAGAACTTCTTGCTGATATTCACGAAATTTTTGTGAAACGTTTATATTCCCAACTTTCCACTAATTCACAAAAAAAGTCATTGGGATTAATATCCAAGGCAATAGCTTGGGCCGCCAGTAAAACTATGACACTGGCAGTCGAAGTGTAAATACGTCCGCAACTTTTGATGTGAAGAACTCTTAATAAAAATAAAACAGGAAAATAAGGAATCCAAAATTTAATACTTCGTATATTAATTCTTGTTGCAGACTCCTGATAAGTGAATCGAGATCAAATTCAATATTTTCATTGTCTTCGATCTCATCTGTATGGTCCTCCACAATATCTGTCTTGCCTTTATGATCATCCACAATTGTAGTTTTCGTCCGTTTTGTCTCTGACAGAATGTTTTGCTCAGTTTGATCATTCTAAAGTGTAGTTTTCATTATAAATAAATGACAAAATAATTGTAGCTAAAAATATATGCATCTGTACCTCTTCCTCACAATGGCTTGTGTTTCGTCTTTTCCCCAATGTGGGTTGTTCTAAGCTTCATCAAAATATAAGATCATGTCCAGAGTGTAAGTAAAAAGCTTTGGATAAACTTTAAATTTAATAAGTCCCAAATAATCTTACCTTTTTGGACAACCATCTCCTGGCTTCGGATTTTCAGGATATTTTGATCCTAATTTTTGAATATTATACTTCCCGACTTTACCTAACAGATCGAGACTGCCAGTAACATGTATGTTCTCAACCGACAACTTATTTTATATAATAGATTACGTTAGTTATAATAATCAGAGCAATCAAATGACATCTAAGATTTGACTCACTTCTTTTCGCTCACGCACTATTTCATCCCAATAAAGCTTTAACCCTTGATTTAAGCATTCAGACTTTACCTATTGCGAAGACAATAGAATGACAACGTTTTGTGACTGTAACATAAAAACTTCAAACACCAAATTATGAAAGATTTTCTCGATCTTGCAAATCTTAGCAAGTCGCAATGATGGCGCCCGACCGACAACCGGATACCCAAGGTCGACCGACAACCGACCAGGAGCGCAACCATCATTACTTGGGTCGACCGACAACCGAATACCCCTGAACGACCGACAACCGTTCAGGAGCCCCCTTTCGCTATATTTGATTTTGCAATAAGAATCTTTATAAATAGAAAGATAAAACCTTTATTCCCAAAGCCTTATAGTTATTTGGAATAATTTCTTGGACGGCCCTCAAAAAACGAGTAGCCCATGCATTCTCAAGGCCTTCCCATTTTTCTGAAAAGGGTGGTGAATTTACAATAACATTACGGTGAGACTTTAGGAAACCATAGAATGACCAAGCTTCACGGTCCTTTAAGTAGGAGGCGAGAACTGAAGAGGATCTATTAGAAAGAAATTTTGGATCGGAAGTTGAGTCATTTAATATAAAACTTACCGGAGTAACCTGAGTAAGGTTCATTATCGTTCGACATTTTTGAAGACGCGTAACCGTGAAAAATGAGACTAGAAAAATTTTTACAAAAATCTTCTTTTCACATGCATTTGTGGCACCAAAATTTATTGAGCGTCAGGTGTCTATCATAATTTTGCTGTTAACAAGATAGGGTAAGAGTTCTCTGAATTTGTTTATTAGGGATATAATGTTAATTTGATGCCTGAATGAGTTAAGAACTTAGTCCAACAGTAATGAACTGCTAGTTCGACGCTGATGCAAGCTGGGACTGCTAGTCTGAAGGATAGTTCCTGGTTCAATGCTATATAGTTATTGAAAACGATTATTGGAACATTTCTCTTAAGTACTAATGCATTAATTATATATTTCGTTTTCCCAGAATTGGACCATGAAAATCGGTCTGCAGGTGGGTTTTTAGGGTAAAAATTTTACAAATAGTGTTTTCATCAGAGACTCGAAGTGTATTGCTCACATTGTGGCCTTGGGAAGTTTTTTTGGATTAGACGTACAGTGATAATTAACATCAGCTCTAATAATAACCTATATCGGCTTGAAAGGAAAGATATCTTGCCAACCTTGTAATGGGCGATTCTTGGCTTCCCCGAACTGTCGGTGTTGGCGCCTCAGATCCCGTTAAGAGATAATCACGAAGCTATGTGCTTCAATTGTAAAGCCAAAGGCCATCTTGGAAAGTATGTATCAAATGGTTTCTTTTGATTAATTTATCAATGTTAATTTATTTTATATACTCGCTTTTAGGGATTGTCCTGAACCAAATCTTTTAAATTCATTATTAACTTTTAGAAGTACCTCCCTTGACTTACCAAAATTATGGTTCTTGTGATCATTGGACAAAGTAAGACAAAAAACTTTGAAAAATTCCTCTTAAACTGATCACTTGAAAATCCAATTAAGAAGAGCGCCCGACTATTACGCTGAATATAGGTCAAAAGCAATAATCTTGTCCTTCTCTCGGATACTAGTAACTAATGCCTCTTTTCTCAAAATCATACATGTGATTCGAAAGGTGTCCAATCATCTGTACTAAAAGTGGCAAAGGTAGATTTCAATTATTGATTTTTTCGATTTATAATACAAATCAGAGTAAAAATCTAATTACTAGTTTGCATAAAGGACATACGATTAGAGATTGTCCTTCTGAAAGAGGTAGTGATCCTTTTTGAGATGGTGATAATAATTGGAATCCTGGAAAGCTTCATGGGAAACTGAAAAAGCGCCTTGTGCAAATGATGTTGGTGATGGGAGCGGTTGGAATTCACATAAAGTACCTTGGGAAAACAAAAAACGAAACAAAATCAGTCCATGATGCTTCTGGTGACGGATGGGCTCCAATCATAACCTGAGTAGTGACGACTGGAGTAAGAATGTGCCCTGGGAAATAATCATAAGCCCAGGGCTAATAAAGAGCGATTAAGTCCTAAAGGTGATTGGAACTCGAATATGCCTCGGTGGAGACTGGAATTTTAATAATAATAATAATAATAAACCGTGAGAGACTAGACTAGAAAATAAAGCTGGGAACTATCCAAGTGGCGGTAACTTTTATTCAATAAAGGAAGTCAGGAAGTCATTGAACCGATATTTAATCAACGAACCTTTTCTCAGGAGTCTATGGCCTGCAAGGGAATCCCAAAAAGATAGGCTACGGAGCGACATTAATGAAAATTGCCCTGATATACCATGGAGAAATAAAAGGGAAGCTGATGATGGAATTAGACCATGGCTAAGTCAATTCACAAACTCTGGCTCTTCCTATAATGAACCACCTCGCGGTTGTAGTGTTCAACGCAAAGAACTTTTTGGACGCCACGAAGCAATGATAAAGACGAACTGATAGTTACTTCATCTTTTGCCCAACGGGGATACTAATCATAATCAGAAAATAACCGCTAAACAATCTGTACGCCATTCTAAGAATCAATGAATAAAAGTGGTCGTCCTGATCTTGACAATGTTGATGCCTGGTGGTAATAATGGTTTATTAATCCTGATTCTTAGGATCTGTTCTTTTAAAATTTTACCTTTCCGATTCAAGACTTGGTTAATTAATATAAAAATTAACGATGCATCATTTCGAGCACTTCTCATTTCTAAATATCATTCTTTTGCTAAAAAACAATCTGGACTCAAAATTACTGTGTAAATCTTCATGTAACCCAGATCACCGTGTACAGAAAAGCGACTCGATACACAGATTTAGAGTTTTGGGAACTATTGCTGAATAACACATGTTATTTGATAAACACAAATAGATATTAGTCGAGACATTAAAAGTGAGGTCATTGACACAGGTATGTATTTCATTATATGAAACCAAATTTTTTTGGGGATTAGGAGCATTCCCGTATTTGACTTTTTTGCAAAAAGGAAATAAAACTCATCTTGGCTAATTTACCTTTGCCATTTAACTGCACTGCTCTAAACTTCCTAACCAACAGCTCCTAAACCAACAAATGAAAATCATCAGTGTAAAAAATTAAAAAGGAGAGCCAGAATTCCCAGGGTACTATTAACGGAGGCTTTAACGATAATAGTGGTAGATACGGGTATCATAAAATGGACATATAGGAGATCCATTAATGATTATACCCAAGTTGCCACATTTAAAACACTTGAATTCATCTGAGAGCTGGTTCAAAAAAGGCTTCAAAATTTAAAAATTTTCCTTTCAAATTATTTAGGGTATTTAAAGCCTCGATTTTGGAATCGTAATATGGCATATTCCAGATTGTCTTGATCCTTTAAAGTAAGGTCATCGATATTCAAATCAGGAAAATTACTTGAAAAACATAAATTATTTACTTCTTTTGCTTTCAAAGGTTTTTTGTGATTTCCCATCCATTTTGATAATACCATCCAAAGTTATATTGTGTATTTTGATTTCTTGTCTTTGCTGTTTTTAAATAGAATTGAAATGTTTTTTCTAGATTTTTTATTATTTTCCATTTATTTCGATAATATGTTCCAATACTGGTTTGTGGACTTGGATTTCTCCCTTTTTCCAGATTTTTGTTGTTTCCAATCAATTTCGATGATATGCTCTAAGCGCAATTTGTGCAAGTAAATGTCCTGCCTCTGCAGCTTTTGAAAAGAGTTCAAATGCTTTTTCTAAATTTTTGTTGTTTCTTTTCAGCATAACAATTTGCAAAATTGTATTGTGCATTTAAATATTCTGCCTCTGCTGCTTTTGAATAAAGTTCAAATGCTTTTTCTTTATTTTTTATTGTTCTTTCTCCATTAGCATAACAAAGTGCAAGATTGTATTGTGCCTTTAAATCTTTTGCTTCTGCTACTTTTGAATAGAGCTTAAATGCTTTTCCTCAATCTTGTAAAGTACTAATTCCAATGCTGTAACAATGATATAAGAAAGATTGATCTAAAGGATCTTCTGGATTTGCTGCTCTCTGAAATTCTAAAAATGCTTTTGTCGAATTAAGAATAGTTCCAATCCTATGTTCTAAAGAAAAACCGAGTAAAATATAATCTATCGAACACTTTGAACTTTTATTATTCAAACAATCAAATAAATCTTCAAGTTTTTTCTGATTGTGCACAAGATATTTTTTTACCAAGTCAGCAACTTTTGAATATTTTCTAGCTAGGAAATAGATAAATTTTCTTTTATAACAATCAATGCTCCTTTAAGCCAATCAAAGAGTGAAGTTACATTTTCAATTAATGAAGTTGAAGCCATGATTTTTAAGCAAAAAAAATAGATTATCAAATTTCTAATATTTTAGAAAGGTAAAGAAAGATTTTTAAAGAGTTCATCTTGCCAATAAATAAGAATTTCAACTGTAATTTTAATAAATCACATTCCCGAAAAGGCTAGACCTTGAAGAATTCTGAAATGTTAGAAAGTTCTGAGAATGGTTAAATAAGTAGAACTCAAATGATGATAAAGGCGTAAGAAACTATGCTTTGCATTGTCTTTTTGCTATTTTCAGTTTAAATGAAAACGTAAAATTGAGTTACACATTGATTGGTGATTGCTAGTTTTAATAACTTATTAATAAATTTCTTTGAGACTTTTATAAATTCATAAGGTATCTTAATAACAAGTTTAATATAATTTTTTTAGCTTGGATTTCAATAAAAAGTTATAAAACAAATTAATTATTTTTTAGAAACTGCTTTTAATCAAAAAATCCTATTATTATATATTGCCTTGATTTAAGTTCAAACCGTTTTAAGGATCAATATCGACTAATTAACATAATTATAGAAACAAACTCCAAAATCTTGAACTATTTGACGAATACTTGTGCAAGTCTTTTATTTATTTATTCAATTTAATAAAGATATTAAAAATCCTAGTAAAAAAACAAATATTATAAAAAATTGAAATTTAGTTTATTTTACAATTAATAATGACAAGTTTCATAATTTTTAATATTATTATTAATAATTATTTTCAATTATATATATGTATTTTTTAGTATCAAATTCATATTTAATTTCATGATTCAAAATATTTAAACAATTATAAATTTATTTAAATTACAAATTAACAGATTCCCGCAGAAAACTCCAAAGATTTTGAGTTTATTTAAATTTGATTTTAATAAGCTTTTTTCACTGAAGAAAAATATGCATAAAAAGTCTGCACATTCTTTAATCTTAAATTTTATTAGAAGTTTATGTTAAAATCACTATTTCGTAGTTCTTAACAGATTTTCTAAATCGAGTAAAACATATAGCAATTTTTATGATTCATTGATTCATTTTCATTCTTTGCTTTTAATCATTTCATGAATTGATAGAAGATAGAATTTAATCTTTGCACGAAAATTATTATTAGCGGGAAACTAAAATTCATTTTTTCACCCTATAATTAATGTATAAATATTGATCACAATCACTTAGATAACAATTTATTAATTACAAAATAGTTAATATTTTACTAATAACATTAAAAATCTGTATGTAAAAATATTAAGAATTAATTTTTGAAAAATAATTTATTTAGTGTGCCACACTTAATTTTGAAAATATAAATTATTTTAATATAAAATTGTATTTTAAATTTATGTAATTCTCATTTTTAATTTATTCATCTTTAACATGAAACAATAAATTCTATTGAAATTATGAATATATATGAAACATTAGATTCAGGTTTTTTCTAATTAAATAAAATAAATACCTAAATTTTTTTAACATAAATTGTTTCGAATTGGTATATTGTTTGTTTAATTAATTCAAAATATAATTTTGTAAAATATAAAAGTTTAATTTCGATTTAATAATATTTTCCTGCCATATTCGAAAGTCCAATGAAATTAACCTTTTTTTGTAATATTTGGTTACCAATTTAATATGAGAACTATTTTCTTAGATATTTAGTAAAATTAATTACATTATATAAAAAACAATTCAAATTAAAAGAGAAAATATCTTAATAACTTTTACAATTGTGTTCATTTGTGAGGTTCAGATAATCATTTAAAGAATTGAAACTTTGTTTAAATTTTTCTTGATTAAGATAATGACCTTGGTTCTTCAAATTTCGGTTCCATGTCAGAAAAGAATGATAATAGTCAAGGAAAGAGAATTTCAAATGGCAATAATCTTCAAATTTTGCATAATTGAACATTGACTGGTGCTACTAAATCATCTAGGTTCTTCAATAGAACCTTTGGCAGAAGCGATAAATCTCAGCTTTTGAAAGAATCCTCTTAAAAATGCACTAATATTTATTTGTTCACGTAAAATGTTAAAAACCATTACCCTAAATTTTGATTATGCGAGAATAGTAGAATAATGCAAATAACAATATAGATTTAAAGAAATGTATTTAAAGTATTCATTCTTTATTATTCATATTTAAGAATTATTGTACATAAATTAATAGAAATATAAAATATTTGTATAGTAAGCAATGTTAAAATATTTTAATCTCTAGTTAATGAAATCTATTTGTTAAAAAAAATATATATTTGGAAAAGAGAGTTCTTTTAAAAAAAATAGGAATATTTATTTATATGTTTCAATATGTTAAAAATAAATTAATTTTAGTTTTTTAGTTTTATAGGGCCTTATTTAAATAGCTCTTAAGTTCACCGAATTATCTACTGATAAAGAGAAAATTTTTTGCACCAATTCTTTTTGTATTTGCTGAAAGCTAAATAATTTAATCAATTAATTTTGTGTGCTTAATATCTCTTCTGAAGAAAATTCAATTCTAAGCAATTTTTCAAATCCATCGAATGTTTGATTTTATTCGAATTTAAACTATACTTTCTATTTTGAACTTAAAAGCCTTTAAAAAGCAGAAAACCTTTAAACTAGAATGAACAAAATATATTTGTGTCAGTGTTAAAGTAGGCATTATTATGCTAGATTTATATTTTTTGAATGAGCAATAAAAAATATTAATGAACTTAATTAGAAATTATTCTGATTAGAAAAATCTATATTCTTAAATATGATTTGATACAAGTTTTTAAATTTATATTTTGGAAATCTTTTTATTTAATTCAAAATCAATTATATTGTAAAATTTCAATACCATATTTAATTTTATTAAATTATATAAACAATATATATAAATAAAATTTTTATAAAAAATACTAATATGTTTAATCAATTTAAATTAAAAAGGCTTTATTATTATTATTATTATTATTAAAAAATATAGTAAATAAAGGTATTAATATCTTATCAAAATTTATTCTATTTATGATTAAAAGTATTTAAGCACTATAATTAATGCTTATTTATAAATTTCTAAAATGTTGAATTAAGTTTATTAACTGAAATTAATTCAATAATGTATGTATATTAAATTACGAAGCTAAAAAATGTGCACAAACAATTAGGAATATTGTAATTAGTTTATTAATTATATATAATGTATTTTTTTAAATCTCAAGATTATTTTCCACTATAATTTTAAGATAAAAGTCAATAATAGGTTTTTAGAGATTTAAAGGTTTTAATTAAAACACTTTCTAATCGTAGCATAATATTTAAGGTGTGGTGAATCTACTGAAAAGGTATTGACATATCAAGTGCCCAGAGTTCCTTTGTTGCGTACTCTAATAGGTTCCATCGGCTGAGATTTTGTTTCCTCCATACATATATAAGAAAGAATGTTGAAATTCCCATTTTCAATCCATCTCTTTTTTGATCTTTTTCTATTAATTCCAAAAGGATTGTACACATAAATTTTTATTTCTTACTTGTTTACTTATGAGTACCATTGAATGTCCCCTTTAAATTTTGAAATCATATTTATTATTTATGCCGTTTTTAATATAAAAAAATTTATAGAGACTTACCATCGTGGAGATGAAAATTAAGAAACAAAAATATATGTTAAAGTGGTTCCCTATTTTGTTAATTAAATTCAATATGAATTTGAAGAATAAATTAAAGATATTTTAAAATGAGATCAAAAATTTTTGCGGTTTACGATTCATTAGAAAATCTTAAGTCTCGACGATGAACTAATTTAAAAGATAGGTTTTTGAAAGGAGTTTTGAGATTTAGCACTAAAAAATATTCAAGTATATTTATTTCTATCTCCTTGTTTATTTTGTGTAATCTAAAATATTTTTATCATTAAACAGAATGTGGTCTTCTATGGCAAATAGCCTAATGAAGTAATATATTCATTTAAAAAGCTGATTGCCAAAAACTTTATTTACTTTTCTTTGCAAAGCGTGAAAGCAATAATGTAAATATAAGTCTTATTTATTCCTGCCGCCACTCATTTTGTTTATCCACCTATTTTTTCATTTGCCTAATGTATTCTAATTTCTTAATTAGAACTATGAAGTCTTTAATGCAACTAAGATTGTCAAACTAATTAGTCTTACCCTTCACTCATGTAAATGTTATGTCACAGCACGAAATCGAAATATGGATTAGCTTTTATAATATGGTATCAATTCAAAGTATCAACATTAAATATTAAATATGAGAAATCTTATAGATTTAAAAATCGCCGGGACCGGAAGGAAAAGTCTAATCATCTTCAATTTGATTTTTGCGTTTACTATTTATGTAAACCAATTACTTTTTGTGACTTTTTATTTATTAAAAGATATTTTGTTTCTTATAAAAATGAAAATATTTATAAGTATCTTGTAAAATAATTTTTTAGATGTACAATTCATTTATATTTCTATCTAAAATTGATCTATAAATTAATAAATTTCTTATTTTTGCAACATAACATAAATTCTAATAAAATTATCACTTTTATAGATGTTGATGTTAATAATGTTACTAATTTGTACATATATTATATGTAGTATTAAACTTTTTTAATAAAACTTCGGATGCCCAATTATATTGAGTAATAACCTAAAATATTAATATATAATATTTAAATTTAAAATTAAATAAAATTATGACTTACAGCTTTATGTGTTTTATGATAACCAGCATGTTGCAATTTTTAATGTAATCTTTTAAACAACTTATTTCATAATTTTCATCAATTACACGCATGATATTATTTATTATTAATATGAAAAAGACTTTGTAAACCAAGTTTTAAAATTAATAAAATAATTATTGAATTGTTAATTAAATAAAATTTGTTTGATATATTAGCTATCATTTCTTGAGCAATTAATGCCTTATTAAAACAATTCAAAGACATTATATTTATCTATTTATTAAGAATAATATTAAATTTATTAATAGAAATAAAACTAATTCATTCAAGAACATTTAAATATTAAAGGAATTGAAAAAATGCTTTGTGTTAGTACTTTTGTAAATTTAAATTGTATTAGCAATATATTGACCAAGTAAATTTTAAAACATGATGTTGATTTCAAAACCGAAAAAAGTAACCTTCGATTCTTCTATAATAATTTATAATAAATTGAAACAATATTTTAAAATTAAGCCATCAATGTTTAAAGAAATTGATTTGACCATTTTTTTTGAATTCGTTTTATTTTTTTAAAAACCATTATTTTTGTGTCTACTAATAAATTAAAGTTGGTATTATGAAGTATTTTTATATTGTTTTTCTGTTTTTTTTTTAAAAAATATTGTTAAATGTTGCTTTATTAATGAAGTTGCTATTTTTTATAATACAGATAAAAAAAATTATATTTAATTATATTACAATTAATTGTAAATATCAAGATTTGTTCTATAATATTATTCAATAAAAGATTTATTAAGATAAATTAAAAAAGTTTAAGTAAAAACAAAATCAAAAATATAATATAATACAAAAATTAATTTAGAAAGTTTTAATTATAAGATAAATAAAAATATTGTTATGGTCAAAAATAACACACTAACAAATAGCAAGAAAAAATTGTATTATATAATAATAAAAATAATTCAACTTTAATAAGTGAATTAAACTAATAAAAATTTAATATATAAAATCAGTCTTATAAATATTTCTGTCATTATTCTTTTCAAAAAATAACAAAAGAATCTGAAAGTAGAAAAATAGTTTATACAGTTAACAAAAGATAACACATTAATATAATTCTATACTTTATATTAGCATTTTTAGAATTTAATATTAGATATTAATTGTATTTTTTAGTAAATATTTATTTAATATACTTAACAAAATTTTTGTTTTATATAAATTAATCTGAATGTGAATTCTTGTTTTAAATTTTACTTTCTACAATTTTGAAAAATCTTATTTATATACTCTTAAAAAAGATTTAATAATTAGATCAGTAACTACATTAATAATTTGGTTAAATTTTTTTATTTTTTTATTTATAAATACAGTCCAATTACTATCTAATATAATACAACGTTTTATTTTTAGATTAAATTTGCTTAAAAAATTTAAATTATAAAAGAATAGATAATATAAGATTTTAAATAAAAACGTTTTTTAGTAAATTAACTTTTAGATCTTAATTTTTTTTTAATTAAAATATTATTAACTTATTAATAATATTTAAAATATATTAAATAATAGTTTAATTATTTTCAATTTAAATTGTATTATTAATAAAAGTTTTAATATCCAAGTAAAATATTAAACCAGTTATAGTTTTAATTTTGCCAGTTTTAAAAACAAATTTAGTGTTTATTCTATAATTATATAAATGCTTATGTTTTTTAATTTTACACAAAAAAAATCATAAAAAATCATTTAAAAAAAAACTCTTATTTTAATTTAAATTATTATATATTATATAATTATTAATTAAATTAAAAATTTAATTAACATAATTATTGTAAAAATTTTTAAAAAATTTAATAAATCTCTTACATATTTTAATTCTAATCAAAATTTTTTGTAAATAATACTAATTAACAAAAATCATAAAATTTTTATATATTTTGCAATATTATCAAAGTTTTTAATTTTTTTTAATGTATTTTTTATAATAAATTCTACTACAAAAATTAAAAATTAAGTTAAAATATTTTTAAAACTGAGAAATTATTTTCATAAAATACATTAAACTTATTATAAGTAGTTAATATATATTTAAACAAAATTTTTTAAAAATATTTTTAGTAATTTTAATTAAAACAATAAAATAAATATTCTAATATATTTTAAATTATTTAATTTTTATTAATAACAAAGTTTTTTATATATTTAAAAATAGCCAACTGAATTTCAAATTTAAAACAAATTAAATTTATAATGTTTAGCTATTTTGTATCTTTTTTTGACTTTAAATACAATAAACAAAATAATAATAATATTAAAATATAATTAATATTCTAATAATACAAAAAATTTGTTTTAAGAATTTAAATTAAATATTTTAATAATTTTAAATGACAAAAGTTTTAACTTAAAATTTAAATGATTTTTTGATTTTAATATTATTAATAGAATACTAATTTATATTTCTATTATTATATTTTTTAATTATTTATTTTATTTTACTAATTGATTAAAAAAAAGTATTAAGATTATAATATCAAAGATTGTTTGGTAAAAAATATTATAAAAACTAAAATTGCTTATTAAAAGAGTGTAAATACCAGAATAAACTAGTTATTATGTTAAAAAAGTTAAACACCAAGTATTATCTAATATTTTATTAAACTTTTATTTATTATATAAAAAAAAAAAATTTCAAATTTTAGTATTAACTAATCAAAGCACTAAGTTATAAAAACTCAATAAAAACCCAAACATCCATTTGTAATACCATAAAACCAAGTTTTTTTTTAAATATTTTATTAGTTAAATTACATATAATATTATAAAAAAAAGTTTATATTAATTTCAAATTTACAGTTTTTTTAAAATTGTAAAAAAAATAATTATTTCTAATAAAAAAACATTCTTAAAATGAATCTACTTTTTAATATTTGTATCTTTAATATTGTATTTCTATCTATTTTTATTTATTGTTTTTGTAAAACAACAAGTTAAATACTTAAGAGATTATTTAAACTAACCAAAATAAAAATAGTTTTATAATTAATATTAAAGAATTTATTTATATTTAAAATTTAATTTCTTCAGCTTAATTCAAATATGCTTTTAATAAAAAATTTAACACATTTTATTTATGCAAATTTTGTTAATATTTCAAAAACCAATTAATTATTCAACAAAACTTAATACCAATTAACATTTGTATAATAAAACCAAATTAAATTTATTTTGTACAATATTTTGCTAAAATTTCAGTATTTCTGGATTTTAGCAATTTCCGAGATGAGTTTTTAAAACTACTTGAAATTAGCATTGAGACGTATTTTTGTTTGTTAGAGAATACACAACTTATAAATGTTCAAAATCTGAAAAGATCTTCGCTCACATCGCCAATCTTTGGGGAAACTAGCCAGATCACATGATGTCATCATTAAATTTATGTGTTACCGATTGGTAAACTTCTCAATTCCTCAATTTTGAATCTTAAACTTTCTCAACGCAAGCCCCCTCGCTAATACATCACCTTCTACCCTAAAGCACCTAACCAATGGCCGGTGGAAGTCGGCATGATCGAGATCGCGGGAGAGACAGAGATCGGGATCGTGAGGGTGGTTCTTCCAGGCGTCTACGCGAAGAGACTAGTCCGGCTAGTGGGGAGGTTGGGAGGGAATTCGCCAACCGTTATGGGGTATCGTTTTCGTTACGTGTAGACGGAAAAAAGATCCTTAAATAGAGTTCGTATCTATTATATATATTTGGGCTTAACAAATGTTTTATTCAGGGTCTTTTTTCAGAAAAGGACTGGAAATGCTCGATGTGAGTTCAGTTGTCAAAAAAGCACATTTTTGCAAAACAATAAATCCCACTCTTACTAAATTATGGCTTTTTAGCTGTTCTAATATTAACTGGGCACGTCGCAATGAGTGTAATCAGTGCAAAACCCCCAAACCGGGACTAGAAATTACACTCGGATCACGAGAAGGGCGTGGTGGTGGTTTTTTAGAAAGAGATGAGGTTGTAGAATATCGTAAATCCAGAGATGCTGAAAAAGATGACGAATGGGATGAATTTGGTCGAAAAAAGAAAAAGAAAACGCAGGGAAGTAGAACTAACAATAATAATTGGAGTAGTAATAGCAGTAACATCAGTAAGAATAGTGGGGACGAAATTAAAATGTTATCAAAGGAAGAAAGTAATTCTGAAATTCTTCATAAAGGCAAAACAACAAATAAAATTGAGGAAGAAGAGGAGGAAGGCGATGATGATGATAGGTAGTTTTCTGTTTTATAATGGGCCTTTCTTCATGTTTAAAATATTGACTTATTGTCTCGTTTCATTATAGATGGAATACTTGGGATGATATTATTGGAAAAGATGAAAAGAATTCTGGTTTCAAAACAGATAGCGATGGGTGGAAAGTAAAAAGTGAAGGGCGGCAAGGAATTTCTCGCCGCCGTTCCTCCCGTTCTAGCTCACCATATCGACGAGATCGTTCATTTTCACCATATAGAAGTCGATCAAGATCTAATGATCGAAGAAAAGCTCGATCTCGTTCTAGAGAGTGGAGGCGGTCTGGAAACGACATTCGAAATAGGTCGAGATCTCGCTCACGTGATTTGAGACGATCTTATCGAGGTCGTTCGAGGTCGATTACAAGGGACATACAAAGTAGATCTCGTTCGAGGTCCATTGATCGTCCAAGAAAACCCATTTATCGAGGTCGATCACGTTCGAAATCTCGAGATCGGCACCGTTGACATTATAAAATTGAATTTCTACCAAAAAATTAATTTTTTTGATTGGCCAATAGTTTGCAGACCAAGTAACATTCAAATATATTTTTCCCGAGAAAAATATTTTTGGTTTTAAATTAGCGACCATTTGTAATTCAAGCTAACTGATTGAGGACTATTACATGAATCGTAAAAAGTCACAAATCTATCGTTTATTATAGAGTTGTTCTATTTAAGAAATACCTTTCGATTTGACTAGTTGCTGTTTTTAAATACTACTTTCAATCAACCACAGCAATTAAGCCACAGTCATTCATAGTAAAACACTTAGAAAATCAAATTTCGACGAAGACCATGGAAAATCAAGCTTCGAATACCCATCGCAAGCCCTTACCGGGGGACCTTACTTCACCGCGTTGGGCGAAAACCCTTTTTCGTCAACCTAAATCTTTGATAGACATATGCGTTGAAACTATCGGGAAGAATCTAGATAGTTAGTATAACCAAGGCTGTGTGCGCCATTTACGTCCGCAATTTGGGAACAACTGCTTATTATTCACCATTGGGCTTTACCATCTTTAAAGTGTTGGATGATATCGGAGAAGTCCCAATTGATGTTTTAAGGCCGGCACTTCGACGTGCCGACGCAAAACGTTTGAAGATTTTACAGCGTAATTCGAAGGTGAGAACTAATGTTTTTTGCTTAGCTGCCCGATTAGTTCCTATGGCTTTGGTCAAAAGGTGAGGGTAATTTTATTGTTTCTTTTCCTATAGAACTTCGCCAAACAATCAAATGGTATGCCTTTCTTTGGTCAATTTTCTTGGAGGGTATATTGCATTATATTTAATATTCACATCATTTCTCAATTTAGAATTCTGGCTGCATCTGTGTCATTCTGATTTTTATCATCGGCGAGCAGAATTCGAAGGCAGAAAATTTGGCCATCAACAGGTCTATGAAGTATGTAAATTGGTTGAACTTGTTCTAAGACGAAACTTTTCAATGATTAATACTTGTGAGTTTTGTATCATTTAGCGAATGTGCAGGGAGCGAGAGGAAGAACAACAGGAACACGAACGAAAAGCACGTCTTCTCGGTGAACGTGTACGAGCACGGTAAATACTTCACATTTACTGGTGTTAATTACTTTGTCTAATTTATTTCGTCCTCAAGTTATGACAAGATTCAAGAAGAGAAGGACCGAAAAAAGACAAAGCTTCTTAAATTTGCTGCCATCCCAGCGAAAAGTAAGTTTATTTGTTTGAAAATATAAGATCCTGGCAAGTTTTGATTAATTTAAAACTTATTCATTACAATGATAGCCCGTGTTCGACAACCTAAATCAACCATTCAAAAGCTTTGGAATTCGACGCCAAAGAGAACATTTGTGACGCCAATAATGTCCTCTCATCGTACAACAACCTCTTCAAACTTGTTTAATGGGAGTCCAATGAAAAGACATGTCGCTTCGTCAGCACAGTTTTCTCCATATGGAGGAACAGTTGCTGGAGCATCATCCAGCTTCACGGCGGCCACTCGTTCCCACACAGTTCGCCCGCAGGTCTCCTCAACTATGGGCACTACCCGATCTACAACAACTCGTACCTCAGTCGCTCCTTCTCGTCCAACAGTGCTTCCTCGCCCTGCTGTGACTATATCTCGTCAGGAGATAAGCCCTCGGCCTGGAGTGTTTAAAGCAGTGCCTCCTCGTTCCTTGGGAACCTCATCTCGTCAGGAAGCGCTTCGATCTATGACGACCACTTCTCGTCAAACTGTGGCTCCTCGTTCCGTTGAAATTGGATCTCGAAAAATAGCAGCTACTCGTCCTGTGGCGTCGTCCTCTCTGTCAAATGAGACTTCTCAATCTCTAGTATCATCTCGTCCAACTTCAGCTCCTCGAACCCCACCAACCTCTGCAGGCCGCATCCGTTCCGCACCTAGTTCTTCTGCTTCTGCACAACCCCCTGCCAAGCGTATCAGAAAATGAACAAAAGGCGAACAGATGCAATTAACTCATTATATGTTAGGTTGATAGGTATCGGCATTTTTGACAGGCATTTGAATTACAAAAGATTCTGTAAACTGCTGTTGTTGATTCCTATAATTACCTTATATCTCAAAAGACTTATTAAATTAAATTAAATTAAAATTTCCATGATGGATTATATTTAAATTTAAGTCTGATAAATGTAATAATCTGATTATTTTTTGATCACCTTGAAAAACATATAATACATTAAGAATTATTGTTATTCGAAAAAATTATATATGTGAAAAAGAGAATATCGTACAAAAAAGAGTTAGCTTAAGATATTACTTTCTGTTTCTTGAGTAAATTTGCAAAGTATGCAATAACAAAGAAGACATTTTTAAATCATTCAAAGTTGAGCAAATAACTATTTAAAGTGTTTTAATATGTTTTAATAATCATATAATTAAAATATAATTACACAAATCAAATTTATAAAATTGAATATTTTGTTTAATTATAGTTAAATAAAATGAATAATTTATTTAATATATAAAACAAAATTTGTAATTATATATATAATGTGTAATTAATTATTGTTTTAACAATTTTTTCTATTTCTTAAATAGAAATTTTTAAATTATTTTTATATAATAAAGAAATTATTTTAATATTCAAAAATATTTAAGTTAAAAAAAATCAATTATTATGTTAATTTAATATATTTAATGTAAAATTGTATTTGTTATTTTTAGTTAATAAATTAATAAATTAAATTTTTTTTTGCTATTACATATTTTGAATAAAAAACTTATTTTTGTAATCATTAAATTCTCTAAAATAAAAAGTTTTTGATTTTCGATTCTTTTACTTTAATAATAATACAAATGTTTAAAAAAAATCTTTTGTCTACTTTTTCTTATATTATTTTAATGAATTAATAATTAATAATAAATATATAGATATAGTAAAATCAAATATTAAAAAAAATAAAGTTTTTTAAAATCAATTATTTGCAAAGATTACCTATTTTTAGCCATAAACAGTATATTACTGTTTTTATTGTATTTTGTAATTTAACTTTTTTTAATTATTTTTTAATGAAAGTTTATTAATTTTCTATAATTAAAAATTTTTATTTAAATATTATTATAATTCAAAATTTAATTAATACAACTTGAATATTTATGTTAAATATTAAAATGAAGTAAATTATTTTATTTGATAATATTTATAATCTTTTGCCACATAAATCACTTCTATTATGCATTTTTTATTTAATAAATTAGGATTTATATTATGAATTTAATAGAATATAAAAAGCAAAAGGCCTGAATTTATAATATAATTATAAGCTATTAAATTATATAATATAAAGTATTTGAAAGTTAAAGTTTAAATAATATAAATAACTTTTTAAATTAATAAAAAGTAAAAAATATTATTTTCATAAACATATATTAATAGTTTATAAACTTAAAATGACTTAATAAAACTATTATATGTATTATAATATATAATTAATAAGTATTAACTTTTTGATTTTTTAGCTATTTATTAATTATAAAATTTACAAATATAATATAAAATTAAATATATAAAATTGTTGTCGTATAACAAGTTCAAATATTATTTATTTATTTATTTTATTTATCTAAATTATAATATTATTTAAAAACAATTATATTAAGAATTTTATTTTATTAGTTAAACATGTTAAAAATTAGAATTTTTTATGAATGTTTTGTAAATTCATCAAGAGCTGTTCTGCAGCCTTCGAATAGATGAGCTCCTCCGGTTTGCTTTTATTCTGTTCCAACCAGAAACGCTGAAAACTAACAACGTCCCATTAGTCAGGGTTTTCAATTTCAAAATATGGATGCAGTATGAAAGCCTGCTGAGAAAAAATCTATTAGTATTGTCTACGAGGTTACTGCATGCAGAACTTTTAAAGATAATACTTCACCTGATTCTCTGTGTTGATGGAAGGATTTTTATTGTCTTCGTCCATCTGGTCAGAATCTATGCGAAACACAAACTAAGCGAAGGAACTGGAATAGACGAAAGGCTTAAGATGTCAGGGGGGGCATTAAACGGCAAACTTGCCCTATCCAAGGGCAATCTGATGAGCGACCGAGCATATAAACTAAGTAGAAACATAAGAAGCAAATACGGGCGTCACAATAGATCAAACACAGAGAAGGTACATGACTCTTCTAACTGTATACCCCTCAGGCCAGAAAATCAAAAAACAGGAAACGAAAAACTTACTTTTAAGCCTTTTAAAAGTTTTTTTGCAACCTTTGGAACCTTTATTCCTCAGTTCCACCAAATCACTCCCAAGTTTGGACGAGCACGAACAGGATTTGAGGAGTTAATGACGGCCAAGTGTATTCAAATGCAGTCGTCCGGAAGTCCCAACGTTAGAACGAGAACAGTTACAAATGTTGTAGCTGTACTTCGAACACTAGCATTTGGGTTCTTGTTCAAATACATCAATATACTCAATTTTTCCCAAAGAAAAATTCGTGTCATATAAAACTTGTTTTGATAACATATGGCACGGGAGATTTCCCATACAAAGACTTAAAAGTGCCAAAGATTTTTTATAGAAGTCGGATTTGTGACTCTATATGAACCACATCTGATGCCAAATGAGTCATTAAATTGAAAAAAGTATAAAGTTAACTTTACGCCTCGGGGTATCATATGCCACACGGTCTAACATGCTTTCACGTACAAGTTATACCATTTCTCGCCTCGCAAGCAAATTTCCGACTATCAGTAATGCTGGACTCGCTTCTTTTGAAAATAATTCTTTTCCAAATTTCTATTCGAAAACTATATCTTTGCATAAGTACAACTTGCGTAAAATAAATACCGTTTCCACCCAAGAGAAATTAATAATTTTCGATACAACTCTTCGCGACGGGGAACAGGTGCATTTCTGTATTTGAAGCTTGTTATTTGACAGTGGCAATTTAGCCCAATATATTCCGTCACTTTGTTTCTCACTACAAATACTTTGCATAAGACGCTCACTTTGTTTTTTTTTGCCCTTTCCAACGCTTCCAAACATTTTACTTGCCTCTAAACACCTAAAGTTTATGAATTTCGTTTAATGAATCTGCTGCTTTTTTCAAATGATCCTTAGTCTCCGGGTGTCACTCTGACGTTAGAAGAAAAGCTAGAAATCGCAAGACACCTGTCCAGTTTGGGAGTCGATGTCATTGAAGCCGGGTTTCCAATTGCATCTCAAGGAGACTTCGAGTCAGTCGCTAGGATAGCCAAAGAAGTTGGGACCTTAATGAGCGGGAGAGAAAAAGTTGGAAAACCAGTGGCAAGTTCCGTTGATCAATATTTGTATTCTTTTACTACAAAAAAATTGATACCACATTGCTTGTAGGTGGTAGCAGGATTATCTCGTGCCACCGAGAAAGATATAAAACGGTGCTATGAGGCGGTATCTTCCGCTCCATTGCATAGGATTCACACTTTTCTCGCGACATCTGACATTCATCTTAAGTATAAACTCCAAATATCACGTGAAGAATGTATAAAGCGCGCTGTCAATGCCGTTGCATACGCTAAGAGCCTGTGTAATGACGTTGAATTCAGTACAGAAGATTCTGGTAGAAGTGATAAGGATTTCCTGTGCAAGGTCTTAGGAGAAGTTATCCAGGCTGGTGCCACAACTTTAAATATTCCCGACACTGTGGGCTATACGACACCCGAAGAATATGGCGCCCTAATCAAGTACTTGGTAAAAAACACACCTGGCGGTGACAAAGTTAGTATGAAAAAAATTTTTTCTACAAATTTTAAGATGAATCATAAATTCGAATCTATTCACAGGTTATATGGTCCACCCATTGTCATAATGATTTGGGTCTTGCAACAGCCAACACTTTGTCTGGTATTGTTAATGGGGCCAGACAAGTAGAAGTCACCATTAACGGCATCGGTGAACGTGCGGGTATTTACATTTCACTATTTATTTTGAAATTTCGAATTGGAACTGACCATCTTTTCAAATAAAGGCAACACCGCATTGGAAGAAATTGTGATGAATATTCAAACACACCCTGCTACATATCCTGTCTATCACACGATAAATACTCCACTTATTTATCGCACCTCGACTGTAGTTTCGTCTCTCTCAGGCATGCCGGTACAACCTAATAAGGCAATTGTAGGAACTAATGCATTTCTACACGAATCTGGTATTCACCAGGATGGAGTTTTAAAAAATAAGCTAACTTATGAAATTATCCGTCCAGAGGATGTTGGCATTTTTAACGTCAATTTAGTTCTTGGAAAACTCTCTGGGCGCAATGCATTTCGCTCTCGTCTTACACAACTTGGATATGCTGATTTAAATGAAGGAGATTTTCAAAAGGCTTTCGAAAACTTTAAATCTCTTGCTGACTCAAAGAAACGTATCACGGATCACGATCTTTTAGCTCTTATGTCAGATCAATTATCTTCAGGATCCACACCAGAATCTAACCGATTTCAGCTTAGATCAATCCAAGTAGTCTCAGGGGTGCATGAAATGTCGACAGCAACCGTGAAATTATTCGATGCTCTGAAAAATCAAGAGCTGATCGATGCAGCAATTGGACGTACTGGACCTATCATGGCTGCTTTTGGGGCCATCCAGCGCCTAGTGCAACGTAAAATTCGTTTGTTGCAGTATGAAGTACGTGCAATCTCTGAAGGAATGGACGCCTTAGGTAAAGTTGCGGTGAAAATTACCGAGGATACGGATAGTTCCGGAGTAGAGGATACATCAGTCGCAAATGGACATAACATAGATGGTGAAGTTCGCCCTGGAATAGACCTAAAGGGTGAACCAAAACTAACTAAACCCACATATCACGGACATGGAACAGATGTTGATGTAGTGACAGCCAGTGCTAAGGCCTATATAAATGCAATCAACAGACTATATACTGAGGAAATTAAGGAAGTTTCAGGAACACGGAGGAGTATGCTTGAAGAAAGGGTAGGAAATATATGACCTATAAATTACCAAAATATTCTGTTAGATTTATGTCTGTAATCATTTAAAATAGGAATGTAAAATAATTTTCTTGCAATCTTATTGCTTGATCACAAGTTTATAGGGTCTACGAGCCATTTTTTCAAAATTTCAAATGAGTAAGATACTTAGAGTGGTCAAAAGGAATTGAACTTCATTACCATCATCTTTTTTCAGTTCAAATCCCATTATCTGTTTATAATTGGTTTGTTTTCGAGCAAATGTCGCGGATTCCTAGTTTTTCCTAAGCAGTTAGATGAACATTTCTCCAAATAAATTTCTTTCACTCGCTTCAAGATATTGACCAAGTAAGTTATTGTGTGCTTTTTCATCAACTACGTCTATTCTTTTTAGGCGAAGAATAGATATATTTTTCACCTTAATTTTTTACCTGATCTTCTGATATCAAATAATAAGGACTTAAATCGTTACACTAAAAAAGGCGATTTTGAAATCCCAAATGAGGATTTAAATAACCTCGTTTTCATTAGAAAAATTATTTTTATTTACTAAAAATCAGCATTGAGATCTGTTAGACTGGAAATTGAGAAACAAATCCAATTTCTTTTGTACGCTGAGCAGAATTGGGTCATGGTTTTTCACATAAGCATAAAGTAATGATTCGCTAAACATGATGACACCATTTAAAGATTTCAGGTTTTGTTTTCCACAGCGAATAACGGCTTGCATCACCTTCAAAAATAAGCAATTAATAAAATTTAATATTATTTGTTTCAATTAACAAATCTTATAATCAAAAGATTTTCTTATTCTAATTTAAAATATTAAAACCCAAACTGTTAAAATTTTTAATTTCTATTAAAAAATTTTTAAATTTCTTTATTTTATTTTATTAAAATTTTTATTTAGAATTACGAATATATTATTATTTATAATTATAGTTACTATTAAATTAATATTTTAAGCTTGTATCAATCTTTTTTTCAAAATAGTACCAATATATAAACTAAGAATTATAATTGATAAACAAACTCTTAAATAGCAATTATATTAACAAAAACTATTAATTATTTTTAAAACTTTACAAATATATTTAGCTAAATTATTGTTTATAATAATTACAATATTACAATTCAAATAATTGAAATTAGCACTTAAAATAAAAATTCTAATCTATTCAAATTTGTTTATAATTTATAGTTTAATTTTATTATATAATTTTATTTTCAAGATTATTAATACCAAATTTTTTATTTTTCAAATATTACATATAGCAACTCTTTAAATAAGATTGATTATTAAAAAATTAAAAAAAAAACAAAATTAATACCAAAAACCAAGAAGTCTAAATAAGCCAAAACAATACTAACAAATTTCTCTAATGTTAATATTTTGAATTTTAAATTATTAATCTTGGCAGTAATAATTTTATTATTATTTAAATCCAAATATAGAGAATTATCAATAATATTAACAGAGAAAAAAACAAACTTGAAATGTTCATATTATCTTTAGAAACAATTTTTATTAATGCAATTATTAACAAATATGAAAATTAAAGAACTTGAAAAAAAAATTATTATAATTGAATTCAATTTAGCTAAAATTGCAAAAACTTAATTAGTTAAAAACTTTAAAAAATATTTAAAAATATTTAACCAAGTGTTTAAAGATAAAACAAACAAAAAAAATTATTAGACCAAAAAAAACAATATCTTAAAATATAGACTTAAAAAAAAAACTAAAACCATCATAATTAATAATTTAAGCCCAAAAAAACTTACCAAAAAAAACTAAACAAGCAATTAAAGCTGTTTTTTTGACATAGATTACTGCAAATTTATATTTATTTTACTTCAAAAAATAAAAATTGGGCTTAGTCTTAAAAATTAATAATGTATTAACAAAAAATATAAAAAAAATATAATTAAATTTTTTATACATAAAACAAAAAAACAAACTTTTAAAAACCAAAATTGCAGCCAAAACTAATATTATATTGACTTTAAATTTAAAGCATATTATAATACAATTGGCTTATATATATATAACTAAATAATCATTAATTATATAAATCTTTTACTAATAGATTCCAAAAAGTTTTACAAATTATAAACAGTATTAATAAAGACTTTTTTATTTTTTTATTGTTGTTAATACTATTTTATTGTTAATTCTGTTGTTAATAAAAATTAATAAACTCTTAATAACTAATTTTTTTTTCAAAGTATTTTTTTATATTTTAAATTATATATGCTGTTAAGCTTATAATAAAATAGCCAATTTTATGCTAATTACTTTGTGTAGTTACTTTACAATAAACTTTTTTACAAAAAAATTTTGTTTATAAGTTTTTCAAATAATGTGTAATTATTTTGTTATAAAAGTTAATGCTTTTAAAAGAAATTTCGACTGTAAATTACTTAATAATATAAATATATATATATATATATAAAATTAAATTAAATAAATTAAAAATATGTTTAAAGAAATTATTTTGAATTCAAACCTGAAAGTTATTAACAATTATTAAAATTAGTAACTAATCAATTTCAAAATATTAGTTTTAAATAAGTGATTTTAAGTAGTAATAATTAAGAATTTTTTGAGTTTTCAAAGTAATTTTATTGAAATAATTTGTAGTAATTAATTGTTGATTCTAAAATAAGATATTTTAAACTAAATTTCTAAAAAAAAAATATTTTTTTAAAGTAAAAAACTTTTCTTTTATATAATTTGTTGTAATATTATTTTATAATTTAACACTTTTTTTTTAATATTTCAATAAACTAAAAATATATTTTGTTAAACTAAAAATTATTTCTGCAAACTATAAATTATTTCAGTAAATTGTTAAATATTTTATCAAATTACTAAATATTTTCACAAAATTTAAATATTATATAATTTAATATATTATATAATCTAATTATTATAATTTGGTTATATTTGTGTTCTTTACAAATTAGATTATTAATTAAATAATAATTTGAGTAATTTGATAAAATAATAAGTAATAAATTAAAATAATAATATATGTTAATTAATGATAAGAATTATAAAAATAATTTTATATTAATTAATATTTCAGATTTTTGTTAATAATAACAGTTATTCTTATTGTAAAATATAAAACAAAATTTTATACATATTTTTAAAATTTTATAATGTTTTATTAATATTAATTCTGGTTATTTAAATTATATTTTTTTTAATAAAAATAGATTACTTAAATGTTAAAAAATTAATTTAATTTTAATTACCAAATTTTATTAATGTTTTTTGCCAAAAACTCATTAATTATATTTAATTAACATAATATCTATAAATTAGTTAACATTATATATACAGTTGCTTTAAATATTTTTATTGGAATTTTTTAATTATTACAGCTTAATTTATATAATTGTTTATAAAGTATTTAAGATTATTGTTTACATTAATTTTGCTTATTTTAGCCAAATTTAATATCTTTAATATAGCTTTTTTAGATATAAAAGTTACATGAATAATTCTATTAAATTTTAAAAAAATAGAGGTTTTTCTAAAACTATTTATACTTAAAAAAAATTCCTAATTGATTTTAATTTATTCTAAGATAATTTATTATTAATAATTAAAAGATTAATATTTAAAACAAAAAAATTTTTAATTAATATATTTATACTAAGTTTAAGAAAAGAAAAAAGAGAAAAAATACTATAATTTTATTTATATAAAAATTAAAAAAATTAGGAAAATAATTATTAACTATATTAATATTAATATTTTTTATTTTAAAAATATTTGCTATTAATTTAAAGAAATTTTTATTACTATTATTAAATTTATTATTTATGTTCAAAAACATGTTAAAATTAAATAAAAATTTGTTTAAAAAAACATTTTTATTATTATTAAAATGTTTAATATTGTTTAATAAAATTTTTTTTTGGAAAAAATTATTTTTTTAAATATTTTTTTAACACAATATTACCAAAAACAATTGTTAAATTCACTATAAAAAGATTAATTTTTTGTAAAATAGTAATAAAATTATTGTAAATAACAAAACAAAAAACTTTTTTTCTCAAATTTAACTCTTTGAAAAATTAATAGAATAAATAAAAACAAGTAGTTTTAATAAATAAAAAGAAAAAAAGAAGAAACAAGAATCATTTTTATATTAAAAATATCTTAATTTTAGCTTAAAAATCAATTTTATCATATATTTATTAATAAATCAGTTCAATAAAATCGTTTTATTTCAAATTACTTATACATAATTTTAATATTCTAATTATTAAAATCAAATTAATTGTTTTTATTTTAGACCAAATACTATTAAAATAAACAGCTTCAAAATTCTAATAACTTGAACCAATTATTTTTGATTATGACATTTTTTTTGCTTTTATTCTTTTTATTTTATTTTATTTTATTTTTATTTTTCTCTTACAAAGTAATAATATTGGAAATTGATTATTTAAGAATAAACTTTATAATAGTCTAATAAAAAAAAAGCTTTTCTTAGTTTTAGCTATTAATTTTATCTTGTTAATTTATCAAAAAGATAAAAAAACAATATTAAATCTTAGTAACTATACTTAATTAACTTAAAAAAAAAGTTCATATTTATAACTACAAACTGCTAAAAAACATATTTCTGTATCTTATTACCAAAAAACTCAATAAATATAATTTTAAACAGAAAAATCTTTAAAGATTAATAACTAATTTAACCCAGAAAATAATTAACTTAATACTTAATTGACTTCTATTATCAAATTACAAATACTAAAAGTTAAATTATTATTTTGTTAAGTTTACTCATAATATTTAATGCTTTTTGTAAAATTATAAAATCTATAAAAATAAAGTATTCAGAATATTCACAAAGTAGTAACTATTGAAACAATCAGAAAAAATTATTTATCTTTTAAAAGAACACTATACTAATATTTTCAAAAAGACTTAAGAATTCCAGAAAAAACATTTACAGCCAAAAGTAACTTTTTTTATTATATACATGTTAAAATTAATTATTATCTAAATAAAACAGCAGATATTGAAAATTTAGAAAACAAAATTACCAAAATTTGCTATTATATTTAACTTTAACTAATAAAAAAACAATTGTGAAAACCTTTTTTTTTATTAACAAAAAAATTAAGACATATATGTAAAATTGTTACTTACAACTTAAAAAAAATTACAGCATAAATGTTTTTTCTAAAAAATTTAAGTCAAATACAGAAAACAATACTCAACAGTAATCTGTACCAATTTATAATAAGCAAAAAGTTAATATTTTTTTTATCAATAACATTATTTTACTATTAGACTTCAAAAAACAGAATTTTATTAAATCAACCAAATAGTTTACAGTTAAAACTTTAAAGACTTTAATAGAAATTTTTGAACCAAATTATTAAGAAAATATAAAACACTATTCAAAAATCTTATCTTTACAACAAAAACCACTTTTCAAAATATCTTTTTTTAAAAACAAAAAATATTAAAACTATTAGCTAAATTAACAATTATTTTTTCAAAAAAATTATTACTATTTCAACTTATTGCAGCAATTAACAAAAAAAAATAACTAGTCATAAGTTCAATTAAACAACTAAACATATCTTTTTTAATATTCTTTCTGTTAACAAATAAACAACTCTTTATTATTTTGATTATAATTTACAAAAATATTATTAGAATAAAAAATTTTTTTAATAAAAAAAATATATCTATATAAATTTTAGAAACTAAAAAAACAATCATAACTAACAAATAAAATAAAGTTTAAACAATTTAAGCTCAATCTTTTTTTTTGACTGGAACTACAAACTCATAATATTAAAGTTTTAATAAAAAGCCAATTAACTTTGCCACCTTCAAATTTGTTTTTTTACAGTACTTTTGCAATTTTAATATTTTAATTTGACTACAAAATCAATTTAGCATTATAAAACAAAAAAACTATAAAGCAATTATTACTTATTTTGGCTGATTTAATCAAATTCTTTGTTAAATTCAAACTATTGAATAGAATTATTATATATCTGTCCAAATTTTTAATTAATTTATTAAAAAATTAAGAAGCAGTATCTTTTAATCTGTTAGATTCTAATATTCTGGTATTTTACAGAAAACAGTAATACTTATTTGTAACTTTAAATTAGCAAAACAAAAAGTAATTTACATTTAAGCTATTAATTTAGTCATAAATAAAACCTCAAACATTAATGTAAAGCTCATATAATTAAGTAAAAATTTAACTTAGAAAATTAAAGAAATTTTTGCCAGAAGTTTAGAAATTTATTAACCATTATAATACCAAAAAAATATCAACAATTTAAGATATTAACAACAACAACAATTCTAAAAATAAAACTCTTATATTTGTTACTATTGTTAAAAATCTGAATATATTGCATAAAATTGCCACAAAAAAATATTTAACCAAAATTAAAAAAACTAATACTAGTAATTACAATACTTCCAATTAAATAAAAGCCAATATTTTTTATTTTAGTATTAGTAATTACAATATATATTACAACCACTTTATTAATATTATTCAAACTTTCAAATCACAGTTTTATTTTAATTACAATATTAGATTTTATAATACAGTAAATTTCAGATTTAAAGTAATTAATCATAATTAAAAATAGAAAAATACAGTTAAAAATCCAATACAGTTAATTTTTGAACTATCTTGAAATCTAAATTGTCTATTATTATAAACATTATTAGCAAAATATCTTAATTAAGTTTCATACTTTGATTTTATTAAAACTCAAAATTTTAGTAATACTGTACATTTAAAAAATAAAACTATAATTAATATTACCAATTTTTTTTTCTTAATAATATAGTTACTACTAAAATAATTTTTTTAGCTACGATTATTAAAAATAAAACTTTTATAGCCATATTTTTATTTAATATTAATACTTTAAATATTTTTAATCTTTTTAGTAAAAGTGCTAATAATTAAAATAAACTAATTATAGCAATATATACAAATGTTAAAATAGAACCAATAAATATTAAGTTAATACTTAACAGTAAATTAACTGGTAGCATAATTATAAGACAACTTATAAATTAATTAAATTACCAAGTAGATTGTATTACTACTACTAAAATAATTACTATAGATAAAAATACCAAAACATTAATTGAAAAAATTGATTATTTTTTTTTAAAATCAATAAAATCAAAATTTTATGAAAGTTCTTGTTATAAAAACCATTTAGTATTAAGTTTTTATAAAAAATAATTGGTTAACTAAAGTTTATACTATACTTAACTAAAATACACAAAAACTCCAAATTATTTTTAATGAATAACATACCAAAATACTAGCTATATACAAATATTTTAGAATAGTGGTCTTAAAACAATTACTAATAAAATTTAAAAAAACTATTTTACAATCAATTTTAAAAATCTATTCTTAAATCAAAGAAATTAATCATATTAATTCCCAAAATTAATTTGTGTTAATTGTAAAAAAAAATTATTTTTAATAGATATATATATAAGAAATAACAAAATATATTCAACTTTTACAAGATATTATTATTATTTTTGTGTACTAAAATAATTTAAGCAACCAAAATAACAAAACAAATAGAATTCTATTTCATGATTTGTTTATAGCAAAATTTTGTTCAACAAAAAACTATAAAACAATATTTTTAATAAAAAAAAATATAACAAATCTTATTAGTATACTATTTTAATTAATAACTAAACCTAAAAAAAAACTCTATTTACTGCTGTTTACAATTAAACAATAAACTAACTGAATTTATATTTTCATAATAAAAAAAATTTAGAAAATAGCCATTACAAAATAAAAAAATATTATAATCAAAAAAATATATATCATAAAAAATATTCTAATAATCATAAAAAATAGATAATCTGTTTACTAATAATTTTAAAGCATTCTAAAACCAGTATTCTTATCTAAAAAGAAGAAAAACAAAAATTGGCTAATTTTAACACAAATTTATGTAATTATTATTTGATTTTTTATTATTTTTAATATTGTAATAAATATAATTTTTTGTTTAATCTATCACTTTAAATACTTTATCCTATTATTAAACTTAAAAAACTTAAAAAAAAGTATAAATTAAACATAGTAAATATTTGATTTTAAGAATTAAATAAGACTATTAAAGTTACCTAATACTTAGCCTATTTAAACTTGTTAAAAGAACTAAAATTAAAATAGTACAATAATAAAAACAAAAAAATATGCTTTGAAAAAGTACATTCTAGCAATATTAAATTCAATTTAAGATACTTTGGATAATTTCTTATTATTATAATACTCTATTTTTTTGTAAATATAAATCTTAAGATAATTTTAGAAATTTTATTAATACTATAGTACAAATTGTCTTTTAGTCTAGTTTTACTAACAAAAAAATTGATGTCAAAAAAGAAATAATAAATACAAAATATATTGAAAATATTATTATAATACTTTAAAATAATTCTGATCGATTTTATATTATTAAATATTAAAAAAAATCACTTAAACTATCTTTTTATTTTTTGTTAAAATATTTTATTTTATCTTGGTAAACACCAAAAAAGAATTAGATCTAACTATTGAAAAAATCTAAGGATTTAGGTTTAGTGAAAAAGGAAATATACTAGTTAATTATATGGAAAAACTCAGTAATTAAGTAGAACTTATTTATATTAATACTGTCATTTTTATTTTTTTTATTAATAGTATATTATAAAAATTAATCAAAAAATTTAAGACCAAGTTTTATTGTTTAAAACAGCTTTAAAAATTTGTTTTCTAGCCAATATTTCAAATTTGTATATACTTGTTAAAAATTACAAACATTTTAAAATTCTTATCTACAATTCTACCAAAAATATTATCAAGATTTTCAAAAAAACTCTTATTGGTTTTATAGTTTTAGATATATAAAATCCTAAAAAACTACTTGGTATGAAGGCTGGCGCTACTGTTTTTTTTGAGGACATTAATTTGGGTTTAGGTGTGAAAGTTTCTGGTTTGGTTTTTTCTACTATGACGGAGCTGTAGGCCATTGCTTTGGCTCTCGAGTGTGTTCCTCCTTCTCGTTTGGTTAATCTGTTTTTGGACAGCCAGGCCACTTTGGATGCATGCAGGTCAGAGTTAATGTTGGGGTGTTCGGATTTCAGGAATCGGTGTTGGGTCAAATGCCACCATATTTCTAATGTCATTTGTCGCAAAAATTTGGATGTTAATTGGATTAAAGTTAGAGGTCACTCTAAAGTCTTGGGCAATAAGTGTGCTGACACTTTGGCTAGGGCTGCTGCATCTTCTAGTGTGCATCTTCCTCACAGAATCAATGAACATTTTCTCAAGGCTGGCGGTACTGTGGTTTCTGGTAATTCTAGGCATTTTGTTTATGATGTTTTCTGCTCTATTTACCGTGCACATTGGGAGGTCAGTTCTGGTTCTTGAGTATTGATAGACAGCCTACGTGCTGATGTTGATTGGTTCAAGTTATGTTCGGTGTGGCATCCGGACTCTCATTTGGCCGCTGGTTTCACTAATGCTCATACTGCTGGTTCTCGGACATATTTTATGAAGGCATTGTATCATCGTCTTCCTGTTGCTATGCGAAAGTGACTTTACAATAAGGGGTACTCCAGTGTAATGTGTTTATTCTGCGGCAATGTTGAAATTTCAGATCATGTGTTTTCATGCCCATTCAATGCTGGTAATCGTGCTCAGTTGATGAACACTTATGCATCTGTTTGGAAAATGTGCTCAGGTTTATTTCACTCGACTTCATGTGTTTCACAGTCACTTTCTGCTTGCACTTCTAATACTGTTGTTGGTGCGGCTATATGTAAGGGCTTTGTTTTCAATGAGTGGTATTGTGAATCTTTTTCTGTTTTCAAGGACTCTAAAATGGCGGCTCAGAATATCGTGGCATTCATGCATAATTTCTGTCTTGCATTCCGTGATAATATTTGGCTGGTTCGTGTGAAACACAGAGCTGTTATGGAGAAAGGTGGCTTTATCCCACATGATGGTTTTATTCCTGTCTTGGTTTCTAGTCTTCTTTCGGTGCTCTCATCCAGTGTGATTAGATTATTGGGTATCGCTGATGTTATTAGTATTGGTTTTGAGTTTCGTAAATCTAGTTTATTTTTTTCAGGTGTAGGTAACTTGGTCTCGGTGCAAATAAGTGCCTAGTGTTGTCTTGACTAGTCTGAGTGGCTGGTCACGTGTAAAAAGAGCATGATTCACGTCTAGTTTAGATCACTTGTATGATGTATTGTACTAGGTAGTGTTTGGATCTCACTCATTAAATAAAAAAAATAAAAAAAAAAAACTACAATTTATTTCAGATTTTGCTTAATTTTTTTTATTTTATAACACCATTTTTTAAGTATAAAATCTGCCAAAAAAAAGCTATTTGTTTATTTCAGAAAAAATTGACAAGCTCAGTTTTAGAAATCTAAGTACTTTATAATAAATACAACTAAAAAATTTTCTAAACAAATATGTCAATATCTTTGCCAGCAAAAATGAATTTAGATACATTGATATTATAAATTATAAGATTAATACAGAAGATGTTATACCTATTAAATAATAAGTCTATCAAGTAACTTTAAATAACAACTTAATTAAACAAAAAATACAATAAATGTTAGATAATAAATTGATTAAAAAATTGCTAAGCTCCTGGTTTTTAACAGTTGTTTTGGTTACTAAAAAGAATAAAAAAATTTATTTTTGTGTGAATTATTAAAAACTTAACAATATTACTTAAGAGAATAATTATCTAACTTCTCTTATTTAGAAAATTCTGGATAATTTAGAAAATAAAAAATAGTTCTTATTTTTAAATTTAGTATATATTAGCAAATTAAAATAGATTATATCAACAAAAAAAAAGAGTATTTATCACTAAAAATGAAAATTTCGAATTCAATGTAATGTTTTTTGAACTCTATAATATTCCAGTTGTCTTTTAATATTTTATAGATGTTATATATAAAAAAATTCTGTGAAAATTATTTATAATATATTTAAATAATATTAATGTATTTTCTGAAATCTTTGATAACTATTTGCTCTACTTCTAACAAGTATTAATTATCTCTAAAATATGAAATTAAAACTTAATTTTTAATAAATATTTTTTGAAAAAATCAAACTAAAATTTTTGAAACATGATTAACAAAAATTGAGTAAAATTAAATTTTAACAAAGTTTAGAAAGTTAAAAATTTCCAATTTTTAAAAGCTAAAAATTTTTTTAGAATTGATTAGATATTACTACTAATTTGTCAAAGGTTTTTTAAACATCACAAAATTTTTTTATTACTTACTATTAAAATATATTTTATATATATAGAAGACTAACCAACAAAAGCTTTTAATTATCTTAAATAATAATTCATTAAAGCACTAATTTTGATTTATTTAAACTTTAATAAACGTTTTATAGTAGTTATAAAAACATTAAAAAATGCATTAAGAGCTATTTTATCATAAATTAAATCTGATAATTAAGAATATTCTATTATTTATGCTAATTGTAATACCAGTACTACTAAAAAAATATATAATATTATTGATTTAAAATGTTTTGCTATTTATTAAGCTGTACAAAATTGGAAATATTATTTTCAATATCTCTTTAACTTATATACTAATCATAAAAAACTAATATAACTACTTAATAAAATTTAATTAAAAAAAATATATAAAATAAAATATTTATTTGCAGTAATTCTTATATAATATATATTATAAAGAAAAAGTTAAAAACACTAATGTTAATAACTTATTAAGAATAATTCAAATCTAATCTTGTACTAATAAATACAACTACCTATTAATAATTATACCAATATCTGTTAATAGTTCAGTTTAAGAAAAAACTATTTTAACAGAAACAAAACATTATATAAAACAAGTTTAAAACTATCTTATTTATAATAACTAATTATATTGCCAAGAATAATAAAATCATACTATACTATAATAAATTACAAAAGATAATAAGAAAAAAATTGTTTTGTTTAACATATACTCTAATCTAATAGTAAAATATTTTAAAAAAAATACTACTTTAAAAAAAATAATTAATCTATATTATTGGCCAATAATATATAAAAATATTTTTAAATATATCTTTAATTATAACTTCTATTAAAGAAAAAAAGGAGTCAAAATAACAAAACTACTTTAACTTATTTTAATTGGAAATTTATTTAATAAAATTAAGATTAATTTGGTTAGACTTCTTTTAATTATTACAAAAAAAATCAATATATTGTAGTAATTGTAGATTATTTTATAAAATAACCAAAAGCCTGAGCTATTCCAATTGTAAATTTCAAAACAATAGTTAATTTTATATACTAAAATTTGATCTGCAAACATAAATGTCTAAAAAAACTATTATTTAATCAAAGAACTCTTATTATCTCTATATTATTCTTAAATAAATAAATTGGTAAAACAATTTAACTAAACATTGTACAAAGTGCTAGTGAAAATAAGTTATAAAAATATGCAAGAATAGAACTTATTTATATCTTTAGTATTATTTATATATAGAACATTAAAGCAAAATATTACTCAATTTATACTATTCAAATTAATTTATAAAAAAAATCCACATTATTTATTAAATTAAAAATACTTTTTATCTTAACAAAAACAATTACCAAAAAAGATTTTGAAGTTACTTCATATTAAAGAACATATCAGTTTATAAAAACAAAAAAAACAATCATAAAACAGTAATTAACAATATTAATAGCTCTTAAAAGCAACAAAAAAAACATAATAATTACTTATACAATTAACCAATTAAATTCAAGATTAAAAACCAAGTATTATTATATTATATTAAAACTAAAAAACAATGAAATAAAAAATTTGACCCAAAGTAAAACAAATTATTTTATATATATAAAGTTTTAAACAATAAAACTTACAAACTATAATTAAAAAACAGAATTTTAAAGAAAGCCACACATAAAAATCGTTTAAAACTTTATTATACAACATAAAAATTATCATTATTTATATCTTAATTAGGAAGACAAATTTTATTAATTAGATTTAAAAATCTAAAATCTAAAATCAATCATTATTATAAAATACAGCTTACATATGAAAATTTAAATCATATAAAATAAATATATAAATACCAAAATATGAAAAAAAAGTTAATAATATTATTACCAATAGAAATTTGAAACATAATTTAGCATAAAATTATTTTTATAATTTTTAATATTAATTAACATATATTATTATTTTAATTTATTACTTATTATTTTATCAAATTATCTGAATTATTTAATTAATATTCGATTTATATAAAACACAAATAAAACCAAATTGCAATAATTAGATCATATAATATACCAAACTATGTAAAATTCAAAATTTGTTGAAATATTTAATAATTTAACAAAATAGTTAACAGTTTACTAAAATAATTTATAGTTTACAGAAATAACTTGTAGTTTGATAAAATATATCTTTAGTTTATCGAAATATTAAGAAAAAAAAAGTGTTAAATCATAAAATAGTATTATAATAAGTTGTATAAAAAAAGAGCTTCTCTTTTTAAGAAAATATATCTTAGTTAAAATTTATTTTAATTAAAATTAATATATCTCCTAGTATTTTTTATACAAATTAATTTCAATAAAACTTACTTTGAAAAACATAAAAATTTTTTTTAACTATTTTTATTGTGAAATTAACTATTTTATACTAATATTTTAAAATTAATTAGCTATCAATTTTAGTAATTGTTAGTAATTTTTAGACTTGAATCTAAAACAACTTTTTTGACACATTTTTTTATTTTTATTTTTAATTTATTTTATATATTATTATGTAGTTTATAGTCAAACTTTTTTGTAGAAAAGTTGACTTTTACAACAAAGTAATTAGATATATTTTAAAAGCTTACAAACAAAATTTTTCTGTAAAAGAATCAACTTTTACTACAAAGTAACTATATAAATAATTGACACAAAATTGGCTATTTTATTATAAGTTTAATAATATACATAATCTAAAGTATAAAAAGATATTTTGAATAAAAAATTAGCTTATTAGAAATTTACTAACTTTTATTAACAACAAAATTAACAGCAAGATAGTATTAACAACATTAAAAAAAGGGTAAAAAAAATTTTTAGTAATATTTGGTGTTCTTTCAAGAATAATACAGCAATAATTAAATTAAAGTGATAACTGTATTAGATATAACAACTCTAAAATATTATTAATTAATTTATATTTATTGTAAACAATAATTTGGAATTCAAAATAAAATCATAGTTTTTAAAAAAAATTTTTTTTTAATATATTAAAAACTAAATTAATAACTATTTTTTTGGAAACTACAATATTACAAAAGTCAAAAAAATCTTCTTGAAAACTTAATTTATTATTCAAATAAAGATTCAAAATCTATTAATATTAATGTTTATGCTACTTATTTTAAAAAACTTAATTATAATATTATCAAATTTTGTGAAAAAAATACTCTGCCAACTTATAATTTGTTCTTAAACTTAAGTTTAAACTTAAAACAAATAACAAAAATAAAAAAACATTCAACTTATTTATATAATATATAATACACCAAAGATAAATTTTTAATATTTGCAAATACTTAAACAAAAAATTAATTCTAAATTATTACTTTTAATTACATTTTTTCTAACTTTATTTGCTTAAGCACAAATATCAAATTTACTATTTAATTAATTTTCAAAACCTAACAACTTTATTAAAAATTTAATTCAATAATCAAAACTAATTTATATTAGTATTAATTTTCTTAATTATTTAGCAAAAAATTAGAGCAAATACTTAAAAACATTAGTTAATAAAGAAAATATTTTTGAACCAATTAAAAAAAAATAAAGAAGAAAACAAAAAAAATAAAAAAATAACTTTATACATTACAAAAATTCTTGATTTCTTTGGAAAAAATACCAAAACCAGTCTTCAAAAATAATTTAATCAAGTTATTAAAGCAAAAAATACAAATAGATAGAATACAATTAAAATATTAAGAATAATTTTTTATTTTTTTAAAGAAACTAGTAAATAGTTTGAAAACTTGGTTATTTTTTTTGCAGATTAAACAACTTTTAAAACTGCTTTTTTGAACAGTTTACAAACAATAATACTTAAATTACTCTTTAAAACTACTTTTAAAACATTAAACAAAAACCATTTAAATTTTTTATACTTGAACTTGAATCTAAATTTGAAACAAGCAAAAAATACAAACAGAAAAATACTTAGCCAATTTATACAATACTTAATCTATTAAAGACAATCTTTTAATACTTACAAACACCAGAACAAAAAACCAATTCAAAACTAACACTTTTAATTACACTCTTCTCAGCTTTTTTTGCACAAGTTTAGACACCAAATTTACTATTTAATTATATTTCAAGACCAGAAGACTTTACATCACCAAAAAACTTAATACAATAGTCTGAACAAATTTTTATCAACACAAATTTTCTTGATTTTTTAGCAAAAAACCAGAGTAATTATTTCAATAACAATAAAAATATTTCTGAATTTATTAAAAATAAAACTATTAAAAACAAAAATACAGAAAAAATGGTAACTATTTATCTTGCAAAAATCACCAAATTTACAAAAAAAGCTGCTAACACTAATTTTCAAGAATAATTAAACAAAGTCTCAAAAACAGGAAATGTAAATAGTTGAAATACAGTAAAAATATTAAAAGTGATTTCTTGTTTTTTTTAGAAAACAGCAAAAAAATGGTTTAAGAACTTAAACAAACTTTTTAAAAACTGGCAAGCATTTAAAAATGCTTTTTTAGAACAATTTACTAATAACAACATCTTTATTACTTTTTAAAATTAGTTCTATAATATTAAACAAGAACTTTCTAAATCTGTTATAATCTATTTTAAGAAGTTTAATAAACTTCTTAGAAGAATTTACCAATTGAAAACCAATAAATACTATTTTAATACTCAAATTTTGAATTAATTTATTACTAAATTAAAAAGTAAATTAATTAAAAAAGTTTGTTTTCATGCTTTAACAAATTTAGTTATAATTATTTAATATATAAAAAACTACAAAATTATAAAAAAAGCAAATTATATCAAGTTTGTTAATCTAGCTATTAAAAAAACCAGCTCAATAGTTGAAAAAAAGATTGATCAACTTACTAAGAAAGTCAAAAACTATTTTATAAATCAACAATAGCAGCAACAACAAAAATATTAATTATTATAATAACAAAACCAAAGCAATATGTTATTAAATAACTAATTTTAAAACTGTTATTATTGTAGAATTTTAGAATATTAGAAACAAAACTACCAAAAAATACAACAAAACCAATAGCAAAAAAATAATTAATGTTATTTTTAACTCTAGTAGTTATATTATTAACTATTACCACTAGTTTATTACTTATAAAAATTTCAAAACAACTGTTACTAATCTGTTTCACAATTAATATAACAATAATTTCAGCAACTACTACAAATTTAACAATATTAATTACCATTCATTTAATAATATCAAATATTTGCACAAAAATTGGTTTAACAAACCAATTTATATCACAAAATCGATTTTCAAACAACAATAGAGTTAATTTTAATAATCAATTAATTTTTTGTAATACAGTTTAACAAAACTCAATTATTTTTACATACAACATAACTATTTAACAATGCCTAAAAAATCGGATTTTTATTAAACTGCATTTTTTGAAAATAAAGCTGCAACATCAAGACAAATCTTTTCCAACAATAATTGCACTATTCTATTAGCCAAAATTGCTAAAAATGCCAATTTTTCTAATATCTTTCTATTTGAATTTAAAGCAAACAAATCATTATTTTTGTTTAATAATACAGCTATTATAGAACAAAAAACAATTATTGATATATATATTAAAACTAAAGTAAAAAAAAACAAATTTGCTTAATCTTAAACAGTAAATCTACTAAAAATATTATTATATACCAATTAATATAACAATTCAAATGAAACATAAATAGATCAGTCTAAACAGTTATTGTTACAGCCAATAGTATGAAAAAAATTTTCAGTAAAATAAATTGACAATTTTTCTTTTATAATTAATAAAATTATTATTTTAATAAAAGTTTTAATAATAGATATACTTTAATATTAAGTTTTAGTCAAAAACAATTGACTTTTTAAAACCAATGCAAATTTTAATTAGAAAACCCAAGAATTTAAAATCTTATACCAAAAACAATATATTTGAATATTTATTATATATAGTATTTTCAACAAATAATTTAAAAAAGTTTTAGTGTTTAAATTTGAGAAGAAAAAAAAAAGTGATTACTAAGACTTATATGGCTTTTGAATTAACATTCAATTAGGCTAAGAAAACAGAACAGCTATTTGAAATATTTATATTATAACTAACATAATTATAGCCCAAAAAAACCAGCTAACAATCCATCTTTACAATCAAATCAGTTAATAATTGATATGTTTTATATTCAAAATTAGAACCAAAAAACAACCACTCTATATTTCATTTAAATGCATTAATTACAACAAAAAGCTTTTATCTATAAGAGTTTGCATATTATTTAAAGAGAAATATGAAACTTATATTTGCTATTACTATAAAACTTGTCACAGAGAACAATTTAGCAGCCCAAAATAAAGCATAAAATAAGATAACACATTCTGTTTTATATGTAAAAAATTACTATTTAAGAAATACAACTGAATTAATATTGTAATAAAAGGAGAAGTATGTGACCAAACTTGTCAATATGCTTTATTAATTTCCAAAAAAGTCAAAAAAAAAACTTTTTTTAATACAGCATATAATAGTGTTCTTAATAAACTGTATTATTACTTACATAATACGAAAATAATCTATAAATTAGCTATAATTCTGATCAATAAAAAAATTCAAAAAATATTCACCAGATAAAAAAAGCAGAATATATTAAATACATTATAAATTAGCTAAATTTGATTATAAAAATAAAATAAAAATCTACTATTAAATTGTAAATTATGTTTTCTTGACCAAAAAAGCCCAAATTTAAAAATTAAAACAAATAAACATTTGATTATGCAAAGAATATATCATGTTTTACAATGACCAATAATGTTTAAAATACTATGTACTTAGTATTTTCTTGCTTAATAAAAGTAACAAATACAAAATCAAATTTGGAGAACTTGAACCAAAAAAAAATTGTAACAATTCCAATTTATTTTACCAAAAATCAATCTGCCATACAACTTAAATACTTTAATAACAATGGACAAAAAATTAAACCAAAAAAGCTCATAAAATTAATATAATATATAACTTATAATATTTTGGCAAAAATACTTTAATTCTTTAATTCAAGTTACTTATAAAAATTAATTTTAAAATAGTTCTCAAAATTTCACTTAAAGCAATAGTTCAAATTGCTTCGTAATTATATTTAACTAACAAAAAAATCAATATTAAAAAAAGAATTATAGATACAAAATACATTAAAAATATTACAATTATATTATAAAATAAAATTAAAAAACCATTCATAATTAAACATGTCAAAAAAATTGCTCAAGCTATTTATCTACACTTAATTAATATTTTGAATTTATCATCAGATAATTACAGAAAACAATTAAGCAAAGTGAAAAAAGAACTTAAAATTTTGGTTTAATTAAACAATTTACAGTTTCAGTCAATATAACTTTTAATATACAGAATAAATCTCACTAAATTTTTTAACTTTTACAACCAATTATCATTTTATTTTTTAAAAAATATCAAGAAATTTACACTTGCTCAAACCTTATTATTACACAACAAATATTCGAATTAAACAAATCTGTTTAAAGCATAAAATTTTAATTCTAAATATTTATATTTTTAAGAGAATAAAAAAGTTTTAAGTTATATTTTATAATCACAATAATTATCTGATTATTTTATTAAATAAACTAGAAATCAAAATCATACATAGTAATATTTTTCAAAAAAAAACATCTTAAATTGTAAGACACACTCTTTTTCTAAATTTAAATATTATTTTAAATACCAAAAACTATTATTTTATAAAAAAAACTAGTTAAAATCAACATGAGTCTTTTAAAATCTCAACAACAAAAACAATTGAAGCAATTGATTACTAAATTTGCAAATATATTTACCAAAAACAACAATAATCTAAAAAAACCAATATTATCTAACATTAAATTTATATAAGAAATGCTTTACCAAAATAACAACAAACTTATTAAGTTTTATTAGTTAATTATTAATTCATCAAAAAAAAATACAATAGATATTTAAAAATAGCTTTATTTAGCTATTAAAAAGCTCTTAAATTTTATTAGTAGTTTTTGTTAAAAAAAAGGTAGAAAAATTTGATTTTGTGTTAACTATTGTTAATTGAATAGTATTACAATTAAAAATACATATTTTTTATTCAGAATTGATAATATATTAGATGTATTAGAAAAAACCAAGTTTTTTTTAATATTAGACTTGGAAAGTAAATACTGATAAGTTATAATAGATCTAAAAAACCAATTTAAAACAGTCTTTACTACTCAAGAAAGAAATTACAAATTTAATATTATGTCTTTTAGACTTTGCAATATATTAGCAACATTTTAATAACTCATGAATATTATATACAAAAAACTTTTATAGTAATTAGTAGTCATTTACTTAAATAATATTGATGTTTATTTTCCAACTTTTAAAGCTTATTTAATTTACCTGTAAAAAGTTTTTAATAATTACAGAAAGCAAAATTAAAGTTAAACATTAAAAAATAGCACTTCAGAAAAACAAATTTAATTTTTTTTAAACATATTGTTAGCAAAAATAGAGTTCAATTCAATCCAAAAATTATTAGTATTGTAAAAAAATTTCTAAATTCTTTACAATATCACTAAATTAAGAGGATTTATAGAATTAGCCTCTTATTATCAGAAATTTATCAAAAAATTTTCAGAAATTACCAAATTATTTAACTATCTAACTAACAAAAATATAAAATACCAATGAACTTCAGTTCAACAAATGGTCTTTGACATCTTAAAAAAAAAATTAACAATAGTTCCAATTTTTGCTTACTTTAATTTTAACAAACAGTTTTAGTTGGCCACTAATGCTTTATATATAACATTTAGTACTATTCTATTATTATTAAATAATAATAACAATAAGCTGATTATTGTTTATACTAACAAAACATTTAAACTTATTAAAACAAAATATAGTTTAACCAAACTAAAAACAGTAGCTATTATCTGAGTCTTCAAATATTTTTAACAATATTTATGAAAAAAAAATTTGATATTATTATTAATAATATTGGCTTTAAATAAGTTAATAAAAAAAATTTAAACTTAGTGCTAAACAATTCTAATAAACTGATTTTCTAGTTAATTGTAAATATATTATTTATCACAAATCAAGCAAATTACACACCAATGTTAATAGTTTTTTAACAATAAAACAAAATTAATATCTATATTAAGTCCACTAAAATTTACCAACTTAATAACAATTAATGTATTCAGAAAACTATAACAATATTAAAAACTATTTAGAAACTCTTATCATGCCAAAAAATTGGTTTTTAAGTAAAAACATTAATTACAATATCAAACAAAGTAATATTTTCTTTATTATAACAAAATTTATTACCAAAATCATAAAAATCTAATTAATTTACTTAGATTAATACAAAAAAACAAAAAAAAATCATCTTTTACAATATGTATACAAACCTATTTTCAATATATTTAAAAAAAAATAATACAATCCAAAAAATATTAGAACTTTATTTTTGGTTTTACATGTAAAAAGATATTTAACAATATATAGAATTATATAACAGTTATTAAAAAAAGGAGGAATTTGTTTTACCAAATTTAAATCTAATTAAAGTTTAATAACTCTTTAACAGAGTAAAAATTTATTTAGTTAGATTATTACTAATTACCATTTAAAAAAATTTGTAAAAAATTTAATGTTTAATAATTACTATAATTATCTTATTATTTACAAACAAATAAACTTGTAAAATAATTTAACTAAACACTGTTTGAATTATTAACCAAAGTTTTAACTAATTTGAACAGAAATAAAATATATTTATTTTATTAATATTACTAACTTATAAAACACTAAAACAAGATATTATAAAATACATACTATTTAACTTTATTTATAGAAAAACAACAACATTACCAATTAATTTTATAGTAGAAACATATCCAGTACAACCAATTACAAAAAAAACTTTTAAGAAACACTCTAATAAAAAGTCTATACTCTTTTTAGTATATTAGAAAAAAATAACAAATTGTAATTATTTATATTAAATATTCTCAAGCTAAACAAAAAAAATAGCATGATAACAAATTGTTATCAGTTATTAATGAATTTAAAATTGGAAATAAAGTTTTTTTATACAAAATTAAGACTAAAAAACAATAGAATAGAAAATTTAATCATAAATAAAATAGACTATTTTATATTTATAAAGTTCTAAGCAATAGATCATATAAGTTAAGACTTAATAACAAAATCTTAGTAAAAGTTTCATATAAAAATTAATTAAAATATTATTATTTCAGAATCAATTTTAAACTATTAATTCTACAAATTGGTATATATTTCTTTTTAATTAATCTTAAAGATATTTTCTAAAATTTAAAATCAATAATCACCAAATCTGAACTTTTAAATTTTTTAATTATATTAGTAATTCTTTTTAAATTATATAGAAACATTAAACAAAAATAATAAAATAATTACTAAAAAATACTTAATTCCAAAAATATATAAAAATTATTATACCAAAAATAATTTCTTCTTTATTTTTTTATTTTTACCAAATTTTATATATTTTAATAATTTTATAATACTTATTCTCTAAAATATTTAACAAATATTCCAAATATTAATGTTAGCTTTGAAAACACTTCTTAACTTATTTATAATAATTAATAGAAGTCAAATTAATTATATTAAAAAAAAATTACAGTCTTAATAGTAAATAATTTTCAGAATTATTACTCTTATAAAAAAAACAAGAAGTTATTTTAAAAGTTACTTATCAGAACTTTTGAAACAAGCTTTAAAAGAAAACTTATTATTTACTCCTATTAACATTTTTTTAAATATTACAATACAACAAAAACTTCAAATGTGTCTTAAAAAAAACAGTAAATATATTTTAATTTATCAATATTTTTAAATTAAAAAAACACTGTATTAACAAAAATTAGAACTGAAAGCAACCAATTTTACTTTTGAAGCTATATAAAAACAAATTTACAATAAATTCAAAACAACAGCTAGATTAAAAAATGCTTACTACAAATTTAAAACAGCTTTTAGACTTCACAATTTATTCAATATTTGTGAAAATGTTTTACAAAATCCAATACTTTAACCAATAAAGATACAATATATTAGCAAATTTACAAAACTAAAATTTCTACAATTTTCAGATTAATTACTTCAATAATTTTAAATTATTATTTTGATATTACAAATAGTATTTGAATTTTTACAAAGCTCAATTTTGAGAAAAAAATTATGTTATTAGTAGAATTTAGTCATTAATTAACATAAAATTATTTTTATAATTCTTATCTTTAATTAATATATATTATTATTGTTTTAATTACTTATTATTTAATTAAACTATCAAATCTTACTATTTAATTAATAATTTAATTTATATGATACACAATTATAATAATTAGATTATGTAATATACTAAACTCTATAACATTTTAAAATTTGCCAAATTTTATAAAATTTTGTAAAATAATTTATAGTTTATAAAAACAACTTGTAGTTTGCCAAAATATATTTTTAAATTCATTAAAACTATAGCAAAAAAAAAATACAAGTTTAAAGATTAGTACTATAACAAGTTATATTAAAAAAAAGTTTTTTTTATTGAAAAAATATATCTTAGTCAGAATTACCTTATTTTACTTTAGAAATACTTTTTATTTTTATCAATAAAATAAATATTTTAAAAACAAAATCATTAATTATTTACAATTAATTGAAATTGGCTATTTTACTCATAAGTCTAGCAATTCAAAATATAAAAAAAATATAAAAATAAATTCAGTTATTAGAGATTCAACAGCTTTTAATAATAACAAATTTACAGCAAAATAACATTAATAATATTTAAAAAAAGAAACCAAAAATTTCTAGTAATACTATTATATTAAACAATTATTTAAAAATAAAAATTACTTACAGTAATATTTTTTAATTAAAATAGTTATAAATTTACAGAAATAATTAAATATTTTTTCTTAAAATTCAACTTAACTCTTACTATCAAAAAATTATCTCAAATTAACATAAAACAATTAAAATTACAACAACAAAAACAATTCAAAGAATTAATTACAAAACATGCAAACATATTTGTTAAAAATAACAATAATTTGGAAAAAACTAATTTAGTCCAAATTTATACAGATAATATTAAACCAAAATGTTAATAAACATATTAATTTTTATCAAAAAGTTATCAATTTATTTAAAAAAAAGTCCAACAAATATTTAATAATAGATTTATTTAGTTATTAATAAGTTAAAAACTTTTTTAGTAGTATTTGTTAAAAAAAAAATCTGGTTTTGTGTTAATTACTGTCAATTAAACAGTATTATAATTAAAAATATTATTATAAGTTATTTTATTATTATTACAATAAAAACAAAACTTAATAATAGAATTAAGTTAATTTTTTTTAAGTGTTCTAAATTAAATGATGCTGTAATTATATTATAATTATATATTAATAAGTATATTAGTTTCATTAAGTATTGTTTAATTAATGTTGTATTTTTATTTAATAAATTACTGTTATTTAGCTATTTAAAAATCTGAAGATTAGCCCAATAAGTTTTTTTTAATTCTTAATAAGTATTGAATAATTTTTTCTAATAAGTGTTTTTTTTATTTAATTTTGTGTATTGTGTAATATTTTTGTCAAAATTATTGTTGATAGCCTCTATTATACTTGTTTTTTAAAAAAAACTTCTGTTATATTTCTATATTTTTAATTATGTTTTTTCTTAAAATTTTTACAAAGATATTTTTTTTATTTTGCATTAATATTAGATGTTTGTATCTTTTTATTTATAGTAAACAGTATCTTATTTCTAATAAATTTAGAAAAAATTAAATAAAAAAAGTAAAATTTTAACAAAATTAATATTTGAGAATAATTTAAATTAGAAATTTTTTTTATTTTTATTTTATCTAATTAATTTCTTGTTTGTTTGTCTTATTTTTTAATTAAAAAGTTATAATATATATATATATTTAAAATTAAATATAATTATGTTTATTTTAACTAATTAATAAGTAATTGTTAAACTATTAAGCTTTTTATTTAACTGTGACTGCCTCTTAATTTACTTGTTTATAATTGTATTAAATTAAATATATTTATATATATTTTATATATTAAAATACCAAATTTTATAGTGAATTTTTCTCTTGTCAATCTCTTGGTCATAGTAAGAGTTAAAAATTTGTTGAAATTATCTTTTTTTACACTTTGTTTTCATTAACTATTTCTTCTAAAACTCTTATTTTTGTTGCAATAGAACTAGCAGGCATATCTGCTAATAGTTATGATTTGACTGGTTTGGAAATCTATTTAAGTGCCAAGAAGAAACATATAGACAATATTTACTCCTATGATGCATCCTACAAAAAACCAAAAAAATCTGTAATTAGTAATATGATTGACTTGTCAGCTGACTCTTTAAGTTTGGAAATTGTTAGTGGAGCCAGTATTAAATCTGTGGTATTCTGGAATAGCAATATTGGCAGTATTGCAAGTAGTATTAGTAATCTGTCAAATATCAAAAATATGAAAAACACTATTGCTAAAAAAATCAGCTACACAGAATTAGACACTTTGGCAAATAATGAAAATATAAATAAACTTATGCCAAGAAAAACTCACACTTGAACATATATGTTAGATTATTCTCCGAAAGTGCTTTTATTTGACAACATAAGTAATAATAATGATGTTTTGGCTTTTCTGTTCTCTAAGTTTATTGGTTTCAATTAGCTATTATTAATTGGGTTATGTGTTCTAGAAAAGTGAGATTTCAAGTTTGCTAAATCTTTTGTATTAGATATTGAGCTGTCTGTCATGTTAGGCAAAACTATTAATAATAAATTAATTATAATTAAAAAAATTTTCTATTGAATTGATAGTTTTAGAGAAACTTTCACTTTCTCAAAATTTTCAGAAATCATAAGATTATTATTTACATCTGAATTGAGTTTGAGAAAAACTAGAGATATAACAATTGGTGAGAAAATTTTAGTTAATAATAATTTTAAGAAAGTAAACAGCTATTCAGATCAGAAAGTGATTGTTAAAAAGATTTCAGTCAATCTTTCAAAGTCAGCTGTAGAGTCAGTCTTTTCTAAATTTGGTAAGATTGTATTAATCAAAATACAGTTAATTAGTCTTTGACAGAAGATTCTGATAGAATTTAAATCATCTAAGATAGCTAATTTAGTTGTAGCTAAATAATTTGTGCTTATAAGAAAAAATTCTGTACATATAACAAAAACAATTAATAATAAACAAACATGAGTATTCAGAGATCAACATCAGACTTTGTTGTATATTCTGTTTGTTAATACTATTGCTCATAATTTTACTGGTTTATTGAAATCTTATGATAAAAAAACCTGCTTTATTGGCCATAATTTGAGTTTATATGTACATGATAGGTATTCAATAATTTGTTTTTCTGATAAGACATTTAATTTGGCTGCTATTGGTTTTGTTCTAGTTTTTAAGAGTGTAAATTTGCATTGAGCTGGTCTGTTTTTAACTTATTGTGTATAATGCAAACAATTTGGTTATGTTTTCAGTATATGTTTTGTGAATGAGAATCCTAGTGTTTGTAATAAGCATATGACAACTTTTTAGAATTAGGCTCATTTAGCCAATATATATAAAAAAACAGATACCAATTGTCCATTCAGTATTTTTTAGTGATAAAATTTGGGCCCAAATTGCTGGTAATTCTACTTTTTATGTGGTGCTTTTGGTTTTTTTTAGTATTGGTTTATTTTCGGATTTTAAACTTTTTTCATTGGTTTTTTTAGAAATAAATAATAGGTTTGCCACTTTTGAGCACAATCTTACCAGTTTTGCAGAGAAAGTAGATAAGCTGGCTAAAAAGTTAAATACATTCAGACCAATAGTTTCTTAGTCTAATCCTGAATATTAATTGTTAATAACCTTTTTATCACAGAATTAAGAGACAAATACAGTAATAAGTGAGAGTTTAGGTATAGCTATTAGTAATAAAACTATTGTAGAAGCAGTAGATATTGATACTTTGGTTGTTTTAAAACTTAAAAAGACTTTGAACAGTTTATTAAACATGGTTATGAGTCTGATAGCAAAAATAAACAATGCTAACTTGGATGTAAAAAATCTCTCTTATCAATAACAAATCTAGTTTGGAAATTTGCTATATGTAATATTTGGGATATCAATATTTTTGCCAAGCAGGAAGATGTTGTTTGCTAATATGTGAATTCAAGGAATATGGTTTTAATTATTACAGAAACAAAGTTAAGGTCTGGTATTAAACCATAGATTATAAATAAGTTTAATAGAATGAGAATTTTTTTATCTGGTTTAGACAAGAGGTTTTTTAGTGTTGGAGTGACTATTATTATAAACAATTCTCTGGCATATTATGTTTCTAAGATTGAAGAAGTTTCTAATCAAGTTATTTCAGTGTGGTTTTTCTTTAAAAGCAAGTTTTTGATTACAATCTTGGGTCTATATACTGGTATATTGGCTGAAACCAGATTTAATTAAGCTGCAAAAATTAATTCTTTTATTGTTAAGACCATTAACTCCAACATTTTTGTAATTTTAGGTGGTATTCTTTGTAAAATAATGACAACTGCCTAAGGATATCCAAAGATCTCAATCTATTCCAAACCATATCTGTGATTATAACAGCTTTATCACCATCCAACTTTGACCATATATTGATAAGCCAATCAACTTCCCACATATCACTCACACCCAACTTCTTGACTAATTTGGCAATCAATAGCTTCAATTCCAAAAACTTAGAAGAAAGCTTGTTTTTAGAACACTGAAATTTGCTAAACTAAAGTCTTGAAAATATTACATCTGCCAACTTAACCATCAATTTCTCTAGTAGCACTCACATATCATTCATATCAATACAAGCCTGAACACTTGAAAACTCCAAGGCCACAGTTGAAAATTTGGCAGAAAAGTACTCCTTAAAATGTAACTACTTAGTACTATTAACATCTTTGATTTTAAACTTCCAATGATCCTTATTAGCCCACTTGTACAAGCTATTTAAACAAATATCTAGGAGCCCATCCAATCCAATTGGCACCATAACAGCTTTGTGATTAGTGTTAAAGAATGCAGAAACAGAGCCAACACTATGACCAACAACTGCTAATGACAAGTTCTTACTGACAAAAATGTAATCTAAAATCTTTTTAGTACTCCATGAATTATCCTAAGTAGGGACCTTGGCCAACAAATATCTATTAAAAGAATTGACCAAAACCAGACTCTGACAAAACTTAAAACTTGCACTTCTACCTAGTGCATTTTTATTGAAATCCCCACCCAAAACCACAAAAGTGCTAAAGTTAACAGCCTTTGCAACAATAAAGTTGATCATTGACACTTGCTCAAACTAAACAACAAAAAAAGCACCAACATACAAACCAATAATTGCAACTGAGAGCTTGCCTTTGAACAAAAAACATACCACAATAACCTGACCAGAAATCTTCTTCATTTTAGCAACATAATAAGCCAAGAAATTGTTCATGATAATAATAACACCAGCACTAGCAAAACCCATATCCAAACCAAAAGTAAAAACTCGCACTCCTTCAAACTTATTTTTAATCTACAGCCTAATGCTAGACTTTAACTTTGTTTTTGTAACAATTGAAACCGCATTCCCAAATTTTCTATGTTATCAAACAACATTTTTCTGTTTGGCAGAAATATTAATACTTCGAATATTACATGTAACAAACTTCCATACTAGATCACTTATTGAGAAGAAAAGAAAAGAGGAGCCAGCAAACCCTAGGCTGGAGTACAAACAATTCAATTTATTCAAAACAGACCTAATTGATACCTTCAAAGCCACCATCTTTAATTCTAAACCACCCATCTTAAAGATTAATACCTTTGAACTATTTGAGTTAAAACCAGCAACCAAATCATCCACAACTGGAAGAAGGAAAATGAAAGACAACAACGTGTCATCCAATCTTATATCTAAGTTCAGACCTGTATCAACAGCTGCAGAAGTAGCCATAGAAGACACTTGAAAGGGAGTTACCAAAAGCACCAATTCAATAAAACTCAACTTTTTCATAATATTAAAAACCTGGTCAGCTAAAAGTTCTAAGAAACATTCTAAAGACACCAAATAATTACTTAAACCAACAAGAACAGAAAGAGAAGAATCCATTGAAAAAGATTTCTCATCAGAAAGCACACTACAACCAGAAGTAACAAAAGAAATCACATGAAAAGAAAAGCTACCAGCAACTTGGGCTCATGTTTTATCATCAAAAAAGACTGGATGAGTGATAAGAGCCTGTTTTTTTATAAATGCTAGTCAGATAAATTTGATCCTGAGCAGATATTATCTATTTCTTATGACCAACAAAATTCTCACCCACCAAACAATTAACAGTAATATGACCAAATTGTTTGCATCAAGTATAATAAGCTAGAAAAAGACCAGCCCAATGCAAACTCACATCCTTAAATATTGAAACTAAACCAATAACAGCCAATTTGAATGTTTTATTCTCAAAACAAATAATAGTACACCTATTACACACATATAGTATTTGAATTGTGGCCAATAAAACATGTTTTCTTATCATAAGATGCCATTAACTTAGACAAATCATGCACAGTTGTACTAACTGGAAGAGTATACAACAAAGCATAGTACATGTTTCTTGAAATCCATGACATTTTATCACTAATGACCAAAGTCACATACACAGAATTTTTTCCCACCAAAACAGACTACTTAAAAGCAACCAACTTGGCAACTTCAACAGATCTAAACTAAATCAAGACCTTTTGCCAAAGACCTACCAACTGCAACTTAACTGAAACAATTTTACCAAATTTAAAAAACACTGCCACAATAGCTGATTTGAAAAGATTAACTAAAATTTTCTTGACAATTATTTTCCAATTCAAATGACTGCTTGGCTTTTTAACATCATTGTTTACCAAAATTTTTTCACAGATTGTCATTTTTCTGGTCTTATCCAAGCTCAATTCTAAAGTAAATGATAATCTGATAATCTCTGAGAATTTTAAGAGAGCAGAGGCCTTCCCAAAACCATCAACATAATAAAAAAATTTTTTTATTGAAATCAATTTGTCAATATTTAATGTGAATGATTTTACTGGCTCGAAGTTTTTTTTTCCAAAATATATAACTTGATACTTGGCAGCTGATTAGAATCATTAAACTTAGAAGATGGAAGAGCCACCATATCTTCATTATTACTTAAAACATTGAATGAAAAAGTTTTCAGAGATTGACCTAATATGTACATGTGAGTATACATTTTCTTGAATATGGTATCATTCTCTATGCCATTGACTACAGAAGCGTTTAAGTCAGCATAACTAGTTTCTTTAGTAACAGTATTTTTCATGTTTTCTAAGTCCAACAGGCCACCCACACTGCTTGCTTTGCTTTTTATTTCACTGCTCCAAGATTTCAAAAACTTACCATCAACATTACCAATATTGGCCAGGCCCAATGGTCTAGTAGATAAATTAATCATACTGACACTGACTTTAGGATTCTTAGGCTTTTTGTAAGATGTACTGCAAGAGTACACACTATTTACTCTTTTTTTTTTGTATCAGGCCAGTTCTCTAACCCAGTAAAAGTAAATTCAGAGCCACTAGCAGCAGGATCCGTTGGTTCTATGTTTACAAATAAAGATATGTCTGAAGAAATAGTTAAAAACACGAAAGAAATAAGGAGTAAGAGAGACTTTTTTTTTAACAATATCTCACTTTTATTGTGACTGGAGGATCAACAAGAGAAAGATTTTTTATTTTTTTTGTTTAAAATACAAACATATTAAAGCCAAATACTAACTATTATAATCTTATTAAAACTCATAAAAAACAATTTATAAAACTTATCTTTTGTTAATTAATACATAATATTTTAGAATTAATATTCAGTACTAATTTAATAATATTTTTAATAATAACTATTATGACAATAAAGCACAGTCTAATTATAATACTTAGATTATTACAATAACAGTGACAATTATTAGCTCAAATTTTTTGGATTAACTAGTAGCAAATACAATAATACTATAAAATCTAAATTATACAATACATATATATATTATTAACAAATATTTTTTAACTTATTTAAATAATTAGATGTTTATAATAAAGTGTTTTTATAAAAATTAAAATGAAAATACAATCAAAAATCTTACTATTAATATTAATAAAAATATTAATATAATTTTTTTGGTTATTATTATTAATAATAAAACTTTAGCAGCCATATTTTTTTAGATTTTAAAAAAAAAGAATCTACTCTTATTTTATTTAATAGAACTGTTTTAAATAAAAATAAATCAATTATTGTTATATATACTAAAATAAAAGTATATAATAAATTTATCAAACTGATTTTAAACAGTAGATTAGCAAAAAGTACTATTATCTTTTAATTAATAAACCAATTAAATTAACAAATTAACAAAAACATTATTATTCTTATTATTACTATTAATAAAACCAAAAAATTAGTAATTAAAAAACTTAACTTCTTTTTTTTTAACATAAATAGAATAATCATTTCTATTAAAATATTAATTATAAATACAATTTAATACTAAGCACTAATTAGAAATAATTGATTAAAAAAATAAATGCCACTTTAAATTAGTTGATTCAAAAGTTACAGCTAACATATTAAAAACAATATACAAAAATACTTATTATATACAGATATTTTAAAAAACTCTTAATATAAACAATTTATTTTGGTTTAAATTTGAAAAAACATTAGAAACAAATGTCATCAAAACATATTAGATTATATAAAATAAGAATAATTATAAAAAACTGCTATTTGTTTTCTTATAAAACACCAAAATTTTTAATTCTATATTATTTTTTCTTTTTTATCTTCAATATTATCAAAATATTAATCAAGACTACAATACTTAATCTGTTAAAAAAAATTATTTTTTATGACTGTTTATATTATTTTATACAAAAATAATTAATAGATTATATACTATTATTATAATTAATATTACAAAAAAACATATAAATATTTCAAATGATTAAAAAATAAAATAAAATTTCTTATATTGTCTATAAAAATTTCTTACTCAATAAATATAACTAAGTTAATATGTAATTTAAAGAAACTACATATAATCTCATTTATCAATATACTATTTTTATTATTGACTAAATAAAAAAAGAAACTTTCTTTAATGTTACTTATAATAAAGTTTTTAATTACATATATTATTATTTATATAATGTCAAACAATTATATAATATAATTAAATTAAGTATACAGAATAAATTAGTCAAAAAAATTCGAAATTGGAAAGTACTATTAAAAATAATCAAAAAAATTGTTAAATACAACCTTTTAAATCTTTTACAAAAATTTCAAGATTATTATTAAGAATTTTATTTAACATAAGAAAAGCAAAAACAATATCTTGTACAGATTAATACTTATCTGTATAAAAACTGCTTAATTTTTTATTAATTACAATAGTGTTTTGATTGTTAATTCTAGTCTAAATTATTTAAAAAAATAATTCAATTTGAAAATTATCCAAACTCTAAAGCACAAGATAAAACTTTCTAAACACTAAAAATATTAACAAATAATATACATATTCTTATTGATTTTAGACAAAAACTGAATATTAAATGTTTTATTAATGATAATTAAAGAATTCTACTAAAACAAATACATCTAATAAATATTGAATTTGATTTTTAATACTCTAAAAATTAAATATTAACATTAGAATATTTTGCTGTTATTATAATTAACTTAAAAATAACACACAAAACTATAGTACAAATAGTTTTTTAATTTAGCTTAGCTCAAAAAAAATTAATATTAAAAAAAAATTATAAGCTCTAAATATACAAAAAATTTTATAATCTTATTACATAATAAATTGAATTAATCATATGTAATTGAATTAAAAAAAATTGCACAGAAATTTTTTTATTTTTGCTCTAAATTGTTAGATTAATTATCACTAAAGCTTAAAAAAAATTAAAAAAACTGAATATAGAATCCAAGATCTTAGTTTTACAGAAACAGTTACACTATTTGTCAATTATATTAAAACAATACAGAAAAACTTAAAATTAATTTAAATTAATAGAACAATTACAATTTTACTATTTAAAACATACTTATTTAATATATACAAAAAAATAATAGAAATGAATTTTTTATTCAAACTTTATATTATTTTTTGTAAACAATTTTTAATTAGTTTTTTCAACTTATATAGCTACTTACAAATAAAAATATTTATTTACAATTTATTCAAGAAAATTATATATTTATTTAAGAATATGATCTTAAGATATCTGAATATAAATATTATTAATCAACATAAATCTTAGAAAATTTTTGACTATCTTATATTGCAAAAATAAATTGAATTTATTAAAACCAAATATTGAATACTATTATATAACTAATAAAAAAATAATTAAACTTAATCTTAGATTACTAAATTTTTTATAATAAAAACAATTAAAAACACTTATCTTAAGATACTTAAGTATTTTTGCCAAAAAAAGATTTGGTTAAACTAATTTAATTTATTATCAAATTCATACAAAAAATATGTTATTTATTAAGCAATACATATACTAAGTACTATTATCCAAATATAATTTTATAAAAGAAGAAGTTAATTAAATATTAAAAAACAAACTTATACAATTTTCTATAAGTCTATAGTTCTTATTTATTATACTAATATAAAAAAAACCAAAAAATCAAATTCTGTGTTAATTATAAAAAACTTAATAATGTTACAAAAAGAATGTTTATTTTTAATGAAATTTTGGATGTTCTAAGTAAATTCAAATGGTTTTTAACTTTAAATTTTATTAATAAATATTAACAAATAATCATAAATTTCAATAATTAAGAAAAGATTATTTTTATAACTTAAAATAGCAATTACAAATTTAATATAATGTTATTCAGATTAACTAATACTCTTGCAATATTTTAATGGCTAATAGATATTGTTTACTTTGAAATCTTGTGAAAATTAGTTGTAATTTATTTAAAAAATACAAATGTGTTTTTTTAATATTTGAAAACTATTTCCAATATTTATAACAAATTTTTGAAAAACTTTAAACTGCCAAAATAAAACTTAACTACAAAAAATACTTTTTTAGAAAATTATAACTTATTTTCTTAAGTTATATTATTAAAAAAAATGAAATAAAATTCAATATTACAAAAATCAAAAAAATCAAAAAAAATTTTTGTTTTCAAAATTTAACTGAATTTTAAGCATTTTTAAAACTTACTTTATACTACTAAAGATTTATAAAAAATTTTTCAACAGTAATCTAATTTTTAAATCAATTATTAGCTAAAAATTTAAGACAAAAATAAAGTAAAATAAATATTTAATTACATAAAATAAAAGATTATTAAAGTCTTAATTTTGGTATAACTTAACTTTACCAATAAATTTGTACTTGTAATTAATGTTTTTAGAACAAATTTGGATGCTATTTTGTCACAAAATAATAAAAAAAAAACCACATAATCATATATGTTAGTAAAAATCTAAATATAATCAAAATAACTAATTTATCTATAAAATTAAATATTTCATAATTGTATAAACCATAAAATATTTTTGACAATATTTACTATATGACTTTTTTAATATTATTACAGATCATAAAAGTTTTATTTGATTAATAAACAAAAACTTATTAGAAAAATATTATGTCAAATAAATTATTTTATTATATCTTTACATATATAATATTATTTATAAAAAGAGAACCAAAAACACTAATGTAAACTGTTTGTCTTAAATAAAATATACATAATTACTAAAAACTATCTATAATTTGATTAAAATAAATATTAAAATACATTAATACTTAATAGATTATTTTATAATTTTTTAATTACTAATAAAATTATCATTGTAAAAACAAACAAAAATTCAGATACAAGTTAAATACTACTTGATTAAAAATAAATACTATATAAATACCATTAATATAATTTACTTAAAGAAATTATTGAAAACAAAAAAAATTATTCTTTATAATATATACTCAAATTTAAATATAAAATATTTTGCAAAAAAATTTACAATTTAATAGGCAATTAGTCTGTACTATTAATTAAAAATATATACCAATATTATTTAATACATTTATAATTGTAATATATGTCAAAAAAAAGAAGATTAAAAGAAACTAAATTCTTAAAATTTATTAAAATAAAAAAACTATTTAATAGAATAAGAATTAATTTAATAAAACTACTAACTATTATTATCAAAAAGAATAAATATATTGCAGTTATTATAAACTACTTAACAAAATAACCAAAAACAAAAGCTATTAAAACTACAAACACTAAATTAGTTGTTAATTTTATGTACAAAAATTTGATTTGTAAATATAACTGTCCAAAAAAGTTATTTTTAAATTAAAAAACTTACTTTATAAACAATTTTTTATAAAAATCAACTAATATTTTGAAATAAAATAACCTCTTTTGTTATTTTATTTATTACAGATAAATAGATTAATAAAATGTTTTAATAAAATATTATGTAAATTACTTACAAAAATAAAATTTATTTATTTTTTTAGTTTTATTGACTTATTAAACACCAAAACAAAATACTACAAATTTACACTATTTAAATTAGCATGTAAAAAAAATGCTATATTATTTACAGAATTAATAATAAATACTTACTTAATAGAATTAATAAACAAGAACAATTTACAAAAAACTATTAAAAAATAAGCTTATAAACTACTAAAAAAATTAAAACCCAATTGCTAATATTAATTAATTTTATATAGAAAAAGAAATTCAGCCACCAAAAAATGAGTTAAACACAAACTGTTTTAACTCTTATCATAAAAAACAAAAAATGCTATGGTGCAAACTATTTATAATCATTAAAAATGTAGATTAGTCCAAAATTTTAAATAATAATTTTCATGTGTTTTTATTTATATAATTAAATTTTATTGGTTAATATATATGTGTTTTTAATATATTATTTATAATAAAAAATAAAATTTTATTAAATTTTATATAATATAAAACCAAATAGAGTATTACAAAGTTTAAATATTATTTAATTTGTCTTATTCTTCAAAAATATTATCTGGAATTTTTTTATGAGATTTATACTTTTTTATAGCATATTCTACTAATTTTTTATTAAGATCTTTCTATAAAAATTCATATAATACTAATATTTTCTTGAAAATCATCTAATAGTTATTAAAAATATTAATTCAAGATTTTAAGATACTGTTTTTTATAATTTTTTCCATAAATAATTGCATTTGTTATGTGCATATTTTTTAGCAGCTTTTAATATTTTTTAATAAAATTTAATTTGTAATAAAATTTTGGAAAAAAATGCACTTATGTCCTATACTTTTGATTAATTCTTTAATTGCATTTTTTTGAATAAAAAAATCAAATTCCAAAGATATTACTTAATATACACAACAAAAAACTCTTGAAGAATTTTTGATTTTTTTTTGCATTTTTGGTATTTTAATACTAATTTTTTTGATGGCCATTTTCTTTATTTTATTAATACTTGTTTAATTCTTTTAGCAATTTTTAAAGTTTTTCATCTAAATATGTTTTCAAAAAAATTATCAATTGTAATTAATTATTTAATCCAAAAGAAGTATTTTGCATTAATAATTGCTTTCTACTTAAACTTAAATTTATTCTGCTTGTAATTAAAGCATCTTTACTAAATGCTACATGATTAGAGTTATTATCAAAAACAAATATGGCTGTATAATCTAAATATAATTTCTCAAAAATTGAAATTGCTTTATATTTAATTTGTTTAAGAAGATGGTTTGTTGTCTAATAATCATCTTAATTTATATTAAGTTGCAAATAGCATCGTGTTTTTTTTAGTATATTAAAATAGTTTTCTATATTATTTTGTTGTAAACATAAATATTTATCAATTTTAGTTAGAAATTTACTAATCATGATTGATCTTCTATTTCCTTTTTTTCTATTGTAAGATGGCTCAAAACTCTTAGTTATATATTCCAACAATATCATTAAGGCTTATATTATAATGTACATAAAAAAAATAATGTTTTGTAATCTCAAAAAAAATTTTTAGAAAAAATATATGAGCTTGAAAAGTATATATCAAAGTATAAAGATGAATTTATGAATCAAATATATTCTAACTTACTTAATAAAAAAAGAAAAAATTCTTGTAGCTCATGATAAATGTATTTTTTATTCAAATAATGGCAAATATGACATATAGACTGAACATAAAAATTTGCCACTAAGTTATAAGACTAATAGTTTTTTTTATTATTATTCTAATATTAGAAAACAATTTATGCTCAATGAATTTTTTAAATATGGCTAAAATAACATTAAAGTTTTGGTTTTTAATTTAAATATAACATCTTTTAGCAATGTTTTTATTATTAATTATTCTAATTGTTTTTTGGTATTTTTCATGTTTTGATATTAGAAACTTATCATTAAGCAATTAATACTTTGTAAGATATCAAATTTTTGTGCTTTCTATATACTACTATCAATAAAAACTTTTTGGACAATTTTCAAACTGGTATTAATTTTTTTATGTTCATTATTATCATTTAATAAGATAAAATATCGAAAAATAGCTCTTTTTTGATTATATTTAAAGACAGTTAACTGAATATGTTGTTTTTCTAAATGTTCTTTTAATTCTTACCTTTTTTTTATTTAATTAGCATATGGATTAACCTTACTTTCTGAATTGCTTGAAGATTTATTAAATTTGGGCCATTATAAGTCTGTAGTTTAAGCATTACTAATATTAAAAAAAATAGTAATTTTTTTAGTTCTAGCTGCTGCTTTGGTAAATAAATCACTTAATCCATATTTATCATAATAGGTTAACTTTGGTATTTTTTTTGTTATGTAAGGGCCTCACTTCTTTTTTTTAGATGATTGTTATTTTTTTATATTAAACTAAGTTTTTTTAATTTTGTATTTATTTTAATTGTGGCTTTTATATCTTTTATATCATTCTATCTACTGTTATTAACATCCAGTCTGTTAAATTCATTTAATTCAATATTATAATCATTTATTAAAGTAATATAATGTGTTTTTTTATATGATTCTTTTGCATTTCTAACTTAATCTTTAGCTTTTCTTTTTCCTTTAGAATAAAATAGCATTTTTTCATGTAATGTAATATTAATCTAGTGTATAATTAGTGCTTAGATAAAATTAAAAGATTTGAACCATGTAATATTATACAACAAAATTGTATCACAATAGAAATGACTTTTTTAACTCAGGTATATATTTATTTTTTAAATTTCTTTGGTTCCAATTTAAACTTTAATTTCTGTTTTGTAGTTTTGCATAAAAAACAATCAAAAAAAGCTCCTTTAGTATTCATCAAAAAAATTTTTATTGGGATTAAAAAGATTATTTGAGTCGAAAATTCAGATGATATCAATAAAAATAGTTATTACAAAAATTTTTTCAACTTATGACAAAGAATTTGGGCAAAAAAGTTTAACATTAACAATTAAATAACCAACTTAAAAGAAACCTGATTTTTAAATTAAAGCCAATCTCTCAAAGCTGATGAAAAATTTATTGCAAATGATTGTTAATTAAAAAAATAATAAATAAAGATATTTGAAATAGATTTCAATTTTAGTATTACAGCCTAATTGCAACCTCTTATTTTCATATTTAATGGCCAATAATATGCTGAATTATTTATGGATTTACTGTTTAAAAAAAAATATCCAGAATATTATAATGTAATCAAAGAGCAAAATTCTTAAACATAATTAAAGTTAGTACTATGCATTTCTTTCTTATTAGTTATTTAATACTTGACATATGTTTTCTACATTACATCAATGAAAAATTTGAAAAAAATATTATTTATTTATGAATTTGATTAGAACTTGCAATTGATTTCAAAAATGCTATGTATTTTAATGATGATTCATATATTTTCAAAGATGTCAAATTTTTATAAGTGAGAAGTCTATTAGATCTTTACAAAAAAATCTGGGTTTTATCTATTTAAACTAATATGTTTCATATATTTTTTGCATCAAAACAAACTCATTAAAAAATATACAACACTAACAAAAAAAAACTATTTAAGATTATAGATTTTAAGACAACTTTAATTCTTTTAATTAAGGTAAAGCCAAAGATTTTTCAATTCTAATCTGATTTTCTTAAATTAACACCAACTGATGTAAGTTTTTTAATTATTATAATAAGCTATTATATATTATATTCTAATAAGTTGTTAAAATATTCAACAATTAAAATTTTTTACAGCCTAGAAAACCAATTCTAAAATTAGATCATAATTTGGTCAAATACACAATAGGTATTTTGGTTATTATATTTCTCTTTGGTATAATTCATTATTCAAATATTAAATTTAATTAAAAATCTTTATTATAGGGAATTTTATATATCTTTTAGATTTAAGCAATTTTTTGAAATGCAATATTATAGTCATTGAAAAGTTATTTGTAAATTCAAAGTAATTATTCACATTATAATAATGCAAATTTACAAATAGAGTGCAAATAATATTCCCAAATTCTCTAACAATTACTTATAGTACTTTTACAATTTCTTTGATGCTGTTACCAGACAAAATTAAAGATATTGCTTAGCATGAAATTATCCTTATAATTCTTATCATTAATTAGCATTTCAAATTATCACTTATTACATTAGTAAAATATCCGAAATTATCATTAATTAATAACCCAATTTGTACATAACACAAATGTAACCTAATTGCAATGATCAATCATGCAATACCCCGAACTATGTAACATTCAAAAAGTTTGCCAAAATTTGTAGAAATTCGCTGAAATAATTGATAGTTCACCAAAATATCTAATAGTTTGCAGAAATAACTTGTAGTTTGCCAAAATGTAGCTTTAGTTCAGCAAAATTGTAGAAAAAAAACAAAGTTCAAGTTCATAGAATAGTGTTATGACAAGTTGTATAAAAGAAGAGCTTCTCTCTTTGAAAAAATATATCTTACTTTAGATTTATCACTTTGAACCATTCCTACATACACAAAAAGAAATAAATATCAAATAATTCGAAAAACCAAATTCTTTAATCATTGCACTTAGAAAATCCTCAAAACCCAACTAATGTTTTGAAATTGATTAGCTACCAATTTCAGTAAACTGTTAGTTACTCCAGGCCTGGATAGAAAAACGTTTCCCTTGATAAAAATTCTATTTCTTTTACATTTCTTTTATTTTTATTTTTTTTTCTCATTATAATCATTAGGATAGCCTACAGACGAGCTTCCTGTAGAAGAGTTGACTTTTACAGCAAAGTAACTACACATTTTTTAGTAAGCTTCCAGATGAGCAATTTCTGGGAAAGAGTTGACATTTACTACAATGTAACTACATAAAGTAACTGGCAAGGAATTGGCCATTCTACTTATAAGTCCAGCAGTTCAAATTATAGGAGATAATTTGAAAATACATTCAGTTACTGGAGGTTCAACCACATCTAGACAATATGAATTCACAACAAACAGGCATCAACAACATTTAAAAAAAGAGACCAAAAACCTCCAGTAACATTTGGTGCTCTCCCACAAAAATAACACAGTGACAACAACTTCAAAAGTGACAACTCAAACAGATTCAAGAACTCTAGATTATTATCAGTCAATCTATACTCACTGTAAGTAGAGATTTAACATCCCAGACGGAATTGAAACATTCAAGAAAACACTTTACCAGTACATTGAAAATTGCATCAACAATTATCTTTTTGAAGACTACAACATTTCAAAAGTTAGACACAACTTATATGAAAGCTTAGTACATCACTCTCGTTTAAACACTCAAGATTTTAACAGTCAAACACTTGAAACATATTTCTAAGAACTCAATTTCAATATCATTTAGTATTGTGAAGAGAATTACTCAGTAGAACAGAAATTTTCTCTTGGTTTTGAATTGGAAACAGAAGAAGAAAAAGGAAAAAAAAACAAAAACTCAGAACTACTCCCAATACATCTAAAACCACTGCCAAACATTTACAAACTCCAGAACCAGGAACCAGCTTTAAATTACCACTCTCAATCACACCATTTCCAGCTTCATTTGCTCAACTGCAAACACCAAGCTCACTACTTATTTGGTTTTCAAAAATAGAAGATTTTCAGTTACCCAAAAGCACTATTCAACAACAAAAACCAATATTAACCAGCACAAACCTTATTGACTACTTAGCAGAAAATCAAAGTGAAGAGACCAAATCAGAACAAAAAACAGAAGACTCAGAAAATGAAGAAGAAATGGCTTCCACATACATTGCAAAAATCCCTGAGTTCACAGAAGAAGACAGTGAAACCAGTCCTCAAAAATGGCTTGACAAAGTCTTAAAAACAGGAGATGCAAATGGTTAGAATACTGCCAGAATGTTAAAAGCAATTCCATATTTCTTACAAGAAATGGCTGGTGAATGGTTTGAAAACTTGGAAGCCTCACCAAAACACTGGGAAGCATTCAAAACTGCTTTTCTAGAACAGTTCACTGACAATAACACTTCCATTACCCTTCGAAATCAGTTCCGAAATATCAAGCAAGAGCCAAGTAAATTAGTTATGACCTATTTTGGGAAATTTGACAAACTGCTTAGAAGGATTTGCCAATTGGAAACCAATAAATACTACTTCAATGCACAAATCTTGGACCAATTCATTGCTGAACTAAAAGACAAACTTATCAAAAAAGTTTGCCCACATGCACCAGAAGATTTAGCCACTGCTATTCAATAGGTGAAAAACTATGAAATGGCTATAGAAGAAGCCAATCATACCAAACTTGTTAATCTGGCTATTGGAGAAACCAGCTCAACAGCTGAAAAAAAGATTGACCAATTAACCAAAAAAGTTGAAAACTACTTCACCAACCAACAGCAACAACAGCAGCTGCAGCAGTTGCAGCAATCACAACAACCACAAAGGTACCAACCTCTACAACGACGCAATCAAAACAACTTCGGACCACCATCCAACAACCAAATCCAAAATTGCCATTACTGTAGAATCCCTGGCCACTGGAAAAGAGATTGCAAAAAGCTACAATGAAACCAACAAAATAGGAGTAATCAATATTACCCTCCACCACAGCAATCTTATTATCAACTACCACCACCAGCTTACTATCTACCAAGACCTCAATACCAAAATAGCTATTATCAATCCGCCCTACAGCCAATCTAATAGCAATACTGACAATTACCCACACAACATTATCAAGTACCTGCTCGAAGATTGATTACACAAAATCAATTCACACCACAAAACCGATACCAAGTAAACAACAATAGAATCAGTTCGAATAACCAATTGGTTCTCCAAAATTCCACTCAACTAAGACCCAACCACTATCACACTCAACTCAGTTATTTAACAATACCAAAAGAATAGGATTTTTACCATACTGCACTCTCGGAAAGTAGAGCTGCAGCACAACAACAAAATTCTTCTCATAACCACACTACTATTCCACCAGCCAGAATTGCTGAAAATGCCAATCTTTCTGATATTTTTTCTTTCGAGTTCGAAGCCAATGAATCACCATTTTTACTCAGCAATGCTGCTGCAAACAAACAAAAAGCAATCACAGCTATGTATACTGAAGCTGAAGTTGAAGAAAAAACAATTTGTTTAATCCTAGACAGTGGATCTGCTGAAAGTATTATTACTTACCAGTTAATACAACAGTTAAAAAGAAATGTTGACTGACCAGCCCAAACAGTAATTGTTACTGCTGATGGCATGAAAAAGACTCCAGTGGGAGAAATTGACAATTTTCCATTCACTCTTGATGAAATCACCATTCCAGTCAAAGTTCTTGTAATGAACACTCCTCAGTATCAAGCTCTTGTCAAAAATAACTGGCTTCAAAAAGCCAATGCAAAATTAGACTGGAAAACCCAAGAACTACAAATCTCTTACTAAGGACAATACATTCAAGTATCTGCCACTTGTGGTACATTCAACAAATGCTCCGAAAAAGCCCCGGCTTTTGAATTCAAACCAGAAAAAGAAAAACCAATAATTAAAACATTCATGGCTCTTGGATCAACATCCAATTGGGCCAAAGAAACTGAATAAAAACATTTTACTCCACACTCTGAACCTAAAACTCCTGGATGGAATATCTCTTACTCAAAGCCTGAACCAAGGAAACAATGCTCTATATTCCTTTTAAATATAAGGACTGCCACAAGAAACTATTGTCAATAGGAGCTTGTATTTCATTTGAGGAAGAATATAAAAGTCATACTTGCTACTACTGCAAGGCCTGCCATCAAGAACGATGGGGCCACTTGATCAAAAGAAGCAGGAAATGGGATAAAACACTCTGTCTTACTTGTAGAAAGCAGCTTCTTGATGAATATGACTGGATTGATGTCACATTTAGAGAAGGAGTCTGCAATCAAACTTGCCAATATGCTTTTTCTATTGCAGAAAAGGTAAAACATGGAACATTTTTCAATGCCGCATACAATAGCGCCCTTAACAAACTTTATCATTACCCCCATGACACCAAAATAATTTACAAACTTGCCATGGTTTTAATTAACAGAGGAACCAAAGAAGACATCCTTCAAATGAAAGAAGCTGAATATATTAAATATACCTTGAAATTAGCTGGATTTGATTATGAAGATGAAGTAGAAGTGTATCATCAAATCACAAGTCACACCTACCCAACCAAAAAAGCTCAAGCTCAACAGCTAGAACAAATGAACATTAAATTATGTGAGGAATGCATAATGCCTTGTGATGAACAATGGTGTTCTGAATGCTATGCCCTTAGCATTCCATTACCCAGTGAAAGTGACAAATATGAAATCGAATTTGGTGAACCTAAAGCAATGGAAAAAATTGAAACGACACCCATCTATCTTATCAAAAATCAGTCTGCTTTACAGCTCAAATACTTCAACAACAATGGACAAGGAATAAAGTCTGAAAAAGCACATAAAATTGATGCTGAATATGATCTATGATATCCAAAAAAAGACACTTTGGTTCTTCAACCAAATTCCCTTACCAAGATCAATCTCAAAATTGTTCTCGAAATTCCACCAAGAGCAATGATCCAAATCACTTCACAATTATCATTGGCAAGCAAAGAAATCAATATTAGAAGAGGAATCATAGATGCTAAATATACAGAAGACATTACAATCATATTACAAAATGAAACCAATAAATCTTTTCAGATTGAACATGCCAAAAAAATTGCTCAAGCTATTTATTTACTCTTAATCAACATTTCAGGTTTACAATTAGTCAATCAAAAAAAACAATTGGGAAAAGTGAAAGAGAAACCAATGGTTTTGGTTCAACTGAACAATTCACAGTTTCAGTAAACATAGCTCTTAATGAACAAAATGAATCTCACTAGATTCTATAACTTCCACAACCAATTACTATTTTACCCTTTGGGAAACATCCGGAAATCTACACCTGCCCAAAGCCAACAACCACACAACAAATTTTTGAATCCAACAAACAAGTCTGCTTGGAACATAATATCTCAATTCCAAACATTTATATTCCAGAAGAAACAAAGAAAGTCCGAGTTACTTTTTACAATTCCAACAATTATCCCATAGTTTTATTAAACAACTTAGAATTGAAGTCATTCACAATAACATCTTTCAACAAGAACAACCCCAAACAGTTCTTAATTTCTCGGAAATTATTGGACATTCACTACCAAAAATCAATCCAAACCCCAGCTCTAAAAACTACCATGTTGTCATGGAAAAACTATCTCAAATTAACATGGGACAACTTGAATCACAACAACAGAACCAGCTTAAAGAGCTAATTGCAGAATTTGCTAATATCTTTGCCAAAAACAACAATGACTTAGGAAGAACTAATTTGGTTCAACACCAAATCTATACAGGAGATGCCAAACCAAGGTGACAACAAGCCTACCAAATTGCTCCAGAAAGTCACCAATTTATCAGAAAAGAAGTACAATAGATGCTTAACAATGGGCTTATTCAATCATCAATGAGTTCATGGACTTCACCTGTGGTCCTAATTAAAAAGAAAAATGGAAAGATATGATTTTGTGTTAATTATTGACAACTCAACAGTGTCACCATTAGAGATGTCTACCCTCTTCTCTGAATTGATGACATGTTGAATGCCCTTAGAAAGTCCAAATACTTTTCGACATTAGATTTAGAGAGCGGATACTAGCAAGTTGCCATGGATTCCAAAAATTGCCCCAAAACAGTATTCACCATTCAAGGAGGAAATTATGAGTTTAATATAATGTCTTTTGGATTATGCAATGCACCAGCAACATTCCAAAGACTCATGGATGTTGTTTACAAAGGCCTCCTTTGGAAATCAGTAGTTGTCTATTTCAATGATACTGATGTTTATTCACCATTTTTTGAATTATACTTAACACACCTGCAAGAAGTTTTTCAATGATTACAGAAAGCAAGACTGAAACTGAACATTGAAAAATAATACTTTGGAAAAATGAGTTTGGTCTTTCTTGGCCACATTGTGAGCAAAGATAGAATTAAACCAGACCCTGGAAAAATCAGCACTGTTAAGAACTTCAAAACTCCACGAAATACCACAGAATTGAGAGGATTTATTGGATTAGCTTCCTATTACTGAAAATTCATCAAAGAATTCTCAGAAATCACAAAACCTCTCAACCAGCTCACTACTAAAAATGTCAAATACAAATGAATAGAAGAACACCAAAAAGCTTTTGAAATTCTCAAGGAAAAGCTGACAACAGCTCCAATTTTCACCTACTCAGACTTCAGTAACTGATTTTGACTAGCTACAGATGTTTCTTATACTGCCTTTGATGCTATTTTATCACAAGTAGACGACAATGGAAATGAACAAGTAATTACTTATGCTAGCAGAACATTAAAACCAGCTAAGAAAAACTATCCTGCCACAGAACTAGAAACAGCAGCCATAATTTGGGCCCTACACCACTTCAACTTTTATCTCAGGACTAAAGAATTTGATATTATCACTGATAATATTGGACTCAAATGGTTTCAGAACAAAAACACTCAGCTAAATGCCAAACAAACCTGATGAACAGGATTTTTAGCCAACTACTGATACAATGTACATCACAAACCAGGAAAGCTCCACACCAATGGTGATTGTCTCTCAAGAATGAGGCAAAATTAGAACACAAAACCAACACCCATTTGAATTAGCAGTAACAAAAAAAAAACAACAAACAATGAATCCTGAAAACTACAACAATCTTAAACAATATTTGGAGACACTAACAATCCCAACAGATTGGTCTTCAGATGAAAAACACCAATTACAACAAAAAGCCAAACAATATTTTTTACACAACAACACCATTTATTATCAAAACTTCAAAAACCCAGACAAACCACTCAGATTAATACAGGAAAATAAAAAGAAAACTATCTTATACAACATGCACTTAGACTCTTCATCAGCACATTTAGGAAAAAATAGCACCACCCAAAGAACATTAGAACACTACTTTTGGTCCCAAATAAAAAAAAACATTCATGAATACATTAAATCTTGCAATATTTGTCAAAGAAAAAAAGGAACTCGCCCTACAGAACCTTTAAATCCAATCAAAGTTGGACAGCCTTTTGACCAAGTAGGTATCAATTTAGTCAGACCACTACCTATTACAAACCAAGGAAACCATTATATTACAGTAGCTGTAGATTATCTCACCGAATGGCCTGAAGCCAGAGTTATTCAATGAGCAGATGCAAAATCAGTAGCAAACTTCATTTATGAAGACATTATTTGTAGATATAGATGCCCAATCAAACTTTTATCTGATTAAGGAACACATTTTGTAAACAATCTAATTCAAAAAATCTGTGAACAATTCAATATTAAAAGACCATTATCTTCACTCTACCATCCACAAACAAATAGACTTGTAGAATGTTTTAACAGAACATTATGTGAATCTTTAGCCAAAGTCTTAGCAAATTTTGAGCAGGAATGGGATATTTTTATTCCATCAGTGTTACTAGCATATAGAACACTAAAACAAGATACCACAAAACACACACTATTTGATTTAACTTATGGAAGGACAACAACGTTACCAATTAGTTTCACAGTAGAAACATACCCAGTACAGTTAATTAATGAAAACAACTTTCAGAAAACACTACAATGAAGAGCCTACACTCTGCTTAGCACATTGGAAAAAAAACAACGAATAGCAGCAATCCATATTAAACACTCCCAAGCTTAACAAAAAGAACAGCATGACAACAAATTGCCACCAGTCACCAATGAATTTAAAATTGGAAACAAAGTTTTCTTACACAGAACTAAAGCCGAAAAACAATGGAGTGGAAAATTTGAAAATAAATGGGATAAACCATTCTTTATCCATGAAATCCTAGGCAATAGATCATACAAGTTAAGACTTGATGACAAAATCCTAGCAAAAGTTGCACATGGAGATTGTTTGAAACACTATAATTCCACAAATTGGTACACATTCTCTTTTAATCAATCCCGAAGATATTCCCCGAAATTTAGAACCAATAGTTGTCATTGAACAACCTCCCAACTTGAACACTTAATTTAAATTTATTATTATAGTTATCTCTTTATAATTTAGAAACAATCTCACAAAAACAAAACAAAAATAACATAAAAACCCATACACCAAAAATAATTTTCTTTTATTTTCAAATCTCTTATAATGACTATTCCTTAAAACATTCAACAATTATCCTAAAAACTAATGTTAGCTTTAAAAACAATACCCAAATTATCCATTACTGTTACTGGAAACCACATTAATTATACCTAAACAGAAGTAGTTACAAATTTAGCCTTAAATGCACGAAAATATCATCTGTATAAAAAAAACACAAGAAGTTATTCTGGAATTTATTTGCCAGAACTTTTAAAGCTTGTTTTAAAAGAAAACTTAATGCTCATTCCTATTAGTATTCCACCAAATGCTACTATTCAACAAAAACTTCAACTGTGTTTTAATGAAGAAAACTATAACTATACTGCAATATATAGATATTTCTACATTGGAAAAACATTTCACGAACAAAAATGGGAGCTTACAAGAGCAAACCTCACAAAAGAAGCTATTTGGAAATAACTCTACAATGAATTCAAAACAACAGCTGGACTTACAAACAGTTGTTATAAATTAAGAGCTGCTCTTAGACTTTATGACCTATTCCACACCTGTGAAAACGTTTTACAAAACCCAATTTTACAACCTTTGAAAATTCAATACATTGGAAAGCTCACAGAACTGAAATTTCAACAATTTTCAGACCAAATTTCTTCAATAATTTTGGATTATTATCTGGAAATTACAGACAGTACTTGGACTTCGATAGAGCTCAGTCTTGAGAAGGAGGTTATATTACTAGACAAAATTAGAGATATTGCTTAGCATAAAATTACCCTTATAATTCTTATCATTAATTAGTAATTCAAATTATTACTTATTACATTAGTAAAATATCCGAAATTATCATTTAATTAATAACCTAATTTGTACATAACACAAATGTAACCTAATTGCAATGATCAATTATGCAATACCCCGAACTATGTAACATTTAAAAAGTTCGCCAAAATTTGTAGAAATTTGCCGAAATAATTGATAGTTCACCAAAATATCTAATAGTTTGCAGAAATAACTTGTAGTTTGCCAAAATGTAGCTTTAGTTCAGCAAAATTGTAGAAAAAAAACAAAGTTCAAGTTTATAGAATAGTGTTATGACAAGTTGTATAAAAGAAGAGCTTCTCTCTTTGAGAAAATGTATCTTACTTTAGATTTATCACTTTGAATCATTCCTACACACAAAAAAAAATAAATATCAAATAATTCGAAAAACCAAATTTTTTAATTATTGCACTTGGAAAATCCTTAAAACCCAACTAATGTTTTGAAATTGATTAGTTACCAATTTCAGTAAACTGTTAGTTACTCCAGACCTGGATAGAAAAACGTTTCCCTTGATAAAAATTCTATTTCTTTTACATTTTTTTTATTTTTCTTTTCTTTTTTTAATACAATCATTAGGGTAGCCTACAGATGAGATTTTTGTAGAAGAGTTGACTTTCACAGCAAAGTAACTACACATTTTTTAGTGAGCTTCCAGATGAGCAATTCCTGAGAAAAAGTTGACATTTACTACAACGTAACTACATAAAGTAACTGGCAAAGAATTGGCTATTCCACTTATAAGCCCAGCAGTTTAAATTATAGGAGATAATTTGAAAATACATTCAGTTACTAGAGATTCAACCACATCCAGACAATGTGAATTCACAACAAACAGACATCAACAACATTTAAAAAAAGAGACCAAAAACCTCCGATAACAATACCTAATGTGAACAATATTGATATTTGGGTTTTTGTTTCAATAATGACAACCAAATATGATAGTAGTATAAATAAAATATTCATAGTTAATGGTGCCATGTTACTAACAGAAGATATACAGATCAAAAGATATTATATTTTTATAAAAAAGTAACTATCTAAAAATTAGATTAATATTAATTGAAAGTCTTTCTGAAAATAATAATACTTTAATAATTTATTATATGATAACATAACTTTAATGATTGCTGATTAGCTAAAATTTGATTGATTAGCATCTGAAAATTAAAGATTAATAATAAAAGTGGCTAATTTTAAACTTTAATAACTTTATAAATTATAATATAATTCAAAAAATTAAACTGTAAATATAAAAGAAAAGAACTTAATCTATCATATTTATGATTTAGTTTTTTAATATTATTAAAATTATATAAATTGTTTGATGACTACAAATAGTTTGCATTATAACATATTAATTGATAAAATTATAAAAAAATTCTAGCTTTTAAAAAATATAATATTTAAAGAAAAAACAAACTTAATTGTTTTTTTTGTTATATATATTTTATAATAACTATATAATAAAATTTTTAAGCAATTTATATTAGTAAAAATAACAGAAAATTTAACAACAAAACTCCAAAAATTCAAAAAATGGATTGAAAAAAGCAATGCTAAGAACTATTTTAAAGCAGTATATTAATTTTATATATTATTTTAATATTATTTAGAAGTATTATTAACAAACAAAATAAATATATTCATTTTTAATAGAATTAAAAAGCTTACTAACAACAAATTCAAGAATTTATAAGAATAAATAATCCAAATAAGTATACAGACTTCTGTATTAAACATTAATATCAAAAAAACATATATTGATTTCAACAGATCTTAATATTAAAAAAAAAATATTATCTAATAAAAATTAATAAAAAACAAAAATAATAATATTATAATATATTAATCAATTATTAAATAATAATATAAATAGTACAGAGCAATAAATAAATATAAAAAAATATGATATATACATAATAATATATAATTTTTTTTTATTACAAGATTTAACAAATAAAATCCAACTGCTATCTAGTATATAAAACCAAACTAAGTAGAGCAAATTAAATACAGTTCACATATTTATTACATGTAATCAGCTATTCAAGCCAGTTAAGACATTATTATATGTCTATATTAATAAAAGCATCATCACTTAAATTAGAGAAAAAATAACATATTTTGCATTTACCAAAACTAATAGCAAAGGATTCTATAACACTAAACATACAAACTACTTTATTCAACAACATAAATACCATACAGTAAGACAAATCTACAATTAAATCATCATTCTTGACCAAACCAGTTTTTTCTATATTCATCCTATGTTTGAATCTAATCAATTATACTTTAGAGTCATGCAATTCTATTACAAACTAGATATATTTGACTGGAGCCAGAACAGCTTTTTTTTTCTCTTCAAAAATCATAACAGCCTCAGCATATCAATTTTTTAACATAAAGTCTTTGTAAATTGTAGTGTACAGAATTACATTCAAAACACACATTGAAAATGAATACAAAATAGCAGAAACAGGTAAGCAAAAAGAATCTGTCAATAACACTTATTTTTTAGCAACTTTAATCAAAATGTTTTTACAGAGATCAACATTACCAAAACAAGTAAAAACATAATTAGACAACTCCACCTTACCACATAATAAGCATAATATTTTAGGATAATTCCTGTTATATAATTTCTTCCTAATCATTACTAGCAGCTATCTATGTACTGCTTTTATTATATATGTGTGCAGATTAGCTGATTTTTTACTAGTAAATTTAGAGAACATGTATGAGTCAGAATATCAAATTATTGTAATAATAGCCCAATCTATCTTTTTGATCATAACATTCAGAACAATATTACAACTAAAACCAGTTTTCTAATGAGCATAGCAAATCAACCAGTACAGATTATGAACAAAATAACAAATATTATCAGACACAACAGTATTTTCAGTAACCAAAAACTGCTCTTAAATCTTTACATACAAAGAAAAAAAAATTGTTTTACCAGCCAGTTTATTAGCTTTAACATTGTCCATAATTTCTGAATGTTTTTTAACTTTTACTTACTTAATCAAAATGTTTTTATTTCTAATAAAATTGATTATATGTAATTTTTAAATTCAACATTAATTGCAGAAGTCAAATATTACAAACAAAGTTTCAGATACAAAAGCATTAATTGCAGATTGGCTGTTCAGATACAAAACTACAGCACTTAAAAATAAAACACACTCTAAAGCCAAAGCAATAGCTTATAGCTTAGCCAAAGTAGAAAATAACAGCCTATGCACTCTAATTTTAACATCCACATCTGCAGCCAGAAAATAAACAGCTGTCTTATTTGTTACTTTAGCAGAACCAGCATTCTTCAAGAGCCCATCTGTGTAAATCTCAATACAATCAGACCAAATTTTTAGTAAACAATCATAAACATTACAGAACTCTTTAGATTTTAAAACATTTAACACAGACAATTCAAGAACAACAGCAGATTTTACCTCCAAAAAACCATTTTTGTTCATAAATTCAGATGTTAATATAAATTAATAAGGCACAGAGCCTTTTGAATCCAATCTTTTTCATTGCTGAAATGTTTTCCTGTTCATTATATTCTCTTTTTTGTCCAGAAGTCTGTCACCAAATACAACACCAAACTGCTTCAAAAAAAAACAAAGTTATAATACAAAAGTTGCCCTAAGATGCCAGATATTAGAAATTTTTTCAATCTGCAAAAAGCATTAGACAAGTTGTTTGCCAAAGACAGTTTATTTTCCAAAAAGATTTTCATTACACTAGCCAAAAAATTATTCACTGAATTAACATATAACTTGACAGAAAACTGTAAAAAATTCAAAAGGAATCACCCCAAAACCTGCAAATCCAAAAATTTATGCTCAAAAAAATGCCCAAAAATGTTATAAGCATTAGAAAAAAAAATCAATAAAGCCAACTTTCTTTTAAACTGCACTTGCTTAAAAGATTTCAAATCATATAGAGAAAGATAATGCAAAACCTTATTGAAAAAGTTATATAACAGACTAGTCTTGATCTTAAGACATTTTTTAATGATTACATCCCATTTGCAATATTCACTTGCTGAAACAAAACTAAACTGCATTTGATAGCTAACTATAGGCTGCAGAATAGCTGAAACCAAATAAGAAAATTATTTATCTATAATAGTCTTCTTCAACACTATATTTAAAAAAAACCTGATGTCTACATGAACCTAAGTTAAACTAGGCTTAAAAAGATCCTTAATAGATAAAAAAATACATAAATACATGTGTGATTTATTTTTTTTAACAATTGAGATAGGTGAATTGTTGATTATTAGTAATATAGTCTTAACACCTTGATTGATAAAAATAGCTGCTGTTTTATTATTATTAATTGAAATATCATTAACATCAAAAAACTTACTGGCATTATTTAAAATGTATTGTGTAGAAGCTTGATAACTTCTAATTCAAATTGTGTCATCAATAAAGACACCAGCTGCTAAAAAGAAAGTTCTTTCTCTAACAGTCTTAATTCTGCCAGTTTTTATCACAAACTTAATATCAATATAATATCAATATAGTATCTATACAAGTGCTTATGTCTCTTTACTTTACACAAAAGTAAATCATAGAAAATTCTCCAAAGAAGTGGAGAAAAAACTTTACTCTGATTCAAGCCATTATGTACTCTATAACCATTTGAGAGGCCAAAATCTGTCATTATTTTATTGATTTAATTCTCATAAATATTGCCAAAAAACCTGATAAACCAACTGTACATCTTAATGTGATGTAAATTAGCCTTTAAATAATGTTAACCCACTAAATTATAAGCTTTGTGTATGTTTTACAACACCAATTGAAGCTTTCTGTTTTTCTCCAGAGCATTTTTAACAACTAACCTAATAGCAAAAATAGGAGACTAAGTTGAAGTACTTTTTAATACTGAAAAATTATCACTGCAAAAAACACCAAATTTGCTGTATGCTAATAAAATTCTATCAGAAAGAATTTTAGACAATATCTTCTAAACTGTTTTGATTAATGCAATAGGCCTAGTATTCATCAAAATACTATTCCATTTGTAGAATTTTGGAATTATTGAAACCCATGCTCTTTTTTAAGAAGTCAAAACTCACATTTAAAATTAAACAAAAATTTAACAGCTTTAAAAAACAAACCAACACCTCTTTATCACAATGTTTTCAAAGCTCATTAGATATTTTTAACAAATTGACAGCTTTATTATTTGGCAGATTATTAACAACCAAAGACAACTTCTCCATATTAACTTTTTTTTTATGTCAAAAAAGACACTATCATTAACATAGTTTAAGAACATATAATGACAAATTCAAAGGTTGAACATCTTTGGAAGCATTGACCACTTCTTTGTCCACTCTTTCATAATCCCATCTACTTTAAATTTTATCTCATTAGGCTTGATTATCAACTTATTTTTGACTACCAAGTAATCTAAAATCACTTTGCAAAAAGGCCAGTCCAGAATACTTTTAATCATATTCTCTTTATTAAAATAAAAACTTTCTATACACTTCTCAATTGCCTTTTTAATAGACACTTTTTCAACTAACTTTGACTCATAGAGCTTGAATTTTCTGTATTTTTTATGAACCATTAACAAATACTTGAGAACAATCATTGAATTTTCACTATTTCAAAACATATTCATAATCTTAAAAGTCTCATTATTATCTAAAGTTAACCAATTTTTAGCAAGACAATCAAATTCAAACACATTATCAAAGCTTAACTTTTTAACAATTTTGGCAATTAGTAATTCCAACCCAAAAAACTTTAAAAAATGTTTGTTTCTAGAACATTTATATTTACTAAACCAGTATTTAAAAAATGTTTCATTAGCTGACTTTACTATTACTTTCTCTAACAATTTTTATATAGTATTTACATTATCATATGCACTAGTCATAAAAAACTCAGTCTTTACTACTGAGAGTTTGGTTAAAGCATATTCTTTAAACTTAGCTTATTTGGCATTATTTGTATTTTTGATTCTGAACTTCCAACAATCTTTGTTAATCTGTTTGTATAAGCTATTTAATTAAACATTCAAGAGAACACCCAAACCAATTGAAACTAAAACAGCTTTGTAATTTGTATCAAAAAACTCAAAAACAGAATTGACCTTATTACAGACTCTTACTTACAAAAATATAATTAATGACTTTTTTAGCACTTCTCAAATTTTTTCAAATAGAATTTTTGATTAGTAGATACTCATTAAAAAAATTAATCCAACTCAGATCTGAGCAGAACTTGAAATTTGCACTTTTTTAGACATATTTTTATTAAAATTCTAAAAAGTTCAAGATGTATGAATCAAGGATGGCTAAGAAATTTTCTGTTTGGGCAGTCATCGAAAGATGCATGGAGAAGTTTTGTTCTAACAAAAGTAATATAATTAAGAATGTTTTGGATCATTTTTTTTACAAAGTAGTTCTTGATTATTTGGTTTTGAATGGTAATTTGGTGTTGTAGCCAGGAAAAGTTAAACTCAGTGTGAATAAGATCATGAAAGATTGGACCCAGAAATGGGCTGTGCTTTTGGCTATGCCTAATCTCTGGGCTTGCCAGTATGCACCATTAGATTATGTGAATAATGATGCTTTTTCAGGTGTAATAAATTCTATCAATATGAGTGAATTGATTTTAGGTATTAAGGATCTACCTGATGACAAATCTGCTGAATTGTCTGGTATTTTCAATGAATTATAGAAGCACTGTAAAGATAATGTGTTAGGCTGTCTTTTGGGTTTGCTCAATACATGCCTGGAAGAAAGTGTAGTTCCTGCTTTATGGAAGAGAGTCTGGGTTTCAATGATTTCTAAACCTTATGATTGGGATGGGATTCTTACAAATACTCATTCTATTGTCTTGATTAAGATGGCCAGGAAGATTTTCTTCAAGATCCTTTTAAATAGGATTTATTTTGCTTGCAGCAAGTTTGGTGTTCTTTGTGATAACAATTTCTTAGTATTGAAGAGTATCTTTACTCAATCTTCTGTGTTTGCTGTCAAGTCAATAATTAAAAATGCTTTCGAAAAAAACAAAGAACTCTGGTTGGTTTTGTAGGATATGTGTAAAGTCTATAACTCAATTAAATGACACTACTTGAGAGCAAGCTTGTATCATATTAAAATGTGTAACAGGTTTATTGAGTTTTTTGGTGGCATTCATAAAGACAGAATTAATAGGGTGATGACTGATTTTGGTTTTTCAAATGGCTACAGAGTACATGATGGTTTTGATCAGGGTGAGATCTTTTTGCCCCTTCTTTGGAGAATCTTTTATGATTCACTCTTGTGTGAAATTAAGAGGCATGAACATTTGTGAAGATACTGGATCAATATTAAGTTTGTAACAAAAACTGGTAGAATTGAAAATAGTGGTAGGATGTTCTTCTTTTTTGCAGCTGGTGCCTTTGTAGATGATATGATTTGGATTGGAAATTGTCAAGCCTCTATGCAGTATGCTTTAAATATTATTAGTAAGTTCTTTTCGATCAATGATATTTATATTAATAATGAGAAAACAGTAGTCATTCCAATCAATTAGAGTGTTAAAGTTGTTTCTTTGAGTATAAGTAATCAGCCAATTTCTATAGCCAAGAAGAGAGAAGCACACAGATATCTGGGAATTTTTTTGTTAACTAATGGATTGTTCAAACCAAGTTTGGCCAAGGCTTATTTGGATGTTTGGTTTTTTGTTAATATAGTGCTCAGTAAGACTATTACTAATAATCAGTTTTTCTATTTAGTCTTAGCAGTCTTACAACCCATTGTGAGTTACAGAATGCAGTTTAGTTTTGTTTTATCTGAAGTGTGCCACAAGTGGGACATTATGGTTAGAAAAAGCTTCAAGTCTAAAGTGTGTTTGCCTCATGACTTTCTTAGTAAGGCTTTACACTATTTCTCTCTGTATGGTTTGAAACCTTTTAAGCAGATGCAATCTGAGAGTAAAATAGCTGCTGTGGTCTCTTTTTCAAATGCTTCAGACATTCTTGGACATCTGTTTCTTCATTGCTTCTTGGATTTACAAGTCTTTGAGTGGGCTCCTTTAAATTTTTTGCAGTTCTCTGTTAAGTTACTTGTTAGTTCAGTGAATAATTTTTTAGCTGGTATAATCAAAATTTTCTTGAGTTGTGAATTGTTTTTGGCAAACAATTTGTCCAGTGCTTTTTAAAGTTCTGGTGATTTTCTTATGTCAATAATTTTGGGGAATTCTTTATTTTTTGGTTGTGTTCATTCTTTAAAACATTTTGGGTTTGCCTTTGGTAATAGACTTATTGACAAAAAAAGTGGTATAATGAAGTAGAAAACATTCCATTATTGGAAAAGACTCAGTCTTAGAGGTCCTATTCCATGGTGGTTTGATGTTACATCTAAATTTTTACATGATAGGAGCTCATTGCCATTTAATACTATGGGTTTTGGGCAAGTCTCTGACTGTAGCATTCTGGTTTTTGAGCAGTTTGCTTGAGATTTAGTTTGGCTCATTTGATGTTTACACAGATAATTTATTGAAATTTGCTGGCTCTGCCAATGTTGTTAGTGGTGCAGCTGCATATTTTTTTGCTTTGAATATGGAGATTGGTGTTGGTGTTTGTGGTCTTTTTTCTTTTATTATGGCTGAATTGCAGGCTGTTGCCCTTTCTTTGAAATGTGTTCCTTTTTCTAGTTCAGTAGTTTTGTATCTTGACAGCCAAGCTGCTATTGATATGTGTGTGTCTGAGGTTTTTTTTAATGTTCCAGATTTTTGCAATTAGTGCTGGATCAAGAAAAGACACATTTTTAATCTAATTAAAAATAAAGATTTTTTTGTGTATTGGGTCAAGATTAAAAGTCATTCTGGGATCCCTAGTAATACAAGAGCTAATGTCTTGACTGGCAAAGTTGCTGGCTCTTTTTTCATATTACCAGCAGAAATACATGAATGTTTTTTAATGGCTGAGAACTCTGTTGTATCCAGCAATGCCTGTCACTTTATTAGGAATGTTTTTTGTTCTATTTGTCATGCTCATTGGAAGACTGGCTCTGGTTATGATGTGGTTTCAAGTACTATGTTGAAAGATTTCAATTGGTATGCCACTACTAAGATTTAACATTCTAACTTGTACATGCTTGTTGAGTTCACTAGTCAAAAGTCTTTGGGTCTTTGCATATACATGATAAAAGCTGTGCATAGAAAACTTTTGGTAGTTGTAAAGAAAAAGTTATATAATAGGAGTTACCCTAGTGTTTTGTGTTTACTTTGTGGTGAGATTGAATTGCCAAATCATGTTTTTACCTGTGCTTATAATGTGTTTGTTCATAATGAGATCTTATCAGAAGCTGCTGCTTGCTTGACTTCCTTGGTAGGTGTTTGTGACTTGGCTTCCTCCACTGTCTTGAGAATTTTTGCCCATTGTTCATTAGATGTTGGTCTGTACTCTGCTGTGTGTAAAGAGTTTGTTCTAAAGGAATAGTACATAGAAGCTGTTAAGATTTTTGATGACAGGAAGAAGGCTTCTTGTGTGGTTATTGATTTTATGAAGTGTTTGATTGAGTTGTATTGGTCTAAAGTATGGCTGATTAGGTCTAAATACAGAGCAGATATGAAGAAGGCTAAATTGATTAAAGATGGTGGTTTAATATTGGACTTGTCATGTGATGTGTTTTCTTTGCTGTTGAATGATATGGTTAGGTTGCTTGACATTATTGAGTCTTTTGTTGTTAGTTTTGGCCATTGTAAATCATGTCTCTTTTTTTTTGGGTCTAATTGTGACATGCAAGTTGTGTTAGATATATAGTGTTGTCTTGTTTAGTCTGAGTGGCTAGCCACATGTAGTAAATATGTGAGTTGCATTTAGTATGAACCACTTAGTTTGGTTCTATGTACTAAATAACAATTGGATTTCACTTATTAAATGCATTAATAATAAAAAATATTTTAAACAATAATAATATATTAATATATTTTGTTAGTTTTTATTTTGGTTTTAATAGTTATAATTTTAAAGAGATACTTGGTTTTATTGTTATAATAATTAATAATAATTTAATATTTGAAACTTAATATCAACAAGATAACTTTCTATTTTTTGAAATAATTTCTCTTTAAATTAAGTAATTTTGTTTTTTAATTTTTTAATATTATTATTATTTATTATCAAGTTAACTATTTTATTGTAATTAACTTCTTTTTTAGCAAACTTAATATCTTAGACTAATATAACAATTTGTGATAGATTTGTTAAGTATTGTAATCTTATTTATATTAGAATACTACTCCTTAATTCTCTTACAAACTCATTAAAAATTTGAAAAAATGTATAATAATTGTTTTTTATAGTTTTAATTTGTTATAAAATATAATTGAATTTACCAAAATATTTAGTAACTGTTTTATTAAACTGTTGTTTAATAATATTGAATTTATTTTAGAGTTTAATAATAGTATTAAAATTACAAAAATATTTTAAAAATATGTCTTAAAACTATACAAAAATATCAAATTTGGAATTAAATTTTAATACCAAAAGTCAACTGTGTTTTTTAAAAAAAAAAAATTTGGAGACTGTAAATTTTATTTTAATTATTTGTTAAAATTACTTTTTGTGTTTTTTTAATCTAAGTTTAAGCTTGAATTTTAGTTCAAATTTAAGTTTCTAAATGGTTTGAAAGTTTGATTGTAAAAATAGTAGATTTAAAAATTATTAAAATTTTAACAAAATTAGTATTTGAGAATAATCTTAATTAGAAATTATTTTTTTAAGACAAAGAAATTTTTCTGAATTTTGTTTTTAGTCAATTATTAATTTTGGCCAAAATATTATTATGAATAAATTTTAGATAATTTTATGTATTTAATATTTTTTTAATGTGTTTTTAAGTTTATTAAATTGAATTTTATTTATATTTTATTATTGTATTAAGTATTTTTATTGTATTTTTGTTAATAAAAATTAATAATAAAAGAAAAAATTTTAACAGTCTTTTTTAGATCTTTATTAAGACTCAGATTTTAAAGGAAAAAAATTTTTAATTTACTGATTTAGTATTAATAAATATTATAATAAAAAATTAAAAAGATATACTTTACAGCTTTTTTTGAAACTATAACTTAATTTTTTTTTGATTCTATTTAATTGACTTATTTTTTGTTTATTTATATTTTAATTAAAAAATTATAGTATATATATATATTTTAAATTATATATAATCATGTCTATTTTAACTTAATAATAAGTAATTGTTAATCTATTGGATCTTTTATTTAACTGTAAATGTTTTTTGGCTTATTTGTTTATAATTATATTAAATTAAATATATTTGTACATGTTTTATATAGTATTATATACATATTATATTTTTCTATTTTTATTTATTGCTTTGTATTATTTAGATTATTATTTAATAATTGGTTATTATATTATAATAATATTATTTTTTTGATTTTTGTTAATTTTATTAGATAATATTATTTTTTTCTTAAGATTGAGCTCTGTTAAAATTAATATATATATTTTTTATATTAATATTTAATACAAAAATATACCTATTCATATAAATTATTTATTCTTATAAGTTTTAAAATTTATTGTCAATAGGTTTTCTAATTTATTAAGAATGAATATATTTATTTTATTTGTTAACAGTATTTCTGAATAGTATTAAAATAGTATATAAAGTTAGTATACTGCCCTAAAATAGTGCTTATAGTTGCTTTTTTTAGTCAGTTTTTTGAACTTCTAAAGTTTGTTTTGTTTAATTCTCTATTATTTTTCTTAATATAAATTGTTTAAAAGTTTAATTATATGGCTATTATAAAGTACATATAACAAAAAGAAACAATTAAGTTTGTTTTTTCTTTAAATATTGTATTTTTTAGAAGCTAAAATTTTTTTATGATTTTATTAATCAATATATTAGTAGTTTTTTATTTTTTATAATAAAGATTAAAATAATTTATGTGTTGATTTATTTTTTTACATGGCTAAATTTCTTTTTTTTTTATTTATTTGCTTAATAAGTAAGGTCCAAACACTACTTAATGCTATACATCAAAGAAATGATTTAAACTAAGTGTGAATCATGCACTTTTTATATGTAACCAGCCATTCAAGCTGATCAGAACAACACTATGCAGTTATGTGAATTGAAACCAGATTATCTATACTTGAAAAAAACAAACAGAGTTTGCAAAAGCCAAACTGAATACCAAAAGCATCAGTAATACCAAGCAATTTAACCACTTCAGCAGAAAACCTCAAAGCCAAATCAAAAACCAAAATAAGAGCCAAATCATCAAGAGGAATTAACCTGTTTTTTTCCATATAAGCTTGATGTTTAGCATAAACTAACCAAATATCTTCCCTAAAAGCTAGACCAAGAGAGTATACAAATTTGACAACTTTCAAACCAGCAACCTTAGAATCATAGAAGATGGAAACAGCTTTGTAATACCAACCATTAAAAACAAAATCTTTACAAAGAGCCATAAATATAGAGGAATTAGAACCATAGGATGACAGCAGTTATAAAACACCAGAAGAGGAATGAGAGAAGCTGGAAACTGCCTTCCAGAAATTCACATGAGATTCCAATATCCAACATCAAACAGATGTATCAATCTTACAAGAAAACACATAATTTAACACTTCAACATTACCAAAATATAAGCACAATACACTAGAATAAAATTTACTATAAAGGTGTTTCCATATAGCAACTGGCAGTCAATAATGCAAAGCTTTCATAAAGTATGTGCATGCATTAGCCGAGAGTCTGCTAGTGAAACTGGTAGCTATGTGCAAGTTGGGATACCACACCAAAAACGAACAAAGCCAATCAACTTTAAAAATCAAACTGCTTATCAAAAACTTGAAATCAGACCTAACTTCCCAGTGTGCACAACAAACAGAACAATAAATATCATGTACAAAATGTCTAAAATTGCCAGAAATAATACCATTATTAGCTACTATGAAGCATTCATTCAAGCAAGGAGAAAGACATTGTTACTAGAGGTTTTTGGTCTCTTTTCTTAAATATTGTCAATGCTTGTTTGTGAATTCACGTTTTCTGGATGTGGTTGAACCTCCAGTACTGAATTTATCTTCAAATTATCTCTTATAATTTGAACTGCTGGGCTTATAAGTGGAATGGCCAATTTTGTGCCAGTTGCTTTATGTAGTTATGTTGTAGTAAATGTCAACTCTTTCCCAGGAAATGCTTGTCTGAAGTTCACTAAAAATGTGTAGTTACTTTGTTGTGAAAGTCAACTCTTCTACAGGAATCTCATCTATAGGCTACCTTAATAATTATAGTAAGAAAATAAAAAGAAAATAAAAAAAATGTAAAAGAAATAGAATTCTGTCAAGGGAAACGTTTTCTATCCAGACCTGGAGTCACTAACAGTTTTACTGAAATTGGTAGCTAATCAATTTCAAAATGTTAGTTGGGTTCTTGGGAATTTTTCAAGTGCAAATAATTAAAGAATTTGGTTTTTCGAATTATTTGATATTTATTTTTTTTTGTGTGTGTAGGAATGGTTCTAATTGATAAAACTAAAGTAAGATATATTTTCTCAAAGAGAGAAGCTCTTCTTTTATACAACTTGTCGTAACACTATTCTATGAACTTGAACTTTGCTATTTTCTACAATTTCACTGAACTAAAGATACATTTCGGCAAACTACAAGTTATTTCTGCGAACTATTAGATATTTCGGTGAACTATCAATTATTTCGGCAAATTTCTACAAATTTCAGCGAACTTTTGAATGTTACATAGTTTGGGGTATTGTATGATTGATCATCGCAATTAGGTTACATTTGTGTTGTGTACAATTTGGGTTATTAATTAAATGATAATTTCGGACATTTTTGCTAATGTAATAAGTGATAATTTGAAACGATAATATATGCTAATTAATGATAAAAATTATAAGATAATTTCATACTAAATAATATCTCTAATTTTGTCTGGTAACAACGTCAACTAGAGAGAGAGGCAGCACCAGCAATCATGTTAACATATTCATTCCTTGAAATACTAGAGTGATCTTTTACTTTGTGTTAACTAATTCTTAAATTTTTACTACAAATGACATTAAAAATATGTCAATACTTGACCCAGCACTTATTGCAAAAGTCAGAACACACCAGACCCAATTCCAACTTACAAGCATCCAAAGCAGATTGACTATCTGAAAACAAGCGAACAGAACTAGATATGAGAACACATTTTAGGGCCAATACAATAGCCTGTAATTCTGCCATAGTCGATGATATCAAACCTAATACACCAATGCCCAAATCTAAATTAATGTTCTCAAAAAAAGCAGCAGTGCCAGCTTTACAGTCAACTGTGCCCAAATTCTTTAGAAATCCATCTGTATATACAAATAAACTATCAGAACTAACTTGAAAAAAATGGTTGTAAATAGACACAAAATTATTAAAGTTAAGAATGTTTTGATGATCAACTCCATTTAAATCTAAGAGATGAACAAAAAAGGGAGCTAAACCATTAAAAAATGCCACAGAAATTTTGAACCATTCAGGAACAGGGCCACGGGAGTTCAGTCTCTTCCACCACCTGAAAATACACTAGTCAAAAACAGCACCATGACTATCCCAAAGTTGATCCATAAAAACTACACCATACCAATAGAGAAAAAAAAGAAACTTGAGAAATCTAGACTCTTTCAGAACAACAAACATAGGAGTTCTACCATGAAACCAAAAAAAATTGGCCAAAAAGCCACCCAAAGACAGATTGCAATTAAAAAAAATACAAACCATGCCTGCCAAAAAGTTATTTGAAACACTGACACACATACAAACAAAAAAATTCAATAAATAAACAGGACATCAATACAGAACTTGTAAGTCATGTGATCTGTAAGAAAACAAGTGACTTAAGACTTCACCAGAGTTCACAAAATTAACTAGGAAAGCAACTTTACTCTCAAACTAAACTTGTAAGGAAGATTTCAAACCATAAAAAAAAGAGTAATAAATTGTGTTACTAAGAAAGTTAAGCTATAAACCAGATTTAAGCTTTAAGCCTTTGTAAATCAGAGCATTCCACTTGTTGCATACACCAACAGAAACAAAGCTGAATTGTGTTCAATAACTGACTATAGAATAGAGAACTGCTAATATCAAATACAAAAGCTGCTTATCTGAAATAGCCTTTTTTAGAACTAGATTGGTAAAAAAATGAATGTCTAAATTTGTCTTAGCCAAACTAGGCTTTGAAAGACCTTTAGTTGAGAGAAAAATATCTAAATACCAATGAGATTCACTCTTTTTAACAATGAAGATTAGTAATTCACTAATAAAAAAAAAGATTACTGGTCTTGCTGTTGATAAGAATGGCCACTGTTTTGTTATTATTAATAGAAATGTTATTGATCTGAAAGAATTTGCCAGCAATATCAAGAATGTGTTGAGTAGCTTTCTAACTGCTACCAATCCAAATTGTATTATTAACAAAAACACCAGTAGCAAAAAAAGAAGAAAATTCAGCCTGAGACTTAGTGCAACCACTTTTGGAAATAAAATAAGAATTCAATCTATACCCACATATACTCTCCTGATGCTTTACTTTACACAATAAAGAGTCATAAAATATGTATCACAGAAGGGGAGAAAACACCTCTCCTTGGTCCAGACTGTCATGCACATGATAACCACCTGTTAAACCAAAATCTGTCATAACTCTGTTGGTGCAATCTTTATGAATACCATCAAAAAAATGAATGAACTTGTTGTATATTTTGATCCTGACCAAACTTTTCTTAAAATGTTCTCAGCCAACCAAATCATATGTCTTTTATATGTCTTGTAAAACCAGCTAAAGTTCCTGGTTCTTTTTTAAAGCATTTTCAATAATTGAACCAATAGCAAAAATGAGAGACTGAGTCAATATACTCTTCAAAACCAAAAAATTGTCCCCACAAAGAACATCAAAAGTGCTGCATGCCAAAGAAATCCTGTCAGAGAGAATCTTGGAAAGAATCTTACAAGTCATCTTGATTAAAGCAATAGAATAGGTATTTATTAGAACACTTTTCTACTTATATAGTTTGGGAATCATTGAGACTTAAGTCTTCTTCCAAAAGCTAGGCACTAATTCACTAAACAAACAGTAGTTCAAAAGCACCAAAAGCATATCCATGATCGACTTATCACAATGCTTCCAAAGCTTATTTAACACACCTAAGAGACCAACAGCTTTGCCATCAAACAGATCAGAAACCACATCAACCAATTTATTAAATTCAATTAAACACATGACACAAGAAAAAGCCTCATCAAAAACATACTCTAATGGTTGATATTAGTGGTGCTATTTACCAGAAATATTATCTACCATTCTATGCTTCCTAGTTCAACTTTCCATAATTACATCTACCTTAGACTTAACTAAATCAGGTTTTAGAATCAGTTCATTATTAACTATCAGATGATCAAGTATTACTTTGCAAAAGAGACGTTCTAGCACATTTCTGATTATATGACTCTTATTAACCTCAAAGCTCTTTATTCTTCTATCAATAGCTAATCTGATATTTGTCTCCTTAGCTCTCAGAGATTCAGCAAGCTTGGCAGTGCAATAAGACTTTCTAATACCAAAGAGAGCAAAATGGATGCGATTAGAGCCAACACCAGAGTTTACAATATCCTGAACAACTGAAGTCTTAACATTTTCTAAAGAAATCCAGCATCTCATAAGAGAATCAAAATTCACAATATTCTTCTTTTGTGAAGTCCTGACAATTCTAAAAACCAAAAGCTTTAACTTGTGAAATTTTGAAAATTTTTTGGTAAAAACATCATCAAAGCCCTTGAACTATTTCTTTTTAAACATCTTATTAGCTGAAAGAACCATTATTTTGTGAATGGTATCCCACATTGCATCCAAATCTGAAAATCTTGCAGAGGTGGCAAACTCATTTAAGAACATCACAGCATTGGCCAATGTAGCACCTTTGAAATTGTTTCATTTATTTTCATCAGCATCTTTGAACTCAAACTTCCACCAATCCCTATTTGCTTGCTTGTGAAGAGAATTCAACTGCATATCCAAAAGTCTATCCAAACTCACAGACACAAAAACAGCCCAATAATTAGTATCAAAAAATTTACCAACATTAGACACCTCGCAATCCACCATAGCATTGACCAAGTTTGAAAAAATGAACAAGAAATTGATAGTCTTAGCCATGTCTTAAGAGTTAACCTATGTGGGCATTTTGACATAAGAACTTCTACCCAAAGAATTGACCAAACCAAAATCTAGACACTTTTTGAAACTAGCACATCTTTGAGAGCCATTTTCATTGAAATCACCACCCAAAACCACAAATGAGGATTCATTGACTGTCTTTGCTATCACAAAATTAATATTATTAGGCCTGAAAAAAATAAACAGCCAGGAATGCCCCAGCGTAAAGCCCCAAAATTAACACAGAAAGTTTATTTTTGAATAACAGCTTGATTAAAAGGAGCCAACCAGGCATTTTAAAAACCTTACAAATATGACGAGCTAGAAAAGTGTTCATAATAATTGTGACTCTAGCACCAAAAAACCCCTTATTCAACCCAGATAAAAAAATCCTGACTTCATCAAACTTATTTCTAATTCAAGACCTATTGCTAGACCTCAGCTTTGTCTTTGTAATTATCGAAACCAAATTCCCAAAATCTCTATACCAATGGATAATGTCTTTCTGCTTGGTAGGGACATTAATACCTTAAATATTACATGTCACAAATTTCCACACAAAATCACTTATTAAGGAGTAAGAGAAGTTAACAAACCCAAGCCAGAGCAAAAATGATCCAATTTTTCCAAAACAAATTCAACTGACACTTCCAAAGCCACTATCTTGGATTCTAATCCACCCATTTTGGTGGTCAAAACTTTAGAACTACTTAAACTAAGGTCAGCAACTGAGTCTACAACAACAATTAAAAGAGAGGGAAGAGGAGATGCCAGTGTATCATTCAGAGCCATTTCTAAGTCCAAATTAGATGTAACAGATACAAAGACAACCAGAAAAGAGACATAAGATTTGAATGCCAGAGGCACCAATTTCACAAAGCTCAATTTTTTCATAATAAACAAAACCTGATCTGTCAAAAGCTCCAAAGAGCATTCTAGAGAAGCCAATTGATCAACCAAACAGAAATCACCAAGAAAATTAGAAACCAATGAGACAAGTTTTACACCTAAAAATAAACCAGTATCAAAAAAATCCAACAAAACCACACAAAAAAAAAAACTACCAGCAATCTGGGCCCAAGTTTTCTCACCAAAAAAAACTGGGCAAACAATTGGCACCTGTTTCTTCTTATATATATTGGCCAAACAGACCTGATCCTGAGGAGTTACTACCTATTTATCACAAGCACCAGAATTCCCACTTAATGAACACCCTATAGAGATATGACCAAACTGTTTGCAATGAGCACAATGGGCCAAAAAAAGGCCAGTCTAGTGCAAATTCACACTCTTAAACACTGGAATAGAACCAATAGCAGCCAATTTAGATGTCTCATCAACAAAACACACAATCATACATCTATCATGCATATATGAACTGAGATTATGGCTAATAAAACAAGTCTTCCCACCATATGATTTCAACAAATCAGAAAGATCATAAGCCATAGTACCAATTGGAAGAGTATAAAACAATGCCTGATGTAGATCCCTGAAAACCCATAATTGTTTATTATTAATAGCTTTTGCCATACAAACAGAATTCTTTCCCATGAAAACAGACTATCTAGCTGCAACCAAATCAGCTATTTCAGATAATTTAAACTCTACTAAAGCTTTTTGTTACAGACCAATCAGTTGTATCTTGACTAATACAATCTTTTTAAACTAAGAAAAAACAGATTCTATAGTTGATTTGAAAAGATTAACTGGGATCTCCTTGATGATCACCTTCCAATTCATGCATTTGTTTATCTGCTTAACATTATTATTTACTACAATTTTCTTATGGATTGCCAATTCCTTAGCTTTTTTTAGACTCAATTCAGATGTAAAAAAAGATCTAATAATCCCAGAAAATTTTGAAAGAGTGGAGGCCTTCCCAAAACTATCAATTCAATAAAAAATTTTTTTGATTGCAATTAACTTATCACTATTTGTTTTTTCAAACACAGCAGACAATTTAACTGGTTCGAAGCTATGTTTTTCTAGGACACATGACTTGGCAGACAGAAGCCAATTGGATCCAACAAATTTAGGCACTGGAAGTACCAACTCAGTATCATTGTTATTTATATAGTTAAATAAAGACTGCTTTAGCAGGTTGTCCAGTATGTATGTTTACGTGTAAGTCTTTCTCAGCATCATTTCATTCATATTATTGTTTCCACCAGATTTAGTGTAACTGGTTTTTTTAGTGACTGTGTTTTCCATATTTTTGACATCCAAAAAACTGCTCACACTGTTAGAAACACTGCTAACTTTACTTCCTCAAAACACCACAGACTTAACACCAGTATCACCAATATCTACCAAGCTCAAAGAACCAGCAGACAAATTGACCACATTACCAACCACAAGCATCTTTGGCTTCTTAAATAATGGACCATGAGAGTACATACTATTCACACAAGCTTTTTTTTGCCACTAGACCAGATTTCTACTTCAGCCAAACCAGCACCAGAACCATCAGCAGAAGTGCTTACTGGATCCATAGCAACAAAAAAAAGAAAGTCAGAAGAAATAATTAGAAAAGAAACAAGAGAAAAAAAAAAAGACTAATTAAAACTTTGATAAAATTTTGCTTTCATCATGGTCAGGAGATCGACAAGAGAAAAAAGTTTTTTGTATTTTTTTTTTTATATGAAATTTCAAAATTATTAAGAGTAATTTTTAATTGAAAATTAGATTTTTGTAGTAATCAAAATAAAAATTAAAAAGTATTTATAATGTTTTTGAATATATTCATAGTAATAATAAAATAAATTATTTTTATATATAAAAATTAAAAGAATTTTTTAATAATTTAATGTTTTTAATTTTTTTAACTATTTTTGAGATTGTTTTAATTTTTTTTAAATATTAATAGTAACAACAAAATATGACTGGTCAAATAATTTGTCTTTTGAATAATATTTAATAATTATTATTGATTCTAAATCTTGTAAAATTTAGTTTTGGACCTCATTCATTAAATGTAATAAAAAAAAAATTAGTTAGAAGACATAATTGATATATGTGTTTTTAATTCAAATATTAACAGATCAAATAATTATTGTTGATAATAAATTTTTAATTAGTTATCATGTGCAATTTTCTTTGAATTTTTTTATTTAAATATAACTTATATGTTTTATTATCCAAAATATTGTAAACATAAAAGAATCTGTCCTATTTATTATTAAATTTTTCACTTTATTGTTTTTCTGTTTTTGTTTAGTATAATAAAACTTTGTTTTTTATTTTGTAAACAACAAATTATTCTGGAAGTTTGCTATTATGTCAAGCTTTTTATTGTTTTTAAGAATACTTAATATTATTAATTATATGTTTACAATTGTTTTCTAATTTTTCTAGTAGTTTGTAAGCCCATTTTTTAATAGTTTTTTGTAAATTGTTTTTGTTTATTGGTTCTATTGGAAAAGTATTTATTATTAGTTTTATTGATAATATAGCATTTTTTTTACATGCTAATTTGAATAGTATAAATTTTGTAGTGTTTTGTTTTAGTGTTTAATGAATCAATAAAACTGAAGAAATAAATAAATCTCATTTTTATTCTATTTTATTGCTTATTTTCACAAGTGATTTGCATAGTGTTCTATTAAAACATTCTACCAATTTATTTGTCTGTGAATAGTAAAGTAATAAAAGAGATTGTTTTATCTCAAAACATTGGCTGATTTTCATGAGCAGATTGTTTACAAAATAGGTTTTTTGGTTTAAGAGTAGCTTTTTTGGACAGCCATATCTACAAATTAAATTTTTATACAGTCAGACCTCCATAAAAAAACTCTCAATAAAAGAACAACCTCTTACAAAGAAAATTTTTTTATAGGACCAATTGATTAATTAACAATTTTTCCTTTATATAAGAACAATTTATAAAGGAACAAGAACATAATTTTATCAAATGTTTATTCGAAATTTACCTTCATATAAGAACAAATATTACGTGTTAAAAAGAGTTAGAACTTATTGAATTGATTTTATTTTAACTTTCTTTTAAATCGATTTACATTGGACTTACTTTTTTTGATCTTGTCTGTTTTCATTTATGGCCACTTACCCTTATTTAGGCTTGCTAAAACCAAATCTAATATTATTGTTATAGGCATATTTTCTAACAGACTTGCTAAATTATCACAATGTCAGAACCTTTATTCAAAAAACAAAAATGAGCAGCAGTTAATAATGCTCTTTGTAAAAAAATTTGTCAATATTCCAAAAATCACTATGGCATAAAACATGATATTATAGCTTAATCATAAATATCCAGAACTTCATATTTCTTGTCCAATTGTCTCCAAGATAATTAAAGAGCATGCAAAGTAGTTGAATTTTGAAATTAATAAAATTTCAGAAAGATCTATTTAACACAAAAGTCTTAAATCTCTATTATTAGACCAAGCTTTAAGTTATTGGGTAGAACAAGTAACTGCAGCCACTATTGAATTCAATAATTAATTAATTAAAGAGATAAAAAAAAATATTATAATATTATCAAAATATATAAAATTTTGTATTAATTAATTGTACAAATGGGCCAATATATTATAAATAATTTTTATTCATTATTATGATTATAATAATAATAATAATAATAATAATAATAAGTTTTTACATAATAACCAAATAATTTCATTTTTTAAGATAAAGTTTTTTAAAAATTTTATACCCTTAAGCCCAAATTTTATTTTTATACATCTGATCAATTAAGTTGAAATTTGTTTAGCAATATTGAAAAATAATTATGTAATTTTAACATTTGAAAGCTAAAAATGTTGTGGTGTTTTAATTGTGAGATCATCAAAAAAAAAAAAAAAGTACTTTTAGAAATAATTGTTGTTTGGAAACTTATTCTTGATTCGTTTTTTATGTTTAACATGATTTGATCGGAAAAATCATGTTCATCAGTTATTTGTTCAATCAACAAATCTACCCATACCAGATATTAAATGATTGTAGAGAAGATAAAACCTTTTCTTTTTATTTTCGAATCAAGTGTTCAAATGAAAAAATAGATTCACAACCTTGTTAAATTAGATAATTGCCACTATGAAATCCAAGATAATCCGCTACTTTCACAACATACGAAAAATCAGGATGGATTTTTTTTTCGGAAACCCTTTCATTTTAAGATTGTCTAAATATTTTTTTCTAATCACAATAACATTTTTTTTATTTTTTCAAGTATTTTCATATTTAAAAGATATTCGAGGTGATGAAATAATACCTAAAATATCTTCACAACATCTCATTTCCCAGCCAAAGAAATATTTTAATAATAGCAAAAAAAGCTTCTTTTTTAGTTCATCACACGAAAGATTCCAAACTAGAAATAATGAATATGTTACAGCAAAAGTGATCAATCCGAAAACATTGTCTATGCTTAAAGAGTATACTTCTTTTGCATTAACTACTTTTACACATATATGGGGTGAAAACCTTTCAAATGGAACTTGGGGTAAATATAGTTCAATTTTTTTAAATCTTTGAGGTAGATTTATTTGAATTCCTTTTTAGTGTCTCATTTAATTAAGGATCCAAATTTTTCTTTCAGTTCAAATTATCACAAAATCGAGAAAACCGATTAGACGAAATGAACCACCCAGTGATTTAATTATCTTGTTTAAAACAAAGCAAAGAATTTTAGATGATTGGAATAAACAAAAACATTTTTTAATATCATATCCAGAATTTATCGGGGCTGAAGTTGATAATTATCTTTATGAAAACTGGATTCGAATAATGTCGAAACTTGAAAGTACATTTGAAAATCATCGAACGAATTTCTTGTTAACCGAAAGAAGACGTGATCTAATATTTATGGGGCTCGGTATTAGTGGTGGTAAGCCTGTTAAGTATCTAGTTTTTGAATACTTTTAAGCTGAAATTGACATTATTTCTTTTTTAGTTTATGCCATTTTTGCCGCTCTAATGTTTCGTCAATACTCTAAAGGAGTACCTAAAGTTGTTACATTTGGTCAACCACGTATGGGTAATATCGCCTTTGCAAGTTTTGTGGATTCAAAACTTGAAGTGTATCGTATCACACACGCGGATGATCAAATTCCTTCATTTCCATCTGATAAATTGTATAATCATTTACGAATGGAATATTGGATCCCAAAACAAAATCAATGCGATTGTGAAACCAAACCTCTCGAAGTTTATATGTGTTTTGTGAAAAACAGTTACGCTGAAAATCCAGTAAGTTTTTTCTTATATAATTAAAACTTTAAATTTTTTCAAATACTCAAAAAATGGTAATTTTCATTTCTTTTAGCAATGTAATTTACAATTCAGTTTTGTGAATATACTAAACGATCGGTCAGTAAAAGATTCTCATTGGGGTCCATATTTTGGATATGACTTGAAATATAATGACGTAATTAAAGAATTACGACATGAATCTTCAATTTGATGTTAATTTTCTCTAAAATCTTTCAATCTATGAATTTCCAAATTGTCCCAAATATTCTTAAAAATTAGCAATTGTTCTTGTGATGTTTAGAATGAGGTTTTATATATTGGTGAAATCCTTTCATCTTTTTAAACCAAATTGAAAAAGTTACATTCTTTCCCAATCTACATAAAAATCTCCTGCAGTTGCAGTATTGGGAATGTCTAAGCATTGAAACTCTTAATACATTCTTGGACAAATTTCTAAATACATAAGAAATAACTCAAAAATTTAGTTTAAAAGCCGGAACCTCAAAAACGGTTTTAAGCCCAAAGATTTTCTGCTTTTTCAGTTATTCATTCATTCATTCATTCATTTGAATCTTTATTTCCTTAGCTGAAATAATAGTTTTTAATATTCAGCGATTATTTCTGATTTCTCTTCTTCCTGCGGTTCTCCTTCATCTTTTTCCCGTTCCAACTCTTCAAAAACCTTCAAAACACTCTTCAGCCGATTTCGTTCTACAATTTCTAATGCACTTGCACCACATCCATTATTTTTTTTATTCACATCAGCTCCATTCTCAATTAAAAATTTAATAACATCCAAATGTCCTCCAATCACCGCAAAAACCAAGGGTGTCGCTTTCTTTGTAGCATCATTTTGTGAAGCAGCACCATATAAAGCGTATTTTTTTTGTGGAGTGAGTACAACACCTTTGTAACCATATTTATCTTTACGTCCATAAGATGAGTCATCTTTTGCTAGACCTAATGTATTTATTAAACTTAAGATTTGAGCCTTGGGAAGCGATTGAAGAGAAGAAAGTAAACCACGTTGGGAGCAAGTCCAAATATCCATGATGATCAAAAGATTATACAGCATATCAAGTAAATATAAATAATCATCGGGATATTTAAGTTTATTGATTTCTGGCAGCTCAACTGCTTGGTTTATTACCAAAAATTATTGTTACGCAGATAAAAACTTGTAAGACTGTTCTAAAAAGGTATACAACAACTCGATAAATTATAATTTAAACAATTTTTTATACACTCTTGAAAAGATATAAAATAGTTTGTTTCCTTGGCAAAAAATCTTGCTCAAAAAAATTTCAGAAATTCGGTTAGCTTTGATTTATATTGATTTTCAATAAATTCATACAGTTTATATTTCTTTAAATTAATCAAATGGTGAGACCTGTAGTTACTTTTCTGAATTTCTCAATTTGAGTAAAGATAAGTGTTCAATAAAATGATTTCAAAATTTTTATTTAAGCCATGTATTGTAGAAAATAAAATATGATTCATGCAATTAAATTTAGATTTATTTAAATACTGCCAAAATAAGGTAAAACAGTCACTTAGTACAAGAATTATTATGTTTTGGAAGGCCCGAGAAAAATACTATTTAAAATGAATTTTAACTTTGAATCTTTTCTATTTGTAATTGGGTTACAATTATAAATTAATTTATATTGATGAATTCAATGAAAAATGAGTAAAAAAACATTATGGTTAAATGAAATATAAAAGATTGGTAATAAAATTTGTGAAGACATGATGAAGAAGTCTTTTTAATGAGGCAATCAAATTATTATATTCATTTGAACGTACAATTTTTATTTAGTTAATATTTATTTATTTATTTTCATGAAACACTTGATTACGGGGCTTCGCCAAAAATGGAAATATGCGGAAAAATCTATTATCCACATTTTCATTTCACTGATTGGTCTGTTAATTATCGATAATGCGAAGTATAGCTAGAGGACTAACCCAAATTCATTCTGCTGGTGTATAAATTCATCTCGGGCAACATTCTACGATACGCAGCCAGTGTAGCATCAATAGGAGACCTCGATTGTGTGTTAAAAAATATTTATAATGATTTCAAACATTCTACCAAAAGTTTCAAGAGGAGAAAATTATAGAATGGCTGGGGATATTTATAGTTTAAGGATTTTATTATAGGAATTAGCAACGGAAAAGCCTCTTTTTTTTATCATTTTCTCGTGATAGATATTTTAAATAATAATAAATTTACCTTCCCTCTTATTTCATCTTGTATTGCTGAAGTAATTGAAAAGTGTTGGGATGATAATTCATTCAATGATTTTACTATTAAAGAAGTTGAAGAGATGCTTACAGAGATGTATTAAAGAAAATTTGTATAATCAGTCTACTGATAAAGAGTTTAAAGCTGAAAAGTATAATGAAAATAAATTTTATTAGTTGATATTTTAGTTTTAAAACAGATATACTGTAATTTAAACAATATTTATTATACTTAAAAAATTCATTTTTTATTTTTATTATAAATAGCAATTTTCTCACATTTAGTGTTCAAAAAAAATATATATATATTATTTATATAATAATTTATAAAAAATATATCTAATTAAAAATAAATTAATTATATTAGTATTAATCTGATAAGTGTATGATATAAATGTATAAATAAAAAATACTTATTTTTATTATATCATTTTGATTTATATTTTTAATCTATATTTTTGATTTAGATATGAAAGTAAAAAATAATTTATATTTAAATTATTTTTTTACACTTTTTTATCAGTTTATCACAATTCAATATTATTTTTTTACAATTTATCAGTTTATCACAAAAATAGATTAAATATAGATGGAAAAAATATATGTTTAACTTTTACTAGTGATCTAAAATCCAAAATTTTTAGCAGTGGATGTAATTTAGTAATTTTATAATTATTATATTATTCTTTGACATAAATTCTAATAATAGTTACTTTTGGTGATAAATTTAACGAAATCAAGTTAATGTTATTACATTTATTTTTTTTATGGTTATTTCAAATTTCCGAATTATTTTATTTGTAAAAAGATTTATTTAATTTTTTGATATAAAGAATTTGTAATACTTTTTTGAAAATTTTATCATGATGATATCATTTTAAAAAAAAAAAATAATTTATTTCTAGAATCTTCGAAATTTCCAGGCTCAAGATAATTTTAAATTTTTTTTTAAAAAACAAAGGTTTAAAAATAGATTAAAGTCACGACTATAAAATCAATATTATTCAAGATATCTTGATATTTTTTAATTCATTTCATTTTATTTTAACTATTAGCCAGGGAAAAAAAAATAACTTTTGAGAAATTCCCAGCTACAGTATAAAGTTCGAAACTGCACTAAAATGATCATCGGTATGCATCGTGTCATTTGGGGAAAATTGACCTTTGATATCAAAAAATCCATTAAGGGGTTTGATTTAAGAGTGTCTGGCATTTAAGATGGCGTTTCTTGTGATTCCGGATTGAAAATTTAAACGCCTCATTGTTTAATTAAACTATTTTTAACTTTAAAGTTAAAACTTCGATATGGCAGGGGCTCGGACGCTGTAGTGATATGTTGTACTAATTAACAAACATTTTACAAAGATTTAAGGTTTTTTTTTAATTTTAATTTTTTTCAGAGACTGTTGTTCTACCAGATTATCAAATGCATTTAAAATGATTAGGCAACATGTTCGTTGAAATTTGAGGAATTGGCAGCGGTCACAAATAAATCTAAATTTAAAAGATTTCAAGTCATATGTAACTTATGAGGTCGATTTCTAATGTTCTTAATTATTTGGAGGGTCATGGTTTTTTTTTTTTTTTTTTTAAAAAAAAAATTTCTATCTTTTGTTTTAAACTCAAAATTTCATGTGTAAATTATCTGTAATATATATATTTTTACTATATTCCGACCCTAAAAAAGAAGAAAAAAAAAACGGTTATTACAAACATTATAAAATGAAATCTAACAGAAAGTATAGTAAAAATTAGTGTATGATAAAAGTTTTTTTTTTATATATAAAATTTTATTTTATTGGATTTTTTCAAGCTCTCCCTTTCCCCCTCCTGTAAAACTAATCATATGAATCATTTTTCAGCACTAATGGTCATCACAATGATCAATCAATCACACATTTTTGGATAGAATCAAAAATTTATTTAAAAAAAATATAAATATCAAAAGGTTTAATTTAAGGGTACTATGGTCAAATAAGTTATACGAAAAACTAAAAACTAAAAAAAATTCAAGATAAGATATGCTTCTTTAGCAAATAAAAAGCAAAATTTTAATATACAGATACAATGTACAAGATAGTAACCCAAAGACCAAGAATAAATTAAATTTGAAAAAAAGGTGGGATCCTTGAAAAAATTTAGATTCAAAAAATTTCAAATTGGCAAACCAAAATTTTCACATACTTCATTTTGATAATAATCGAAACAAACGGTCCTCAAATCATTACCTAATCCCAAATATTCCACATTTTTCCAAACACTCCAATAATTTTCAATGGTCAAGCATTCATAAAACTTTTCCAAGTTACCATCATATAAAACCTCAAAGATGAATGAAAAAGTTTCCGGTGCTGGAACTTTAATTTTAACTAAATCACCGTTATTAATTTTTCCAAAAATCTCTTCAAAGAAACTTGATTGGAATACAAGAAATTCTCTATGGACCCAGAATGGATTATTGATCCCTTCTACCCAAAGCTCGACATCGGCTGTAAATTTATCATTAAAATAGGAAGGACCGAGAGCGTGTAATTCGGCCAAGATATAAGCGATTGGAATTTCATCTTGGAACATGCCGAGATCTTCATAGAATGGATCATCGTGTTTCGATTGAAGATCGGGAACTTTTTGATCGGTGGTTGATTTTAAATACGGTACGGTCATTTTTTATAATAAAGAATTTTATTTTTTCACAAAGATTTTCTCTAATTTCTTCTAGGAGAAAATCTGTTTGTTTGTTTTGTTTTTTTGTTTGTTTGTTTATTTGTTGTTTAGTTGGTTGGTTTTTTTGTCTCGCTTTTTATATTCTATATTTTTTAGACTCTTTAACTCTTCTTGTTTTCCCCTTCTCTACTTTTAATGCTTCACACTTTGTTATCTTACCAAAAAAAGAAACTCGTACCATTGTTTTCTTTCTATCTCTTTTTTAAATTTCAATCTTGAAACTTTGAGATTTCTCCAAATACCACCGAGAAAAACTTGTCATCGTTTGAAATCTTTTGAACCCTCGGCCACAATGTCACCACAGCCTAGATAGAGCCGAAATGTTCTCGTGTTAATATTGTATGAATCCTTTCAACAATATTAAAACAATGGGATCCTTTTTTGTTTGATATTTTTGCCAATAATGTTTATGACAATGAAGATGATGAAGATCTATCATGTTACAGTTCCACAGTTTGCTTTGATACACGAATTTAGTGTTATTGAGATCTACGCTTAGGATTTTCATTAAAAACTTTCTTTTTTTTTGAAAATTTTCCGTCAATAGTTGATAAATGATTTGAAATGAAAGATATTATGTCAAGATCCTGTTTATTTTTCCATGAAATGGTTTTTTTTAAAACTGTATCAAGTTCCCTTATTTGACATTTTGAATGAGAAATCTTTACCCGATTTAACAAGGGCACATGATACATGTACATTATTGAAATGTCAATTTGTTTTCCAAACGAGTTATAAAGTTTGTTTGAATCTTTTTCTAGAATGAACCATAAAATTTTTTATTCCAAGGATCTTTGATGATAAGAAACGTTAAAATAAATTTTAGCATGATTTACAAAATTAGAAATGATTTATTTAAATTAATTCTCGCATATAATGGAAAATAATCTTTGAAACGTCAAGTATGTATGTATTTTCCTTTATTCATCATTTTTGTGAATCGATCTCTAACAAATTAGAAACAGATGATATCAATACGAAACTGTAAATATGAAAAGTCAAGCATATTTTTGCAAATTTTAAAAAAAAAACCGTCGGATATTAAAGCCGAAAATTGTATTAAACTAGTTTGTAGAAGACCCAATTCTAGAATAGTTCAGATGTTGATCAACCCATTCTTAGAATCGGTCAAATCCTAATTCGGTTCAGAACACATATATATATATATATAATGACATTCTTTCATACTTTATATTGAACAAATATATGCTCCCTCGATCATTCGTTGGTATGTTTGAATTTAATTTAAGAGATGTAATTTCAAAAGAAAATAACCATCATCAACAATATCAAAAAAAAATTTTTAATCCTTTCTCGTTTCAATAGTTTTCACCAAAATTTGAGAATGATTTTAATAAAAAAAATTCCCATCATATAACAGATTAGTAATCAATGCAGTTTGCATAAAAAGATCCTCGCCACTTGGACCATCTAAAATAAAAAACTTTTTTAACCTTTTTTTTTTTTTTTTTTAAATGTTTGTTAAAAATAGGGCTAGTTTAACGAATAATCGAGAAACAATGGTGTCATCGAACCCTGCAGTGTTGAAAGGTTCTTAAAATTAAAATTAAATAATAATAATAAATTATTATTTTTTGATGTAACACAAATGTGAAACGATTATTTTGGATCCTTTACAATGAAGTAAAGTTTGGTGGTCATGAGAATAAAAATAAATGCATTCACTTTTGAAGATTTATCAGAATCTCTGATCATCATAAACATAATAATAATAATCATCATCATCATCATCATCATGAAAGTTAAAATCTACCAAATATATAACATACCCAAATTATTACCTTTTTTTTAATTATAAAACATTTTATTTTAAAAAAATGAAATTAATTATAAATTAATCATCAAATATTCCTATACTAAAACAAAAAACTTGATTCGTTCACGAATTCTAAAACTTTGTAAAACTCGTAAACCCGTAAATAAAGAAGCAAAGATTTATCTATCTTGAAATATTAGAAACAACAGTTTATTTTCAGAATTTTTTTTTGTAAGAGACTTTTTTCAATGTGAAACATTCTGAATTTTTTGATGTTATCTGTAAAAAAAAAAGTTTGTACAAAAAAAATTTATCCTTTTCCCAAGTAAAAAATGTTATTTTATCCTTTTCTGGAATTTTAAAAAGGTAGAAAATCTCAATACATCCGAAAATAAAAAATGTGGTCAATATATTTAAAACAAAAAAGATTTCTATTGCCATTGTGTTTTATTTGGAACAATGTTAAAAATATATATATATATATATATATTGCTTTTCTTTAAGAGAATGACCCCCTTCCCCCTAAAGAATATTATGCGTGACATTTTTACAAAATCAAAGTTTAACTATTAAAAACAAATTACTCACAGCTCGTCATAAAATTTTTTAGAGTCTCGAACCAACCCAATTTTACTTGGCACTTAACAATTAGAAAATCTTTGGATCAGGGGAACTTTACTATCAAACGTAAATGAGATAAGCGGAATTTTACGGATTGAGCTTTCGTGAAAAAAGTCTACACAGCATATGTTCACGTGTTCCGTCTGACGTAGATTTTCAGGGGCATTCTTTTGAGTTTTTGGCTGTTTGGCTGTTTGGGTGTCTTTTAAAATTAAAAATAAATAATAACTCTCGAAAACTGTACTCAAATTCTTAAATTTGTTTTTGTTGCTAATCAAAACAGGAAATCAATTTTTATTTCTTCTACAAAAATTACCCTTACTTTTTTTTATGATAGCCCTGTAAATTTCTTGGGCATGAAATCATTTTTTACAAATAAATTTTCCAACAATTTTTGAGATTCATAATTTCTTTCAATTTTTTTGATTGTAAAACTTATTAACTTGCAGTTTTTTTCAAAATTTTTTTACTAGAAATTGTGTCATTGTTTAATGATTTTGATTAAAAATTTGTTTTTAAAAGAACAAAAATCCCATTTTTGTTGATTTTTGATGCTACTTTTTTTATTATAGCTAGAAATGGGTTATCAAAGTTATTTTAAATAAATTATGTTTTCGAGTATTGTTCCAAATAGAAAATATATATATATATATATTTTTAAAGTACGTTTCTGGTTGGTGACTAATAACGAAATGAGAAATTGTTGGTTTCTGATATGATAATCCTATTATTATCGCTTTATCTCTTCATTATAATATCCTGTTCATTTCACAAATCGTTAATCATAAGGTTCAAAGTTTTTATCATTTTATGTGGCTATTTTCATTTTAAAACATATTAAATCCTATTAAGTTTTATTATTATTATTATTATTGTTGTTGTTAAAAAGTTTTTTTAAAATGAAATATTTAAATTATATACATCGTGTATCTCGTGGTGGAAAAAGATTTCCTAAAAGTAAAAATGTATAGAATTAATATTAAAGCTTTGTGATGGTAAATCTTTTCATAATATGATTTTTTTATTAAAGAATTTCATAAATTTTTTCATTTTACTTCTTTTTTTGTTGAAAATTTATGAAATATATTCTTTACTTCTTTTTTTTTTATTTTTATTTTTGATTATAAAGAATAACTATCTCTATGAAAACATAAAAAGTATAGTGCAAATGCAATAAAAGGTATAATTATCAAAATTTTTATTTGGTCAAACTTTGTTCACTTTTAATCATTTTTTATTTGTGATATAAGTTTCAATTAATTTTTCACATAAGATTATTTCTCAATTTATTATTATATGAAATCAAATTATATATATATATATATATATAAATTGTATTTTTAAAATATTCTTTATTTTTAAAAAAAGTTATTAAAGATATTAAGAGGTTTTTTTTTCATAATTTTTTTTTAAAACTAAGTATCAAGAAAAACACATTTTCTAATAATTTATTTATAATTTTAAATTTTTATTTTATTTTATTTTATAATGTAATTTAAATTTATAATGTTTTAATGCCTAAAAAAATTTAATCTCGAAATTTGAATATTTTAAATGTTTATATTTTTTTGTTTAACGAGATTTTTTCTTCTTCAAGTTTTACAGATTTTAAATTTTTTTTTTTTAAAACTTTAGATTTTTCAGCACATTTTTTTTTTTTTTTTTTTTGAAATAGTTTTCATAATCAAATTCTATAAACCATGTTTGAACATTTTCTGAATTAACTTTTAAAAATAAAAAAAGGTCTCATATTTTTTCTGAATTAACTTATAAATTTGAGAAAGGTCTCACATTTTCTGTTTTTACTTTTCAAAAAAAAAAATCCATTTTGAAAAATATGGTCCAATGAATTGGGGATTTTAGAAATTATCCAAACAATAAAAAAATAATTTACTTAAAATTTTTATTTTCCATTTTTGTGAAGTGAGATTCTTTTATCAAATAAAATAAAATAAAATTCAAAAAATTTAAATTGGATAGATAATATATTGAAAATTATGTAAACTTGTCAAAGAGCCACTATATAGAAGTTGTAAAGTAATTGTATCCAACACCGAGAAATGTATAGTCATATCGGAAACCAAATTATTATTCAAAATGTAACAGTAAATCGTAAAAGTTATTTTTTTAACGAGATTATCAACTTTTTTTATCCATTAATTATTTATGAGCCGATAACTTAAAATTATAAAGGAAAAAAATTTTTGCATTTTTTTTTAATTAATTTAATTTAATTAATTTTACTTTTGACATTATTTGTTTTGAAATTTCATATTTTTGAATTGTAATAAAAAATATTTTTATCTATTTTGAATTATTTTTAAGATATGCGTATTTGTTAAACCAAAAATTTTTTAATATTAACTTTTTATTCAAAAACTGAATAGAAATTTCATTAGTTGAGAATTTTGAATTATTAAAAATACATTTTTTAATATATATGGTGTTCTTGTGCAATTTTATTTTTTTGATCTCAAATTTATTTATTTTTTTTTTTTGCATTCAAATTTCTCTTTTTTTACATTTTGAAGTGAAGTAAATAATTGATTTTTTTTTAGTTGCAAAAAAAAAAAAATATCTATCATTTGATGTGAAAACTATCAATTTTTTGATTTACATTACATTTTTAATATTTTTAAAACATTCTAATGACTAGGATTGCTGGATCGTTTGAGACAATAGGAATTGGCTTATCTAAGAGAAAAATTTATCATTACATCACAAGATCAGAATTTAAATAAAAATATGTTTGTTTTTTTACATTTATTATTTGGAAAATAGCTATCAAGCTCACTTCTGCGATAATAAATTTTTCTTTTTTAAAACACAACTACTGGAAACTTTTTTTATTAAATACCAATGTTACAATAAAAAAAAAAAACTAATATCTAGTGCGGTTTCCTTCTACATCTATACAAGCTTGAATATGGGCACCCATTCTACGAATATTAAAAAGAATATACATCCTCCTTTTTACTTTTTTTCCTCTGTTATGTTTCAATGGGGTTGAGATCTGGGGTATGTGATGACCAAGGCGGAACACGACATAGAATTTTTGCTTGAAGGTCATCATGCGTAACATAGGAGGTGTGTTTTGGATTGATCGGCAAACTCGTGACTATCCCCATTCTTCGTTGGGGGCATGGTTTCATGATGTACAACCTATTGGTTTTCTTCATGTATTCATATAAAACAACCACTTTTATGACAATGTGACCAGAAAATATGGATATTCCCAGCAGGATAATTGCTGACATTTGCGAGGAATAAGCAGTGCGACATCAATTAGTAAACAAAAATAACATTCACGCGTCGTCCTTTTTTGGTAACGCGACAAAGTTTTTAATTGATTTAATCAATACACTTTTTAGCAGATAAAATATTATTGATTTTCTGTATTCATATTCTCCATCATGATAAGTTTCCCGCGAATGAAATACAAGCAGGCCTATTATAAATCATTAAATCCTTGAAATCTTGTAAACCCATCAAGCTTAAACTTATTCCAATATTATTTACTTCAAGAAATGAATTACTCTTAGTTTTTAATTTTGAATGTGACGTCTGACGTGCTTTTTCTATTAACAAAAAAGTGATTTATTTCATCATAGAGATATTATGGTAAATTTCATATTTAGCTTTCATTTTCTATCAAGAAACCTGCATTCCAAACAACTTTACGTTTTATTAAAGCCACTATATTACCAAGACAATGTATTGAAGTTCTCGACAAAATTTTCTAATTTCCATAACAACTGGCAGTTGTGGGATTAAATAATTTTCAATTTAATTGCCTAAAGATGATCAAATTTTACTGGGAAAATAAAAAAATCAGAATAATGCCATGAATATTATTCAATGCAAAGATCCCCATGACCACAACGACATAATCTCAGTCGTGCTTCTAACTCAGCGACACGTCGCCTAAGAGCCTCATTTTCTAATGTCGCGGCATCTAACTTTTGTGTGCTTTCAACAAGTCGATTTTGAACTTGAGAATGATCCCCCTAATAAAAGGGAATCGAATGAAACCTTGAACTACAAAAATAGTTAAAAAGTTCAAGAAAGTACAAACGATTAGATTGAAGACTTACCATAATTGGTCCAGCTAATAATTCAAAGTCCAATATTTCCCGTGCAGTGGGACGTCGATCCGGATCTTCAGCCATCATCCAGAGGATAAAAGCAGCCTATTAATATAAAAATTAATTTTTAACGTGCGACTTTTGGAATTGGTGTGTCAAAAAATTTTGTCAAGTAATGTCATAAGAAATACCGTCTTACTTACTTCTTTTGGAAACCTCTGGACAAATGATTCCGGTAAAATTCCATGGCGTAAATCTTTGAGTACTTGAATCCGTTCATGTCCAGTAGCGAAAGGGAAATGTAATTCAAAAAATATGATTCCTAGAGAATAGATATCGGCCTTTGCGTTATAAAGCTTTGCAGGTTTCGCCAATTGTTCAGGTGAAGCATACTACTCAAGAAGATTAATTTATTAACAAAATTATCTCGATTTCGAGAAGACTATGGTGTGAAATTATGAAATACCGTAATGGTACCGACTCCAGATGTTCGTGACTTAATATCCCCTGATAAGGACTTGTTTGAATAAGAATTTGGGCGAGCACCTGGGCTGCCACACATATTACTTGTATAAGAATATTTTTGATTGAAAGATTGAGTTGGATGCTCATCATCTTCATATCCTAAATCCATAGAATCATTATCAAAAGATGCAGTTGGCATCTCAAACTGGTGTTCATCAACTGCGGTGACCAACCCAAAGTCCCCAATCTTTGGTACAGCATGTTCGAAATCGAAGGGACGGTAGCAACCATTCGCGATAGCATTCTGTCTGCTGATATAGCCTGGGGAATGATCACCATTGCACTCTGGCAACATTCCCATGAATATATTTCCAGGTTTCAAATCACGATGGATTAACCCTTGCTCATGAATATATACGACACCTTGAACAATTCCACGAAACAGTTGAACATTTTGTAGACGATTGATCCCAGTGAGTGGATCTTTCTTGCTAGCGAAAATCAAAGTATCTCGTTGTTTTAAGCAATCTTGTAACGTGCTGTGACACAGTTGCATCTGAATAAATAGTGTCAAATCGCGGTCAATATGATTAGGTGATAGCGTGCCTTGCCTTTGTGAAGAATAACGATTCAGTGACTCAATATAATCTGTTTCTTGTAGTTCAGAATCCCGTTTCTTTCCTCCAATACCACCTTTGAGATAGCTATCTTGACTATCGTTTGAAGAAAAATCTTGGTTGAAAAGATTTGTGTTGATTTTAGTAGTTGTTTGACGTGATCCTGAATCGGCAGATTTATCATCAGTCACGAAATCTACACCACTATAATCATTGCTGGGGGCTCTAACATCAGAAAATGACATTCGAAAAATATCTGAATCTTCGTTGATCATGTTTTCTTTGTCTGCCTCAAAATCAGAGGTGGTGTAAGAAAGAAGCTGAGAATGACTACGAGAACGAGAATGGGAGCGTGAACGGGAATTAGTGCGATCCGTGGGAGAGGCTGTGTCGGCTTTTTTGTTACGAGACTTGTATGTAACGTGTTCCAACCAAGAGCTATAATAACGAACTACGTTAGGGTGTTCCAGCCTTGCGAGAAATTTTATTTCGCGAAAAATCTGTAAATTTTCAATTGACAGACATAAATTTGATATAAAAAAAAAAAAGGATAATTCATTTAAAATAGCTAAATTTACCTTTTCGTATGGAATCTTGTCACCTCGTAAACGAATCTTTTTTATAGCATAATCAACTCCTTCAAGCTTATTTCTTGCCTAAATATTCAACCAAACCAAGGGCGAGATAAAAAATACAATACTTGAAAAAATAATGATAAAAATCTACTTGAGATATGTATTAATTGAATCTATACCTGCCATACGCTTGCAAAACCACCTTTGCCCAATTTACGAATCTCCAAGAAATCGTTTGCGTAACGGCTATTCTCAAGCGCAAGATAATCACCGAAAGAGAAATTTTTGGTAGATGATTTAACGGGCTCGTGTTGGGCAATAATATTTGGTAATCTAAATGGTTGGTCAGAGTTATGTTTTGTGATTTAGTTTTTTTTATTTTTTATTTTTAAAGATCGACATGATAATTAGTCGAACATACTGTGGAAAAGGGTCATTGGACATATCGGTAGAATCCAGACACGGCGAAATGAGAAGATTGGACGGCTTAAGGGTTTTTTCAAATTTGATAGAATTGAGAGCTTGAACGACAAGCGACCTAAATGCTCTTTGATAAGCAGAGCGAACTGGTGACATTTCGTCAATATACTGTGACAAGTTCACAAGCAAAAAGGGTTCAAATTTATGATGATAAAAAATTGGGAATTTTTCGTAATAATATAATTACCTCTTCATCAATTATTCCCATCTCACTCAATGTCTTGCAAATAATATAAAATAATTTGTGTTTTCTCTCAGGGCTTGCATCACCCAAGTGACAAAAGTCCTCCAATAATGAAACTAATAATAATCGTCCTAAATTCTCAAAAGTAGAGAATTATAAGTTAACTAATGTCAAATTTCGAATAAATTGCTTTTAGAACTTACCACAAAAGAATAAAACACACCTTGCCGGCGCTTCTCTTCTTGCATACGGTTAAATTCTTGTCTCCTGGCCAATTGAAATTGTCGTGAGAGTGCCACAGATCCATCGAGAGCGTGATCCACATCTTTGGGGGCCAAGAAATGAAATTGAATTATTGAAGGAAAAAGCTAACATGAGGAAGAAACGGTGAAAATCATTGGGAGTTTCAATGATGATGATTATGATGATGTGTATAGGTACCATCAAATTCTTTGACTCCTTCCAAAATAAAGATACCCTCTTCGGCCGCATACGAATCCGGCGTAGCAGCCGTAGTCCCATAAAATCCTTTGGCACTCATAGCGACGGGTTCTGGTTCACTTTCATTATCTTCATCGTCGGTCACGAAAGTAGTCTCGAGTTCACGCGGTGCATGTCGATGTAACGAAATATTCGGCAAAGCCATATTTCATTACCTGAATTTATTTTTACAGGAACATCAAACTAATTTAAAATCTTGATGATGAATCAAGAAAATTTTCTAAAAAAAAAAGGGAAGGGTGAATTATAAAGAAAAGTTCAAAAGAAAACGAAAGATAAGGAAGAAAGGAAGTAAAAATTGATATAGAAAGGAAGAAAAGTAAAAAAAGGCAAAATTAAATTTATCCAGTAGAAAAAGGGATCACTCTTTTTATGATGTATATATCTCAAAAATGCAAACATGAAATCCCGGGTGATCCGAATGGTTGATCGAATTGATGCATTACATCCTTTTGTAGCAATTGGTAAAACCAGTTCAAACAATTAAAAAGGAGTTTGATTTAAGCAGATCTTTTGGGGCAATTGCAGATAAATACAATAGTATTATACAATTTGAGTTTGAACCATCCAAATGATGCCACATTTCCGTGCTTGGCTTTGACGGGCCGAGGTTAGAATTATGAATAAATGATTTATGCTAGAATGATTGAACAGGTGTGACACTTGACAATTTTTGATTTTTAAAAATAAATGTTTATTTGGGTATAAACATTCAAATGTGTGTGATTGATAAAATTTAATACGTTTACGTTATGAATTCTAATTAATGATTTTTAAAGGTGATAGATACGAATTTTTGATCAAAATTCAACAATTTTTGAAAGAGATTCACCTTCATTTCTTAAAATGTTAATGGGGAATAATAGTCTACGTATATTAACTTATTTAAAAGGAGAATATCTTTAATTTGTATGTTAATTTTAGTTAGCCAGCCAGCCAGCTAGCTAGCTAGCTGGCTGGCTGGCTGGCTGGCTTGCAAGGAAATTTATTAGAAAAAGTCTTTTAAAAGAAAAACATCACTTGGAATTATATAACCTTTTGATTCTAATTTTTTTAATTTTTATTTCTTTAAAATATAAAATTTTGATTGTAATTAAATGAAATTATTTTTGAATCCCCAATATCTTAAACTTGAATCTCTTTAAAATTGAGAACACTTACTCACATCTGGGGTAATTATTCTGAATCGGAAGATTAGGGCAAAAAAAAACCTTTAAATTTTCAAGAAATTATACTTTGTAACAAAGTAATTTTAAAGGACAATCAAAATTGGACCTTGATAAAAAAATTTTCTTTTTTCTCTAACAAACGAAAGGGAGGGAGAGAGAGAGAGAGAGAGAGAGAGAGAGAGGGGAGGGCAATACATTATTATTCAATTAATTTTATTGTTCAAAAATGACGTTTTTATATACTCCTTTAAAATAGTCAATGTTTTCGGACAAATTTGGTTCAGAATTATCATGTGTAACGCGCCATTTTTGACAGGCAGGAATATCATAGCGATAAGGGAAAATAATTAAGATGAAATCATTATTTAAACCTCTGATATATTTGTTTGTGTGGGTGGGTTTAATTCAAATCCCGTGATCTGCAGTTTAGTAAAAATTAATTATAGCTATACTAATCATTTCAGCTGGGGAAACTATAGAAAACTTTTTACAAAAATTTGAAATCTTGTTCATAAATACAATAGAAAAGAATTATAGCATTTATTTATTTTATTTTTCAATTTTTTAAAGATTTCAAAAATACTTACTTAAAAAAAAAAAAGTTTCAAGATTTGTTTAGAAAAAATATTTCAAAATTAACACGATTTTAATTTTACAAAATTGAAATTCGATCGTTAACTTATATCATGGAAATGAAGCCTTAACTTCTGGTTTATATTATGAAATTAAATAAAAGAAAAATCAACCATATTTTTCAAATCTTTTAACCATCAAACGAAAAAAAAAAAAAAAAAAACTACAAAACAAACAAAAAAATCTCAAATCTAGCAAAACTTTTAAATAAACTTTTTTCACATTCAAAATATTTAGAGCCATTCAAATATAAGAAAAATTTATAGCATCTTTACAACAATTTTTTTAGTTTTTTATCTTTTATGAATAATTCAAGGATATTTAAACAGTTAATTCAAGAAAAATATTTTTTTTTTTGATCATTTAGTATTTTTTTCGATATACTAACAATATGACCACTTTTGGAATAAAACATTGACTATTCCAATTTTCAATTCAGGACACACAAATATATTTGTGAAAAATCTATTAATTTAATCATGTTGCAGTTTATAATCAATGGAATTTTATTTTTAAAATATTCGACTCTTTATCTTTTTTTTAAAAAAATAATTGTTCAACCAAAGTTTTAATACTGAAGGAAAACAAAAAAATTTGCTATATTAAATTATTTGATTTTTTTATAAAATCAAATTCATCAAGTTTCATATATTAAATGTCACTTCATACATAAATTAAATTTTAAACCTTAAAAATAAAAATTTTAAACCTTAAAAAATGAAAATTTTAAAGATTTTTAAAATTTGTAATTGCAAATTTAAGTTTTATTAAGATTTTTTTTTATATAATATAATTTTTTGAATATTTACAAAAATGACTTTCAAAAAAGTAAATATTAAATCAATAAAAATTTTTAAATAAAAACTTTTTGATAAAACATCTTAAAAAAAAAAGTTCAATTCATATACAAATTCTAATCTCAGCATTAATACTAGAATACTTTTTAAAACCATAAATATTAAAAACGGTCAAAAAACTCTTCTCCATTAATATAAAAGTATTTTAAGATCTAATTTTAAACAAACAGCTTTTACTTATAACATATAATATATAATAAATAAATTATTATAATAATTAATATATTCCTAATCTTAAATTTACCAAAAAATTGAAAATTTGAACAATTTAATCCTAATATATTATAATAAATAACAGAAAATTGCTTTAATTAATTTTAATATTAACATTGAAAAAATATATATTTTATAATTTATGATAATTAAATTTTATTCTTTATAATAAAATAATAAAATACATATTTAAAATTGTATTTATTTTAAATCTCTATTTATATTCTTAATTTATATATTAAAATTTAAATATAAAATAAATAATCTTTTATTACATATTTATATAATAGTTTTTTTAGTATTATCAAATATTTTTACAGTCTTAAAAAACAAATATTTTAAAACAAATTTTTAATTACAATTTTATAAAAATAATAATTATTATGATTTAAAAATTTAGTAAAAATTTATAAAATAATATAAATTATTCAATCATAATATAGCACAGTAATAATTTTAAAAAGATAATAATTAATATAATAACAAGTATTATTTTATAATTATAGTAAGCACTATATTAAAATATTAAAAAAAATTATTATAATATATTTTTTATAGAATTATAAACATATATATATATAATAGTTTTAAGAACAACAATTTTAATAAATCTATCTTTATTTTTATTTTTTATAAATATTCAACGAAATTTTTAATAAAAAATAATATTAAAATTTGAATTATTATAATTAAAAATATTAAGAAACTTATTTGTATTATTTATTAAATAAAACTATTATTTATTAACTGAATTCTTTAAAAAAATAATTTCTAATCAAAATTATTTATATTATTATTAATTGATAAAAAATTTATTATAAAAATTATAAAAAATGCTAAAAACTATTAATATTTTATGTTTTAAATTAAAAAAATACTTTAGATAATTGCAAAAATAGTTTTAAAAAAGACTTTACTATTGTGAATAGATTTTAAATTAATCTTTAAAAAAAATACATAAATATACATAATAATTAAAATTTAAAAAATAACTTATATTACAATATCAATAAAAAAGTCTTTAATATAATATCAATATTATTATACAAATAAAATTAAAGAATTTACAAAAAACTAATTATAATTAATATACCAAAAAAATATTTTTATAATATTATTAACAAATATATTATATAATAATTAAATAATTAATAAATTTATAGCCAAATAATTAGAAATATGTATTTATTTAACAATAATATTAAAAACAATATCTTTTTTAATAATAAAATTAATATTATACAAGAAAACATAATCTGAATTTTTTAACAACTTATAATATAAGCAAGCAATACTTAAATATATAAAAACATATAATTTTTTTTATAATAATCAACAAATTTTTATGTAAAGCTTTTATAAAATAAAAACAAAAAGCAAAAAATATTAAGTTTATTAAATTAAAATTATATATACCAAATTAAAATTATAAACAAATATTCTGTTTACAAATTTTTTAGTAAACTTTAATTTTTATTTAATAAAACTAACAAAATTAAACAATTTTCTAACAAAATATTATGTATTTTTAAAAATAAGCTAGTTTTTTGTAATTAAATATTATTTATAAATATTAAAACATAAAATAAAAGACAAATATGTAAAATTACTAGTAAAAAAGTTAATATATTTATTGCTAATTATGTTAAAATAAGTTTTAATTTTATATTAATAATATTATTAATATAATTATAATAAATTAAAAAACATTATAAATATTAACTTTTATTTAAAATCAAAATCTAAAAAACAGACAACAATACTTATAACTATATTACAAAAATCTAAGTTTTTAATTAAAATTGTTTGTGTAAACAGTAATAATATTTATATTAATATTTAATCAATATTTTTAACTATTTTATAATAATATTATTAAAAATTTTAAATATTTGCTAATATTGTTAATATTATTTTGAATAAAAATTGGTAAAATTTTAATAAATTAATTTATTTTTAAAGTATTTTTTTTGAATTATTATTATTATTAAGTTTATATTAGAATTAATTTTATATTAATTATTTGTATAGTTGTTTTGTAGTAAAAATTAACTTTTTCAAAAATATTTTATTTGTAAATTTTTTAATAATATTTAGTTATTTTGTTATAAAAATTAATTTTTTTATAAAAAGTTTTGATTATAAGTTATTTAATATTTAATTTTTTTTTATTAATTATTATAATATTAAGCCAAATTAAAACTTTTTTTTTGTAATTAACATTAAAAATTTTATATTAATAGACTTAATAAAAATATTTTTAAAATTATATTATTTGATAAAATAATTTTATCAAATTTTAACTTATTATTTAAATTTTTTTTATTAATAACTACTATATTAATCGCTAAATTAAAACTTTTTTTTTGTAGTTAACATTAAAAATTTTGTATTAATAGACTTAAAAAAAAAGTTTAAAATATTATTATTATTTATGTTATTAAAAAAAATTAATAATAATAGTTTAATTAAATTATAGATTTAAATATAAATTTTTCATAAAATTACTTTATTTATATCTTTTAAATCATTTAGATTTACATAATAAATTTTTTTTATAATTGAATTTTTTAAGTTATTAATATTTAATACATTATTAATATTATTTATTTTATTATTTAATCAATTATATTAATCTTAAAAATAATTTTTTTAGCTTTTTTATTAGTATTTTATAAATATATATAGATATAATTTTTTTCTTATATTAAAATAAATTTCTATTTTAGCTTTGTTTATATTTAAAATACTAACAAAAAAATCTATTAAATTTATTTTTACAAACAAAAATATATTGAAAAAGTAATTTATTAAAAAATAGAGTAAAAAGTAAAAGAGTAAAATATTTTTTTAGCTTTTTTTAATTTTTATTATAAATAAAGAATTAATAAGAAAAAAAGTTTTTTGATTTTTATATATTTATTATTATGATTTAAAATGATTTTAAAAATAGATTATAAATATTAAAACAATGTTTTTATTTATTTATTTATTTAATAAGTGAAACTTATATATTTATTATAATTAAAAAATTATTAAAGAAAATATTTTTTTTAATTATTATTAAATTTAAACTTAACAACTTAATTATTAATATAATTAAATATTATTTAATCAAAAAAAATATATTTTTCAAAAATTGTTAAAAAATAACTAGATTTTATAATATAAAAAAGGTTATAAAAAATTTATATTTAAAAAAATTTTGTATAAAATAGAAATTTATTAAAATTATTAAATTTTAAATATATATTATTAATAAAATAAACCAAAAAAAAGTTGTGAAAATTTAGAAAATTAATAATAATTTAAAATTTGGTTTAAAAAATAAACATATAATAATATTAAAAAGTTAAATTATATTTTTAAATATAATAATAATACTAATTAAAATTAAAATAACTTATATTTTAAATTAAATATAAACAATTAAAACTAAAATAAATTTAATTTTAATAAATTAATAAATGTTAATAAAAAAAACAACAACAAAAAAGAGATATAAAAACTTATACAAAAATAATAAAATATTTAAATAAAAAATTTAATATGTAAATATAATTATAAAATAAATTAACAAAATTATAAATTATAAAATTAATTAAAAAAAGTTTGAATGTCAAAAATAATATTAAAAAAACAAATAATTATAATACTTAAATATAAAAATAATAAAAACATAATAAATTTAAAAATAATTTAAAAAATATAATATTTAATAAAAATATTTTTGTATTATTAAAATATATAAACTATTATAAATAATAGTAAAAAATTCTTAAATAGATATTGAATAAAAAAATTTTAATTAATTTAAATAATTAATTATATATAATTATTTATAATTTAAATTAGCATTATATAAAATTCTTTTTATAATTAAATATATTATTAGTAAAAAACATATAAATACTAATAATAAGTATATATTATGTATTTTCATAATTATAACCAAAGTGAAAAATATAAAAATAAATTTTTATTTTTTTTGTATATTTTAAATTTCTTAAAAAACATTATTTTAATAAAAAAGTTTTTGTTTTTTACTTATTATATTTCTCAATATTTTTACTTTTTTATAATAAATCTGATATTTGCTTTTAATAATAGCATAACAAAAAAAAGATAGTAAAAGAATTTGTTTATAATTTTATTAATATTACTTTTTTTTAAAAGCAAAAAAATTTAGTTAAAAATATTAGGTATTTAAAAAATAAAATAAAATATTTTTAAACAAATTTTTAGTTATTATTAACAAATTTTTAAAAAAATAAGTAGTATTTTTTTAACTGATAATAATTATAAAACAGATAATAAAAATTAATCTTATCTTAATTTTGAAATATATATTTTTAAGATAAAAAATTTAATATTAATATAATAGTTGGTCTTTTTATTAGTGCTTATAACTATTATATAAATAATTTTTTTTATTCAACTTTCTTATTTTAAAAAAAAATAATGAATTTTAAAATTATCAAAAAAAAAATGAAAATATTTATTAAGAAATCTTATGTTTTGAATATTTATTTTTTAGTAATTAAAAAAAAACATTACAGCAAAAATACAGATTATTAAAAAAAAATTTTTTTTAATAAATAGATTTAAAAAAATTATTATTTTCTTAAAATTATTAAATTTATCTTTACTTTTAAAAAAACTTTAATTAAAGCTAAAGCTTTAATATATAAAATAAAGATCTTAATAAACAACAATTTTAAAAGACATAAAGTATATTTAAATTAGCCTATAATTATTATTAAATTAATATTTTAATATTAATATAATTTATCTTAATTAGAAAAAACTCTATATATATAGTTAAAACTATTAAAAATTATGTTACTTAATTATTTAAAAATTAGTTTAAAACACTTTTATATATTTTATTTATAAGTATAACTATATATAATCTTAATATATTATTAAAAAAATTTAATAAAAAAACATATATTATTATTTATTTATTTATATTACTATAACTATTTTTAATTTTTGTAATATTTTAAGCTATTTATTTAATAATTATTCTATAAACTTATAAATATTAAATTGGATATCCAAAAATTTTTTATAATATTTAACAAATTAAATATTAATTTTTAAAACAATTTTTTGGCTAAAGTTATTAAAGTTTTTATAAATTATAATATTTTTCTTATAAATAATTTGTTTAAAATTTTTTGGTTTATTAAGAATATTTTTATGTTTAATATTTTAAATATTGTTTATTTTAAAATAGTTTAGTTTTTAAAAAGATTTGGTATTGCTTTTATAAATTAGTTAATAAATAAAAAATATTAATACTTAATGTTTTATTTTTTTAATATAATAATTAGTTTATTTTAGTGTTTTTTATTTAGTAAATAAATTTTAGTTTTTAAATATATTTTATACTTTTTTTTAATGTTTTTATTAGGCAATTTTTAATATTATAATTTTAATACTTTTTAATTAATTAGTAAATACAAAACAAACAAAACAGAAAAAATAAAATAAAAATAAAAAAGTAATTAAATTTTAATAAAATAAGTATAAATTCATAAAATTGAATTTGAATAATATGAATAATAAATTTATTTAAATAAATATAAATTTTAAGTATTAAATTACTAACTGAAAAAATTACTTAATAAGATAAAATTAACTTGTTTTTAAAAATTTTTGTTTGTTTTTTTTACTATATAAATCTTTACAATATAAAATTTCTACAATTTTATTAAATTATTATTAAATTTTTGACATTTTTAAAATTTTTAATATTATATAATTTGGTAATTTATATTATATTATTAATTATTTCTTTTTTATTTTATTTTATGAATAATATTAGTTATATATAAAAAATATATGAGTTGTATCTAGTTTAAAATACTTATCTATTGTATTATATTAAATAACAATTCGATTTTACTTATTAAATAATTAAAAAAAATGCAATTTTTTTATTTTTTAAAATATTTATTAATAAAACATTTATAATTATTAAAATTACTTAATAAATTTTTTTTAAAATAAAATTATTAAAATTATTTTTGTTTTTAATTAAAAATTTTTCTTTTTTATAATTTTTGTTTTGCTAAAAGTTTTAAAGTTTTTAATAAAAAATTCATAATTATAAACTTCTTTATTTTTTATGTCTAAAATTCTTTAAAGAGCATTTTTTTAGAAAATGAAATTTTTTGTTTTTTTTGTTATTATTTTTTAATATTTTTTAAGTTAATAACCCCTTTATTATAAACTTAAAAGCTGCTTTAAGTAATAGTATGCTTAAGAAAAAAATGCTCAAAGAAGCTTTTTATGATCTTGTTAATGGCTTTTTTTCTCAAAAAAAAGAGTTATTTTTAATAATATTAAATATTCTAATAATAAGAAAGATGTTTTTTTGGTCAAGTTTAGTTTTAGTAATAATATATATTCGAATATAGACAATAAGTTTAGTAATAGTGAAGACAATAGTATTATAATTAATATTAATAATAGGTTTTTTTTAGATTTAGCTACTATTATTTTTAAAGCCAAAAAAATAAATTCTGATATAAATTGTGATCTTTTTTTGGTTTTTTTAATTTCAAAATAAAAAAAAATATTGAACTTTTTCTATTTTTTCTTAATATTTTCTTGAACAGAAGATAAATTAATCTTAAAATTATTAAAACTTAGTAAAAATACCAATTAAAAAGTCATTTGCTTTGAATATTAATTTTTTAGCAATAAAAAACAAATTAGTTACCAAAAAAATTCAGTTTATTTGAAATTTTTTTTAATAGTTAATAGTTTTAGAAAGGCTATTACTCTTTTAAAATTTAAAAAAATTATTAAATTTACATTTATATTAAAAAAGTATAAATAAAACTGTATTATTGGTTAAAAAAAAGCATTAAAGTAAACAATAATATTAAAACACAAAGTTATTATTCAAATTAAACTGTAATAATTAAGAAAATTTTTATAAATATGCCAAAAATATGATTATTACTGCAATAACTAAGTATTATTAAATAGTATTAATTTAATTACAATTAATTGAACTATAATAAAAAACTGTAATAGAATTTATTAAATCAAATCAAGCTAATTTGCTAATATTTAAATAATTGTTTCTAATCAAAAAAATTCAGTATATGTAATTAAAACTGTAGAAAATTATGATATTTAGATGTCTAAAAATTGGTTTAAAACACTTTTGTTTATTTTGTTTATAGAAATAACTGTTTATAATTCTGCTGTTTTATTAAAAAAAGTCAGTAAAAAAATCTGTATTATTAATTAATGATTTAAAATTAACAATAAAGTTAACTATACTGTAGTTGATTTTAAATTAAAAGATAATTTGGAGTTAGTTTTTTATACAAAGCCAGTTTTAAATAGTATAAAGCTTTTTTAGGCTAAATTAAATTTGGTTTAATATAAAAAATATATATATTTTAAGTGTAGTATTCTTTTTATTTTTGAAGATATATAAAAAGTATATATTAAAAGAAAATTGCTTTTAGTTAACCAAATTATATATTAAAAAGAGTATTTTTATTTTATATTCTATTGTTTTTAATAATAAGTTTTGGGCTTAAGTAATTTTGTTGATTTTTGTTTCTAATAATATTTACTCTGATTTTGGCTCTGGTTTTTTTTTTTGGTGCCTTAAGATCTTTTATTTTTTTTAAAATGTTTTATTTATTAATATTTGTTTGGTTTTTTTAAACCACTTTTTAAAGTTACTGGCTAATTAAGTATCTAGTATTGTATACAAATTAAGTAATATAAATTTAGCATTATTGGTTTTTTTTTTCTCTTGTTTTAAAAGACTTAATAACTTTTAATTTAGATGTAAATTTAAGCATGGATTTAAATAAATTACAAATATTGTTCTTTTTTTTTTATTGATAATTGTTAAGATTTTAGTTTTAAATTTAAGTAGCTTTAAAGCCTTAACTATTAAAATGAGTAGTCTAAAGTCAAAAATAGTAGCTTTTAAGATTTTTGTTAGTTTAGTTTTAATAAGGTTAAATTAGTTATATGTTAGCTTAAGTTTTTTAATATTTTTTTTATCTCAATAAGTAATATGGTTTAGAAGTTTGTTATCTATAATATTAAAGTATAAACAATAAAATTAAGTAAAATAATATTATTAGATAGTACAAAGATATAAACAATTTGATATTATTTATTACTGAAATTAAATTAAGAACAAATATTAGGCTTTGGATTAAAAACAAATTTAATAAAATTTATGTATTTAATTCTGATATAGATATAGGTTTTAGAAAATTGAGTATTACATTAATAGTGAGAAATTTTCTGGTTTATTATGTTTTTAAGATTTTTAAAATTCTTGGTCAAATTATTTTTGTTTAGTTTTTTTCAAAAACAAAGTTTTATTGTTTGTTATTGGGCTTTATATTGGTGTTTTATTTAAAGCTAGATTTTTTTAGGTTGCTGGTATTAATAATTTTATTGCCAATATTATTAATACCAATATATATATAGTTTTAAGTGAAAATTTTAATAAAAATAATTTTAAACAGTATATAAGTTTTAAGAAATATTTTAATTTGAGTTTATATAATTCATTTTATAAGGATATTATATCTAAGCTATTAATTTGAAACAATTAAAGAAATGTAAATAAGATTATTAAGTATATTTTTGTTAATAAATATCTTTTATTAATATTAATAAACTGGAAAATTTCTAATGTTTTTGAATTTTTTAATACTGACTACAAAAATGTCTCAGTTTTTTTGGTTTGAACGATTTTTTGAATATTTATTTAATTGTTATTTATAAATAAATTAATAAAAATTGTTAAAAGTTTAAAATAAAAGATGTTAATAATACAAAATAAAAGCATTTTAAGGATTACTTGTTATTTAAAATATCTATAAATTTGAATAATTTTCAAAATATAAAAAAGCAAAAAGATTTGAAACTTATATAGAAAATTTTAAAAAAAGTAATAGTTAAGTTAATTAATAAAGCTTTTTTTTAGATATTAGTATAATGTGTTTAATACTTTTAAAAACAAGCAGTTTTTTAGATTTTATAAGTTAAAAATATTAATTTCCAAAATTATAAAGACTGTTGTATTTGTTTAAAACTAGAAAAAAATATTAAGTTTTTAAATTATGTAAATTGAAGATTGTTAAAGTTACAACTATTAAAAAAACAATTAAAACCAGAATAAAAATTTTTTACATAGACAAAAATTTTATAATTAGATTTGTTTTAAAAAAACTCTTTTGTAAAATAGTGTTAGATCATTTGATAATTGGAAAAAAGTTGATTCTAAAGCCAAATAAAATAAAACTTAAGATAAATATGATCATAAAAAAATAAACAAAAAAGCATTTAATGCTAAAAACCATGTTTAATCTAGTTTTGCCAGTATATGTCTTTAGATTACATAAATAATAGTGTTTTTTTTAAAGTCATAAAAACAATTAGCTTGGATAAATTAAAATCCACTATTAAAAGTTTTTCTAATAGCAAAGCTGTAGATTTGTTTGGCATCTAAATAAGCTGTAAAAGTATTGTAATAAACATGATTTAAAATGTCTTTTAAATTTGTTAAATAGTTGTTTGGTTTTAAAAATTGTTCTTATTTCTTAAAGAAAAACTTAGATGTCTATAATTTTAAAGTTATATAAATAGAAAGTAATATTAATAAATATTAAATTAATAGTTTTAATTAAAACAACTAGAAAAATTTTGTTTTTTTTGTTTATAATAAGTTTAATGTATTTTATGAAAACAATTTCTTAGTGTTTAAAGATATTTCTATGCAAATTTTTGTTTTTATGGTAAGTTTTATTATAAAAAATACTTTAAAAAAAAGCCAAAAAATATAATTGATTTTGTAGAATATGTATAAAATTTATAATTCTGTTAGTTAAAATTATTTATAGTAAAGTCTAAAGTAAAAAAAAATATGTAAAAAATTTATTAGTTTTTTTGGCAGTTTGCATAAAAATAAAGATAATTAAGTTATAACAAAGTTTAAGTTCTTAAATAAATACAAAATACATAATAGATTGGATTAAAATAAAGTTTTTTTGTCTTTTTTTTAGAAAATTTTTTACAATTTACTTTTATGTAAAGTTAAAAAACATAAGCATCTGTGCAGAAACCAAATTAACATTAAATTTGACCATATTAGACAAAATTAAAACCAGTTCAAGCAAAATCTTGTTTTTTGTATTTAGTATTTTTGTAAATAATATAATTTAGATAAAAAATAGTTATGTATTTATACAATATATTTTAAACATTATTAATAAGTTTTTTTTTATCAATAATATTTTAATTAACAATAAAAAAACAATAGTTATTTTTATTAATTAAAAAATTAAAAATGTTTTTTTGTTTATTAGTAGACTATTAATTATAATAGCAAAAAAAAGCAAATCCTATAGATATTTGAATATTTTTTTGTTAATTAAAGATATGTTAAAGTCTAGTTTGACTAAAACATATTAAGATATCAGATTTTTTTTAACTTGGTATTAAAAAAAACTTTATTAAATAAGCAGTTTTTTATTTAGTGTTTGCAGTTTTGCAATCAATTGTAAGTTATAAAATACAATTTAGTTTTGTTTTGAAAAATGTATATAACAAATAAAATACTTTAATATAAAAAAAACTTAAAACTAAGATTAATTTATTAAAAAATTTTCTTAACAAAACTATATATTATCTTTTTTTGTATAATTTAAAGTTTTTTTAAACAAGTTCAAACAAAAGAGAAAATTGCTGTATTGTTTGTCTTTTTTAATGCTATTAATATTTTTAAATGACTGTTTAATTATCATTTTTTAGATTTGTAAATTTTAGGATAAATATCTATAGATCTATTATAATATTTAATAAAATTGAAAATTAATTTAGTAAACAATTTTTTTGTGAATATAATGAAAATTCTTTTGAACAATAAAATCTTCTTAATTAATAATTTTTCTAATGTTTTCTGTTATTCTGGCAAGTTTTTAATGTTCATAATTTTAAGAGTCTTTTATTATTATAGTATAATAGACTTATTAAAGTATTTTGATATGGGTTTTAATAATAAGTTATTAAATAAATATAATAAAATAATAAATTAAAAAACGTTCTGCTATTAGAAAAAACTTAATTTAAGAGATCTAGCATTTTTTGATTTGATATAATTTTTAAATTTATGGTCAATTTCTATTATGTATCTTTGAGCTCACTTTTTGTTTATAATTTTTTAAACATTCTAAATTCTAATAAGTTTTTAACTATTTAAAATTAATTACATAGAGTTTGATCTAAATATTTTAATATATATATTAATAAGTTATTAAAAAGTATTGGTTTTTTGTTTATAATTTGTAAAACAGTGGTATTTTTTTTAAATATTAATATAAATATTATTATCTAATAAAAATTAACAAAAATCAAAAATAATAATATTATAATATATTAATCAATCAGTAAATAACAATATAAATAGCACAAATTAATAAATAAAATTAGAAAATATAATATATATATAATAGTATATAAAATATATACAAATATATTTAATTTAATATAATCATAAACAAGTAAGCCAAAAAGCATTTACAATTAAACAAAAGACTTAATAACTTAGTAATTACTTACTAATTAATTAGAATATACACAATTATGTATAATTTAAAAAATATATATATATAATAGCTTTCTAAAAAAGACAAAAAAATAAAAATCAATTAAACAAAAATAAAAAAACAAAAAACAAACAAATTAGATTATAATTTCAAAAAAAGCTAGAAAATATACTTTTTTAGCTTTGTATTATAATATCTACTAATACTAAAATTAGTAAAATTAAAAACCTTCCTTTTTTATAATCCAAATCTTAAAAAAGATCATTAAACCTCTTATTATTATTTCTTATTAATAAAAACAACAAAATACTTAATACAATAATAAATACAGATAAAATCTAAGTTTAAGAAAATTAAAAACACATTAGAAAAATATTAACTATATATAATTGTATAGAATCTATTTATAATAATACTTTAATTAAAAATAAACAGTTAATTTAAAAATCCAAAATAATTTTTTTATGTCTTGGAAAAATAATTTTTGATCAAAATTATTTTCAAATACTAATTTTTTTGAATTTTGTTTTTTTGAATTTTTTTATATTTATTAAGAATAAAGTATTGTTTTACTATAAATAAAAAAATACAAATATTTGGTATTAGCATATTATAAAAAAAAATATATTTATACAAGTCTCAAGAAAAAACACAATTAAAATATAGAAATATAACAGAAATTTTTCTAAAAAAATTAATATAGCAATAACTACTAACAACAATTTTAATAGAAATAATACATAAAATATTAAATCAAATAAAAAAACACTTATCAGAAAAAATTATTTAATACTTGCTAAGAATTAGAAAAAATTTACCAAGTTAATTTTCATAAAAAAAATAGTATTAATCTATCAAACAAAAATCTAACATAAATTAAGAATAGTATTTATTAAGACTAATATACTTATTTACATATTATAATTAGATAATTTCTAATATCATTATTTGATTTAAAACTATATTAGAAATTAATTATAATACAATCTCTAAAAAAATGCTTTTATAACAGTATTAAAATAGAAGTTTAAAATCTAATGTTTTTAATAATAGTTAAATTATAAACCATTGTTTTAATACTAAAATATGTACTTTTATTTTGTTCTGTAGTTTTATATTTAAACAGTCAAATGGCAATTAATTTGTGCTTTTTGAGTTTGGATTTATGGCAGTCTGATTTTTATACTAGTTATTAGATTAAGCAGCAACATATAGTTAATTTAATTAAAACAAAATTTTTTTGATAAGATAAGTAAAAATTAAAAGTTATTTAGATAATATGAATAACAATTAGGCAAATATACTTGTAAGTATTACTGTTTATTCTTGTTTTTTTTTTCATTATGTTCAAAAAAAGTTTATTGTTGTAGATTATTTGTTTGTATTTAGAAATATTTGTTATTTTTTGTGTAATATTTTTAATTTAATCTGTTATATTTGTTATAAAATAAGTTTTAATTCAAGAATTATGATTGAATTCAGACTGTGGCTATTTAATATCTGAATTTTTACATATGTTTTGATTATATTAACAAAGTATTGTTGAGTTTATATACTTATTTAATAAAAACAGTATATAGAAAATTATTTGTTATTATTAAGAAAAAACTTTATGACAAATATTATTTTAGTGTACTGTGTCTGCTATACAACAAAATAGAAATCTCTGATTATGTTTTTATTTATCTAAAAGATACTGATTTACATATAGATATAATTTAAAAAATAATTATTAAATAAAAATTCTTGGTTGGTATTAGGTTGTTGTTTTTTTTAACAATTATAAAAACTTTTTTGTTAAGTTTGTTTGATATTAGTTTGTATAAGATTTTGTATAAAAGTTTTATTATAAATAACTAGTTTAAAAAAACAATGCTGATATTTAATAATAATAAATTTTGCTTACCAAATTATAAAACATTATAAGATATTAATATAAGTATTTAGATCAAAATTTAGAATAAATATAAAACATTATAGCAAAATTAACAATATAAACTTGGTTTTTGGGTTGTTTTATTTTTTGTTTTTTTACTTATTAGATAATATAGTATAATTATTTAGTATTAATAAGACTTTTACTATTAATTTTGATTTTTATAAATATTGTTTGTTTTTTTTCAAATTAAATAACAATATAATAGTTTGGATAATATGTAATATTGTTTTAATTAAACTGAATATTTGATCATATGTAATAAATACATAAGTCATATTTAGTTAAAGTTTTTTGATTTGATTTTTTGTATTAAATAATAATAGAACTATACTTATTAAAATAAAATAAATTAGTAATCAAGTTATTTTTTTTCTATTTTTTTTCTTATTGTTATCTAAATAACCATAAAAATTAAATTAATTAAAATATAATTTTTTCAAATTTTTGCTATGTTTAATAATAATTTTTTTAATTTAAAATTATTTTTTTTATTTTTTTTTAATATTTTTATTAATTTAATATTATTTATATCAATTATAATACTTAATTTTATTATAATTATAAATAAAATTTTTTTTTTATTCTAAACAATAACAATAAAAATATATTAACTAATCTTAATTTAGATTAATTTTTGGTTATATTGTTTAAAATATTGGTTTTTAATTAATTATTGCTGATTTTAAAAACAAAAAAAATATTTTTAAGTATTTATAATTAATTAAATTATTAAGTCATCTAATTTCGAAAATTAAACTAATTAAATAAAAATTAAAATACTTTTTTTTTGTTTTTTAATAATATTGTTTTTAATAATTAATTATTAAAATTTTTTTAAATAAATAATTATTACTTTAATATTTAATGCTTTTTTTAAAATTAAATAGGTTTATATTAAGACTGTTTTTTGGTTTATATGTGTTTTTATTAATATAAAATCGGTTTTTAAAAACAATATTAAGCTATTTTATATGAAATTTATATTTTAAATATTTTTAAATATTATTATTTAAGTTTAACTTACTAATTTTCTGTTTTTTATTGCTTTAATAATTGTTAAATTTTTAATAATATTTGTTGTTGTTTTAATTTTTGCTATTATTTTATGTAATTATTTTTTAATAAAGTTCTTAAAATAATTTAAAATTTGTTAATTTTTTTTATTTTTAATAAGTACAGTTCAATTATTATCTAGCATATAAAAACAAACCAAATAATTACAGCTAAATATAATTTATGTACTTACTACATATAACTAATCACTTAGACTAATTAAAACAATACTACATACTTATACAAATATTTATACTATTATTTAATTTTAAAAAAAATAAACAAATTTTATATAAACCAAAACTAATAGCAAATAATTTAACAACACTATTACTAAAGATTTTTGGTCTCTTTTTCTGAATATTATTAATGTTGTTTTGCTGTAAATTTATTATTACTAAAAGCTGTTAAACCTCTGATAACTGAATTTATCTTCAAATTATCCTTTATAATTTAAACTATTGGACTTATAAATGGAATAACCAATTCTATGTCAGTTATTTGTATAGTTATTTTGCAGTAAAAGTTAACTTTTTCCAAGAAATTGTTTATCCAGAAGCTTACTAAAAATATATAGTTACTTTGCTATAAAAGTCAACTCTTTTACAGAAATTTTGTTTATAAGTTACTTTAATATATATAATAAAAAAAATAAAAGAAAATATAAAAAATATAAAAAAAAATTTTATTAAGAAAAGTATTTTTTGTTCAAGTTTAAAGTTACTAACAGATTATTAAAATTAGTAGCCAATCAATTTCAAAATATTAATTGAGTTTTGGAGAATTTCAAGTATAATTTAATTAAAAGAATTTATTTTTTAAAGTATTTGTTTTTATTAACTTGTATAAGATTATTATTTAAGAATAAGATTATTATAAATAAGATATATTTTTTCAAAAAAAAAGCTTTTTTTTTATACAATTTGTTGTAATACTAATTTATAAACTTAAACTTTTTTTTTGCTATGATTTTGGCAAATTAAAGATATATTTTAACAAACCACAAATTATTTTTACAAATTATAAACTATTTTAGTAAACTATTTATTATTTTGACAAATTTTTATAAATTTCGGCAAATTCTTGAATGTTACATAGTTTGAATTGTAAATTTTCTGATTATTCTAATTTCTAATATATAAATTAAGTTATTAATTGAATTGTAATATTTGATAATTTTGATTAAATAATAAGTAATATTTGAAATAATAATAATATATTAATTAATAACTAAAATTTTATTAATAACAATATCAAGTAACCAAATCATTTTTTTTGACAAAATATTAAACAATTTATATATTGTTACTTACATAAATTAAGAATTATAATAATAAGTAAAATAACCAATCAAAAGTAAATATAATAAAAAGAGGAATTTTAGAATTTTTTTCAAAAAATTGCAGAATTCCAGAATTTTTTTTAAAGAATTGCAGAATTTTAGAATTTTTCTCAGAAAATTACAGGATTTTAGAATTACAAGATTTTAGAATTCTTTTTAAAAAAATTAAAAAATTTTAAGGAATCTTTTATAATATAAATTATATATATATAGTAAAAGTATTAAAAGCAGAAAAAAATTCAATTCAGAATTTAATAGAGTTTAAAACAATAATATTTTTTCTTTTAAAAGATAGTTTTCTATAACTTAAAACAAAATTATATTAATATTAATAAAATATTTAATTATTATCCAATCTATGTTATTATTGCTTAATTAAGAATATTAATTACTTTTTTACTATTAACAATTCATGTGAATAAAATTTAATACTAAACTATACTAGACCAATAGTTCTTAATTATGGCTATTAATAAAATACTAATTTTTTATTTTTTATTTTTATTTTTTTTTATTTTTTTTATTTTATTTCTTTATTGTTTACTAATTAATTAAAAAAATTAAGTACTAAGTATTTAATGTTAAGAATAATCTGATAAAAAACCCAAAAAAAAAGTAAAAATTTAAGAATAGCTTATCAGAAAGACATAACTGCCAGAATAAACTGGTCATTACACTAAAGAAAAAAATTCATGAAAAAATTATTAATTAAATCTCTGTTTATTATAAAAAAAACTCAATCAAAACCTTTAGAAATTACCAAAATTATTAGCTATTAAACATTGAGTTATAGGTTTGTTATTTGTTCTAACATCTTAAATAATCACTTATAATAATATATTATCTAACAAAATTTTTATGTTACCAATTAAGTTACTTTTTTCTATATTTATCTTAAATTTGAACTTAAACAATTACAATATACTATAATGTTTTTTAATTAGATAGTAGACAAAATTAATTACTATCAAAACTGCCTTTTTTTATTACCAAAAACTAATATTATCTTATCAATTCAATTTTTGAGAACAAAACTCTTATATAAAATTATGTAAATGTTTATATTTAATATATACTATAAAAAAGTTTAAAGCACTGAAAATATTAAAAAAAACAAGCTTCTATTAAAAACTTTTACAACTCAATACAATTTAACAAAATTTCAAAGCATATAGAAATATTTTTTAAATAAATAAAAATATGATTTAGTAATTTAATATTATCATATAAAAAACAGAGAATGTCTAAATAATTTTTGTTATACAGTTTCTTTTTAATCATAATTTGCAATTTTTTGTAGACTGCTTTTATCAAATATATACATAAAACTACTGAGATTTTACTTATAAACTCAGAAAGCATATAAAAATCCAAATACCAAATTTTAACAATACAAGTTTAGTTTATTTTATAAATAAATAATTTATCAACAATACTTAAATCTAAATCTGTTTTCTATTAAGCACAACAAATAACTTGATAAATATTATAAACAAAATAATGAGTATTGCTTAAAATAACCAAATTATTAGCCACAATAAAATTTTTTATAAATACCAATAAAAAAGACTACATAAAACTATATTATAACATTAGCAAAAGCATTAGCTTAATTATTGCCAACATCTTTTAAGTGTTTTTAACCTTTATTTATTATACCAAAATATTCTTAAACTTGATCAAATTAACTAAATGGTGTTTTTTTATTCAATACTTGTTTTAAAAATCTAGTAAAAACTACTTAAGCTTTAAATTATACATATTTATAGCAGCTTGACTGTTTGTTTACAAAATTACTAAACAAGATAATAAAACATATTTCAAAACCAAGACAATTACCTGCAGCTTTATTATTGTTAATAACAACAATTTATAAACCTTAACATCTACTTTTATTCTAATATCAAAAAAATAAGCTGTTATCTTATTAACTACTTTTATTATTTTTAATTTTTTTAATAAACTATTAATATAAACATTAATTATTCCAATTTATAATTTGTATAAATATTTCCAAATATTCGAAAATTTTTTTAAACACAAAAAATTTGAACAACCAAAGCTAAAAATAATTATATTAGTTCCAACAAAAAAATTATTTATATAAACTAAAGTCTTCATAAATCACAATAAAATTAGATCTTTGAAACTTAATTTTTTCCAATAACAAAAAGTTTTCCAATTTATCACCAATCTATATTTGTCTAATAACTTGTTTCTAAAGACAACTCCAAAACACTTTAAAAAACAAATTATATTAAAATAATAAGAATTACTTAAAATTTTAAATATTAAAAAATGGTTAAAAGAATAAAAAACATTAGACAAATTATTTGCTAAAAAAATTTTGTTGTTTAAAAAAATTTTTATCATGTTCACTAAAAAATTATTTATAGAACTAACTCTTAATTTGACTGAATATTGCAGTAAGTTTATTGACATCCAATCTGCAATTTGCAAGTTTAAAAAATAGTGTTCAAACAGATAACTGAAAATTCTTGTTGCATTAAAAAACCCAATATTATTGGAGATTTTTAGTTTTTTTTAAATATTATTGTTATTACTTTGTTGTTAATTTCTAATTATTAAAAGCTAGTGAGTTTCTAATAACTGAATTTATTTTCAAATTATTTTCTATAATTTGAACTGCTGAATTTATAAATAAAATAGCCAATTCTATATTAATTATTTATATAGTTATTTTGTAGTAAAAATTAACTCTTTTTCAAGTAATGTTTATTTGAAAGCTTACTAAAATTATGTAGTTACTTTGCTATAAAAGTTAATTTTTTTACAGAAATCTTGTTTAATTTATCTTAATAATTGTAATAAAAAAAATATATATATATAAAAAATATAAAAAAAAGAAAATTTTATTAAGAGAGTCATTTTCTGTTTAAGTTTAGAGTTACTAATTAATTACTAAAATTAGTAATTAATTAATTTTAAAATATTAGTTGAGATTTAAAAAATTTCATGTAAAATACTTTAAGTTTTTGTTGTTTTTTTTTCAATATGATTTTTATTGAAATAATTTGTATAGATATTAAAGAAAATATTTTTAGTAAAGATAATTCTAATTAAGATTATTATTATTTTTTAAAATATATTTTCTTGAAAAGAAAAGCTTTTCTTTTATACAATTTGTTATAGTATTAGTTTATAAACTTGTATTTTTTTCTTTGCTATTATTTTACTATACTAAAAATATATTTTGGCAAACTACAAGTTATTTTTATAAACTATTTAGTATTTTGGTAAATTATTAATTATTTTAGCAAATTTTTACAAATTTTGGTAAATTTTTGAATACTATATAGTTCAAGATTTTATGTAATTAAATTATCTAATTTGTGTATTATACAAATTAGATTATTAATTAAATAATAATTCGAATAACTTGATAAAATAATAAGTAATAAATTGAAATAATAATATATATTAATTAATAATAAGAATTATAAAATAAATTTATTCTAATTAATATCTTAATTTTCTAATGATAACACTAATTACCAAAGTTATCTTGCTTTTTACTTGTATTTGCTTAAAAGATTTTAATTTATATAAGAATAAGTAATACAAATTTTATTAAAAAAGGCTTTTAACAAATTAGTTGTAAATTAAAACTTTTTTCTAATCATAATATTTTATTTTTAATATATATTTTTAGCCATAAAACTAAATTGCATTCAATAACTAATTATAAATTACAAGATTATTAAAACTAAATAAAAAAACTGTTTATTTAACAATATTTTTTTAAGTATTATATTCGAAAAAATTTAATATCTGAATATGTTTTAACAAAATTTAGCTTAAATATACTTTTTATTAACAAAAAAATTCTTAAGTATCTGTAAAATTTACTATGCTTAATAATAGAAATTAGCTAATTACTAATGTGCAAAAAAGATTTATAATCTTTTAATTGATGAAAATAATTATTGTTTTATCAGTATTAATAGAAATGTTATTAATCATAAAAAATTTACTAGCAATATTCAAAATATATTGTGTTAATATCTGACAATTTTTTATCTAAATTGTATTATCTATAAAAACATCAGTTACAAAAAAGAAAGATCTTTTTTTACTAACTTTTGTTTTGCTTATTTTTGTTACAAAATTTGTAATTAATCTATATTTACATAAGTGTTTATGTTTTTTCATTTTGTACAAAAAAAAATCATAAAAAATTTTCCAAAGAAATAGTGAGAAAATTTTATTTTAGTTTAGTTTATTAAGTACTTTGTAGTCATTAAATAGACCAAAATCAATTATTATTTAATTGATTCTATTTATGTATATGTTTTCAAAAAATTTAATAAATTTGTTATATATCTTAACACACTTTAAACTAGTTTTTAAATCATGTTATCTAACCAAATTATAAGCTTTGTATATATTCTGTAAAACCAATTAAATCTTATGGTTTTTTTTTAAAACACCTTCTATTAATAAACTGACAATAAATACAAAAAATTAAGTCAAGATACTTTTTAAAACCAAAAAGTTGTTATCTCAAAAAACATTAAACTTATTATAAATAAAAAAAAATATGGTTTAATAAAATTTTAAACAAAATTTTTTTTATTGTCTTAATTAATACAATAGATTATATATTTGTAAAAATGACATCATAATTATAAAGTTTAAAGATTATAAAAATTTATACTCTTTTTCAAAAAGCTGAAACATTACTGAAAATTAAACAAAAATTTAACAGATTTAAAAAACATCTTATTATTATATTATTACAATATTTCTATAGTTTATTAAATATGTCAAACAGACTAACAGTCATATTATGTTAATTAATAATAATATATTATTATGTATTTAAAAAATTTAAAGCTAATAAAATAATTTTTGCTTACTAATTAATTTTAATAATAAAAAATAATATTTAAATTTTTTAAGACTAAATTAATCAATTTTTGTTATATTATTTTTAAGATTAATAAATTGATTTTTTAAATATGTATTTGTATGTTTTTTTTTTATTTTTTATTTTATAGTTAAAATATATATATTTAATTATATATTTAAATAATTATATTAAATTAATTTGGTTTTAATATTGTTTTTTTATCAAATTTAACTAATAATTAAAAATATAATTAGCAAATTTAATATTTTTAAAATAAATAACAATATCTTATTATAAAACAATAAATTTTAATTTTATAGTTTAATACTTTAAAAACATTTTTAATATTGTTAAAAAAATATTACAATATATAATAACAGTAAAGACAAAAACAAAATTAAAACTTAATTTAAATTTTGTAATTTTAAGTACAATTAAAAAATTTAATCAATTTATTTTTAACTATAAATTTAATATTTATAATAATTAAAAACAATTTTAGCATAAATTAATTTAATTTTTATAAAAAATATTAAGTCATAAATAAAAATATTTGCATAAATATTATTAAAATTAATAAAAGTTTTACAAAAATAAAAAAAATATTTTTATTTTTATGTTATCATAATATAATTAAATAAAGTTATATAATAAAACATAATTGTTTGTTTTTATAATTAGCAATAATTTATTAAAAATAATTACATTAAATAATACAATTATTGTTAATTTGTTTTAATAGACCAAAAAAATTTTAAAAGATTTATTGCAGTAATATTAAAAAATTACTTTGATTTTTTTGATTATTGAAGCAAAAACAATTATTAAAAACTTTAATTGAAAAAAAAAATTAAAAAATTAAAAATTGCTTTATATTAAAATAACACTTTTAAAATATTTTCCTAACTGTTTTTATTATTAAAAAACTTTTTTTTTTGTTTTGCTTATAATTATGAAATTAAAAAAGAGAAAAAGTTAAATAATTACAAATGTCTTTTAATTTAATAATTTGAAATTTTTTGAGTTCATAATATATAAGAAATAGATAACAAATATATTAAAGCAAGTTTATTCAATATATGCAATGTTAATCAAATATTTGTTTTGTAATAATGTCTGTGCCTAGTGGTAAAGCCCTTGTAGAAACTGCTACTTCCATTCCGACTTCACACCTAAAAAATTTGAGTGGCTCAAACCCTTTCGGAAATCCTGATTATCTTGGTCTAATATTAACTTCGCGTGTCTACGAGGTTATTAAAGAAACTCCTTTACAACACGCAACCAACCTTTCAAATAGATTTGGGAATAAAATTTTACTAAAAAGGGAAGACTTGCAAGAAATTTTTTCTTTTAAAATTCGAGGTGCCTATAATAAACTTGCTCACCTCAACGAAGAGGAAAAAAAGAATGGCGTGATCGCGTGTTCTGCGGGTTGGTTTTTTTTAATTATTAAGGTGGCTAGGGATTTATGACAATTTTTCAGGTGCCAAAACTTTCGCATCTTACATATCGAATAGCTTCCATAGGGCAATTTTATTTTATTAACTTTATCCCTTTCTTGAAGGAAACCATGCCCAAGGGGTTGCATTATCTGCGAAATATCTTGGTCTACCAGCCACAATTATTATGCCAGTGTACGAGAAGTCTATAAATTCCTTTTCGGTTAAATTTCATTCTATCTTTGCTGAAAGGATAAACTTTGGGAGTCTTACCTGCGATTCCATTATACTTTATTCATATCCAATTAAATTATTCAATTGTTCTTAGCGCGACCCCAGCCATAAAATGGCGAAATGTCGAACGCTTGGGAGCCAAAGTGATTTTGTATGGGTCTGATTTCGATGAAGCAAAACACGAATGTTCTCGTCTTGCAGCTTTGCACCATCTCACCAATATCCCACCGTATGATGATCCTTATGTTATCGCTGGGCAAGGCACTATCGCGATGGAAATATTACGTCAACATAACCTCAATGAGATTGACGTTATTTTTTGCTGTGTGGGGGGAGGTGGCTTGATTGCCGGAATTGGGAGCTATGTCAAACGGTTATGTCCTCGTATAAAAATTATTGGGGTTGAGGCATCTGATTCGAATGCCATGACTTTGTCACTGAAGAAAAAAGAGCGAACATTATTGAATGAGGTTGGGTTATTTGCCGATGGTACAGCGGTTCGATTGGTAGGCGAAGAAACATTTAGATTGTGCAGTGAGGTAGTTGATGAAATGATAATGGTTAGCAATGATGAAATATGTGCTGCCATCAAAGATATATTCGAAGGTAATCCATACCCAACAATTTATTGCCATGAATATCACTTCCCTCTATATATAATTCAAAAAGAATTACTTCAAATCTCAATAATATTTTAGACACTCGTTCTATTGTCGAACCATCTGGAGCACTCTCAGTGGCTGGTCTAAAAAAATATATTGAACAACATAACCTGAAAGATTGTTGTTTTGTCGCCATCGCGTCTGGTGCCAATATGAATTTTGATCGCCTTAGATTTGTAGCTGAGAGGGCCGAAATTGGGGAAAGACGTGAAGTATTGTTTTCAGTGATTATACCAGAACGGCCAGGAAGGTGAATGAATCCTTTTAATTGTCTTTTGATCAAATACAGATTCTGCTTAACATTGAATTTATAAAATTTTCCCTCAGTTTTATTCAACTTTATAATCACATACATCCTCGACCTATCACAGAGTTCTCATACAGGTTGATAATCATTTATAATTAACTCAATTGTATCAAATTTATTTAAGAGTCTAACTTATGACCTTATACTTTTGCGTAGGTATTCTGATTCTGAAAATGCGTGGATTTATATGTCCTTTAGAGTACAGCATCATGAAAAAGAGGTCCCTGAGATTTTGGAAGAATTAAAAAATAATGGAATGCGTGGACAAGATATCAGTGATAACGAGATGGCTAAAAGTCATGCCCGATACTTGGTAGGAGGCCGAAGTCGAGTGGAAAATGAACGGCTATATAGATTTGGTAAAGATTGATTTTTGGAAAATGGTTTCATGATGTGACCAAGTTACTCCTTCCATTCCATCAATAATTACTAGTCTCACTTCAGATTGTGATTTTATTTATTCCTCATCGTGTTTTGCCTCTTATTTCGGTTTCAAAAATTTTATACACGTTAATTTTCAATTCCCATTTTCAGAATTCCCTGAGAGGCCTGGAGCACTCCAGAAATTCTTAATTGGTTTGCGCTCAGATTGGAACATTTCCTTATTTCATTACAGAAATCACGGCGCAGGTAAACCCATTAAGCATTTGATGTCAAGTTTTGCGCTCTTTTTATCTTATTCGCTAGGTATTTGATAGTTCCTGTTACGTTTCTATAGATATCGGAAAAGTTCTTGTTGGTATTCAAGTACCTCCTAATGATGACGCTGCTTTTGAACTTTTTAAGAATCAGCTCGGGTATCATATCGTGGACGAAAATGATAACCCAGTGTATAAGCAGTTTCTAAAATAAATCTCGCCAAATTTTGAATAAAGCTCCGCGCTTCGACCCGAGCCACAATATAAATAATTGGCTTGAACCAAGCTATGATAATAAATGTCTTGGTTTGAGCCGAGTAAAGCTTAATAACTGTCAGCTTGGCTTGGTTCTACTAGTTCAACTTTCAAAATTTTTATCACTATTAATATTTATTAACTTTTAAAACTTATGTGGTTAATATTTCAAAGTCGAAAATTTTGTGTGTAACAATTGTAGAATTTATGTTATGGAGCTGCAACATCAGCTCGATCCTATTTAAGCTAGCTTGATAAGCTTTAAGTAATTCAAAATGGCTTGAAAAGCTCAAGCACGAAGCGTTAATTCAAATTCCGTGTAACTATCAGAGAATTTTATTATATAATATTAATGCCGATCAGAGATAAAATTTTATTAAAATAACTCAAAAGTGCATTTGAGTCTTTATTATTCAACCTGGAATTAATTATAATATATATGTTTCTTCAATTGATGCAGTTATTTGAGTTTATCAAAAAATTTTTTTTTTAAAACTCAACATTTAAGTCGATTAGTTAGGGAATTTGATCAACCTATACTTTCTAATTATTAAAAAATTTTCATTTTTGTCCTGTTGCTTTTTTTTGATAATTTGGGAATTTTGTATGTAAGATTGGCATGAATTACAAATCATTTTTATTCATTAAATTGGAAAACAATAAACATTATATAATCAAAAAATTGAAAAAAATAACTGTAAGTTTTATTTCAAGAAGATTAAAATTTTAACATGTAATTTGCAAAGGAATTAATAAAAAGTTCATTAATATTAAATATTAATTGGCAAAATCAACAAAATTATATTATTAAACTTATTAAATATTTTTAAAATCTTATTTTTTTATTTGTATAATAAGTAAATAAAAATTAACAGCATGTTTTATATTAAATATACATTAATTATTTTATTTTAAAAAACAATATATATAAATTTTATAATTACAAATATTAAATTATTATTTATTTATTTCTAATTTTTAACTATGAATTTGGGCAAATTTAAAATTACTAAAACAAATTAAAGCAGCATTAACTAATTTGTATTAAATTATTATAATTATATTAAATAATTTTAAATTAATGTTAATAAAAAATGTATTTCAACATTTTTGAAAACAAATTCAATATTAATTATTGCAAAAACATTTTTTATATAAAAAATTACCAAAATTATTATTTAAATAAATTAATTTATTATTTAAAATAATAATCAAAATAATAAACATTTAAAAATAAATACAATTTATTAATTTTAGAGTTAAAAAGTTACCAAATATATTAAATTATGTATTTATAATAAATAAGTATTTATTTAAAATTAATACAAACTAAATTTTCAAATTTAAATTGCTTTTTTTAAGTTAATAAATAATATGCCCTTTTATAATTTTTTCTGTAAAATATTTAGGACTAAAAAATAACAAAAATTACAAAAACAAGCTATTAAAAAAATTAAACATTAATTTTTTTAGCCTAATTTCTTTAAAAAATATCTAATCTAATTTTTGGCCATTATATTGAATATTTTGATAAAAGTTCAATTGCAAATTTTAATTTCAAAAGATGTCGAAAAACTTAATTATATTTGAATTTAATTTGGGCTTTAAAAGCTATTTTATCACAAAAATATAAAAATTATACATTAAAATGATGACCAATTAATTTAAATATAGCACAAACAAAATTGAGTGAATATATAAACTCTAGAAAAGTATTTAAATTAATTAGGTCCCAAATTTAATGAATTAAAAGGCATTTATTGATCTTCATAATATTTTAGATCAGCTCTCCACTTCTAAATAGCACACAAATTTTTTCTACTGTCTATGGGAATATAATTATGTCGAATTATTTTTATCAACTCAGAGACATAAATTAAGTTTTTCGTTCTTTAGAAGTTTTAAAATCATTAAAAGAGCTGCAGTACTAATGGAAAAGCCAATTCAAAATACCTCTGAATCTTATGACAACTCCTACAAGACTGCGTTTTGCCTCTATGTAAATATGCTCTTTTTCCCAAGTTAGCTGGAAATCTAGATAGAACTTCAGGTCATTGAACATATTAATTACTCTTTTTTTCAGATTCGAAAGATTTATTTTGTTGCATGGATGTCTGAATTTTAGGCTTTGACATTAGATGAGATTATCCAATGAGATTATATTTTATGATGGTTTGTAAATTCCAAAGTTTATAATTGCAATAGAAAATTTTATTTCTTATTTTAATGGCATTTCTGATGCTTTTGGAAGAGTTTTCTACCTTGCAACAATTTTTTTGAATTTTTCAGCATAATTAATATAATGGTTGTTCAACTTTTCACAAGATATTCAATTCTGAAAATTTGAAAAGTATAAAAATATGGCAAGTCATCAACATTTACCTCTTTGGCAAACTTAAAATGTAAAATTTGCAGATTTGAATTTTTGAACATCCTTTATTCGTTGATATACTATTGAAGCAGCATTTTATTTGTTCAAAATATTATTATAGATTTAAGAATGAAATTTTTCAATTTCAATATTTAAAAATATTATTACGATTTTTAAAGAATATATTTGGTCAACTCAATGTAATAAAACTAATTCATTTATTTTTAAAGCTTAAAATGTGTTTTCAAGGATCTAATAAACTTATTTTTTATTGCAATTATATAATGATTTGTTATATATTATGAATTAACTTTAACAATATAATAATTGTTTATTATATAATTAATCGAAATTTTATTTTTGGTTTATATAATTAAATTAGATTTAAATAAAATCAAGTAAAATATTATGTTGAATTTTAATATAAATAATTCTAATATCTTAAATTTATTTGAATATTAAAAATAAAGAATAATTTTTGTGACAAGAAATATATACTTAAATACCGTATTTTTTAATAAAAAAAATCAGAGTTAAAATAAAACTTGTTTTTAATAGATTGTATTCTTATAATCAATTAATAATTTTGACTATAGAGAATTTCGATTGTTAAAAGTTCGCTTTCTCAATACAGATCATAGAATCACCGCAACATGCTTCCGGAAGGGATTCATGAACAAGTTGAAGGCGAGTCGTTTGAAGGATCAGCTGTTAATGAGGTAGAGGAGGAATCTGAGGAATCCGAGGAGTCTTATGAAGAAGTCTCTGAACAAGAGGGACTAGAGAGCGAGAGCGAGGATTCGGAGGATGAGGAGCCTAAACTCAAATATCAACGCTTGGGCGCTGGTGTTGGAGAAATTCTCACACAAGACGCCGCGAGTGCTTTGGCTGTTTCTGAACGTTTTGTGGTTAGCTTTACCCTTAACCTTTGTAACCAAAATTGCCCGCTGCATGCTCAAAGTGCCAAAAAGATAATTAATAGTAGATGGCTAAAATCGCTTTTTCCAGGTGTTAGGGACACACAATGGTGCTGTATTATTGTTGGATTTTGACGGCAATGAAATCAAACGTTTTGCCGCCCACACCGCCACAGTTCATGATCTCTCGATAGACACTGCTGGAGAATATGTAGCCAGTGCTTCAATGGATGGTAAATTAATTCCGAAAAAGCTGTTAGGATTCTTCGCTGGGTAATTTAATCCTAATTAAAATAAAAACAGGGAAAATTGTGATATATGGTCTCTACAACAGCGAAGTCCAGCGCCACGATTATCGGCGTCCAGTAAAATGCGTCGCTCTTGATCCAGACTTTAGCAAAAAGTCTACTGGTCAATTTGTATCTGGCGGTATGGCTGGACAACTGATATTGCATGAAAAAGGTTTGTTACAATTCTCAAAAATTTCATTAGAGAAATTAGCAAAACCAAAAAATTAAAATTTATAAAATTCAAGGTTGGTTCGGAAATGTTGATACTACATTGCAGAAAGGTGAAGGGCCAATTTACGCAGTTGAATGGCGAGGCTCATTGATTGCTTGGGCAAATGACAAGGTACTTAAAAATCTTTAGTGTTCCAATTCAAATATATATCAATTTTACCACATGAAGTTATTTTTGTCGATCCGGTTGGTCATTATTTAGGGCGTGAAAATGTATGATGTAATTTCACAGCAACGCATTACATATATTTCTCGTCCTGAAGACAGTCCCAGAGCCGATCTTTACAAGTGCCATCTATGTTGGCGCAATGATAACCAGTTGCTTATCGGTTGGGCTAATAATGTGCAAGTAGCAGCGGTAAAGGTGTGTACTTAGAGATTTTGTAGATTTTATGTTTTCCAAATTTATTTTTGGCTTATTACATCTAAAACCATGATCATAGGAGAGAAATAGGGATACCAGTACTCAAGGACCTTCGCGATATGTTGAAATTATTAACTTGTACAAGTCTTTTACAATTAATTCAATTAACCCTTTGAATTTGTGTGTGCACCTAATATTCAATGATTCTTTGCATTCTGTAGGTTTAGAACAGATTTTATTGTGTGTGGAATTGCACCCTTTCAGGAAATGATTCTCATCATGGCATATCTTACTGATGATATAATTCAAGATGAGGAGACCGACAATCCTGAACAACAAAAAAGACCTGTTGGTAGATTATTAAATTTGGCTTGAATACCAGGAGAAGCTCATTAATTGCTATTATTCTTAAATGTAGCGTGCAAAACGACCAGAATTACGTATAATCAATAAATACAACGAAGAAGTTTCCGCCGACGCAATTTCTCTCCATGGTTTTCAAGAGTATCAAGCAAATGATTATGTACTCGATTTCTTACCTTCCGATGAAGATCTGTTTTATGTGGTTAGTCCAAAAGACTTGGTGGTTGCTAAACCCCGTGATCTTGATGATCATATCGGGTGGTTACTGGAACGATTGAGATACGAAGAAGCCCTGAGTTCACTTCGGGAAGCCCAAGTTTTCGGAGGTAGCAAGGCATATGACATTACAGACGTTGGGCTTAAATATTTATCTCACTTGATCGACGAGGGTAAAGATTATTTTAACATCAATTGTATCCTTTATTTTTAAGAATTTGAAGATGTATTCATTTTAATTATCTTTTAAAGGAGAGTATGAAAAGGCGGCCAAGGCTTGTCCTACCATTCTTAAGACAGATTCTAAGCACTGGGATGAAGCTAAACTTTGGGATGATTGGATTTTCAGATTTGCTGAACATCGGCATTTAAAGGTTGGGAACCTATTAGATTAATAAACTTCTATATTCTATGATTAACTAAGAACTTTTTATTACTAGGAAATCACACCGTATATACCTTTCAAAAATCCCCAATTGAGCAGCGTAGTCTATGAAATGGTATTAGCACATTTTCTAAACCATGATCACCAGGTAATTGCAATTTTTAAAGGATTTTTCTTTAATTCACCTATCAGATCAAAAAGAATACATTACTAGTCATAAGATCCCTTAAAAACCTTAGGCTCTTTACGCAACCATAACCCGCTGGCCACCTACGATCTATAACATTCAGAGCGTGATCCTTTTGGTTGAAGACAGCTTACATAAAGAAGGCGACAATACCATTTTAATGGAATGTTTAGCAGAATTGTAAGTAAATCCATTATCACATTTGAGGTTTGAGATACTTCATTTACGTGAAATAAAATTTTTTATTACAGATATGCCTATAATCATGAACCCGACAAGGCCTTAGAATATAATCTTCGACTCCGTCGGCCGAATGTTTTTGATTTGATCCGAGAATACAATTTATTCTCGTCGGTTCAAGATAAAGTCGTCTTATTAATGGAATTCGACCAACATTTATTATCACTTGAAGAGAAAAAGCAAGATGATGCCCCTGAAAATTCCCAAGAATCGAATGAAAACTCTGCGAAGTCACCAGTTATTACAAAACCAAGTGAAGGCCCTGCTGTGCAACTTCTTGTGCAAAATACTGAATCAGTTCCTGTTCGTATGCCGTCTTGAAATTTCAGCTTTCTATATTTGTCACATTCTGGTTATCTTATTCATTTACTCTTCTCACAGATCTCCCGGGTTGTCAAACAGTTGCAGAAACACCCTTATTTTATTTACATATATCTTGATGCTCTTTTCTTACATGATCCACATATGGGCTATGAGTATCATGATTTGCAGGTTGGTGTTTTGGTAATTTATTTCTCTTTGGTTTTAAATTACATTTTTTGATGATGGCATCACATTAAAATAGGTAGAATTGTATGCAGAGTACGACGCTTCACGACTAATGGATTTTTTGCGAACCAGTAATTATTTTTCACTTGAGAAGGTACTATAATTTGCCACTAGCTTTTTATCAACATGATATTATTCTTCATATCACTAAAACAGTCATATCTATTTTAATTAGGCATATAAAGTTTGTGAACAACGTGATTTGGTTCCAGAAATGGTTTTTATCCTTGGGCGTACGGGTAATAACAAAAAGGCACTGATGTTGATTATTGAACGACTTCAAGATGTCCAACGAGTGAGTATTAGGGTATACTCGGTCAGCATGAAAGATTTTTCAATCGATTTAACAAATTACATGTTTAACAGGCCATTGATTTTGCCAAAGAGCAAGAGGATGACGTTTTATGGGAAGATCTATTAACCTATTCTAAGGACAAGCCTCGTGAGTCTATTGATATGTCAATATTTATTAATTTAAATGTTATATCATCTAATAAATTTTTAATACGTTGGAAAAACAGTTTTCATCAAAGGCTTGTTAGAAAACCTTGGTGGTACTGACATTGATCCGATCCGTTTGATTAATCAAATTCCTAAGGGTTTAGAAATTCCAGAACTTAAAGACTCCTTGATAAAAGTTCTTCAAGACTATAATCTACAAGTTAGTGTAGAAAATCGAGCTAAAATTCTTGATTATAAGTTTACTAACTACTGGATCAAAATTTCTAACAGGCTTCATTGCGAGAAGGATGTGAAAGAATTTTAGTAAGTGACAGCGTTGCAATGGCGGATCAACTTCAGCGTGCGCAGAAACGTGGTATTTCATGCGGAGGTATAATTCCATTATTTGAAAATTCAATGTGACTTCAATTTTTATTTATAAATCGCATTTTATTTTTATTTATTAGACGACTTGAGCTGTTCGATATGTCAAGAAATATTTATTTCAGACGGTAAATCAAGATTTTTCGTAGATTTTAATCATCATAATTTATTTACTTTTCAATTTATAACTATAGAAACCGCAGCAACGAACCTTACAACTATTATCTTCTTCTGCCGCCATGCTTACCATGAAAAATGTCTTTTGGAAGATAATGTTCCTCCAACTTCTGAGAATGCAATCAAGCTAACGAGCGCTGGATACACTATTGGGCCAAAGATAAGGCATTCTACCTTACTTCGATCTTTAGGCAATCCTCCGACATGTCCTATATGTCATGATGCACAACAACACAATGGAGGCAAGGAGAAACAGGGGAGAGCTATCGGGAAGCCGGGATTAATGAGGAGATTTGCTCGAGGGAACAATTCTCAAGTGAGAGAGGAGGACGGAATGCCCCCCATGGTCACCTTGAGGCTTTGAATAGTATTGGCAATGTAAATTCAAAAAATATTCTAAATGTGAGATTAAATATCCGATTCAAAGATTTGTCATAGCTTTTATTATATCTATATATATATTAGTTTTTTCTTTACTCTTTTTCCGCTTATCTAAAGTATTAGAATTTTATTTTTTAGTGTAATAGTTTCTCTGAATAGAGTTGAAGAGATGAAACCTTCTTAATTACTGGCGAAGCCAGATTAACTGTACAAATTTGAACATTTTTCATTTTTGTTTTGTTATGCCAAAAAACAAGAGAAATTAATTTTATTATTATGGAAAAAGTTATTTCTATCAATTAAAATTGTCAGATGACTAAGTCACATTTGTTCGATTTCCCATTTTTTATCATTATTACACAAGTTACTATTTTTACAGCCTAATAAAAGAATTTATAAAATTGAAGATTTCACATTAATCGGTAAATCTTGAGATAGCCTTTTGCTCACCAGAGTTCGCTAAAGCTCGTGTTTGGAAAACACATACCCAGATTTCCAGTGCCCCAACACTATCAAAGCTAAGCACTCAGCGGAATAATAAATTCCAATCAGCTGGTAAATGACGAACATCACTATTAACGACAATAAAGTAATATAACTATCATAAATTTTCAAGCCCAATAATATTTATATAATCAAGAGTATTATCATCGAAATTACTTCTCTCCCTTAAACGCTTTTCATTCGTAGGCTAAGGGATGAAAAAAAAAGATTTACTATTGAAATTAAGAAGCAAAGTCATTTTAAGGATTTTGAGCCTAAAGTGTCTTACCGATAATACATAACCAAATCTCCCCCCGATTTCCATATGTGTGATTTTATTGTTGCTAGCGTCATCGAGGGTGGTAATATCTATATCAAACAAAAGAAAATACCATCGAAAAATTTTCTTGCCAGACTATAACAATATTATACTTGAATACTTAGCTACTTCAACTACCTGATCTTGACATATCAATTCTAGCCACATCTCGGGTTTTAAGATTTCAAACCTTTTCATTTCTTCTTCCCTTTCTCTTTCCAATTGTTTGTCTCGTCCCTCTGCTGAATAAGTACGGTTTTGGTGGGGATCGGTAGTTACAGGAACCGAAAGATGTTCTAGCTCAAGTTTCTCTACTACATAAGTTAGTATTTTTCGCACGCGAAGTATCCTGTTCGCTGACAGCCGAGGATTACTAAATGTTTTTGGATAAAGTTATTTTATTATTGTTTAAAGAACATATCACAAAAAAATTTAATACCCATTGGCTAACTCGCTAAGGTCTGATCCTTCATGTGGCTTAAGTACAAAGCTGACTTTGACCTGATCCTTAGGGGGAACTTTGTTCTTGAACAGATGGAATAAAAATGATTTAAACAAGAGATGTTGAGAAGAATCATAAAATAAGACCAAGTTTCGCGTAATACTTTAATAAGAAATTCTATGAGCCATGCCGGTGCTTTTTGATGAATTTCTTCAAAGTCTGTGCCAAGAGAAATCATTGTTCCGCGATACAAGTCAACATTAGTTGAGGCCTCGTGAGATTCTTCTGATATGATTACTGTCGTGTGTGGGGGAATGTGGATTTCCGGATTTTCTAGTAAAGAGAAATGCCCCAATGGAATGGGTTGAATTGGTACCTCTGGTTGTTCGTTATTTTGTTGAACCACCGGTGGAATATCCGAGAGTAAGGGTGTTGTTTCGGCGGTGTGACCAGAGAGTGAATTATTCTGTAAGGAGAGATAAGGAAAATCCGAAAAAGTTTTTAATGAAATGTAAAATTTTAATCTACAAGAATATAAAGTAGAGGCACCTTAGCTTCTTCGGTAGTTCCCTGACTTTGTCCTTCTGGAACTTGCGGGGCAAGATTCATTAAATTTGAATAGTTTCCACTCCCTCCCAAAGCAAAATTATCTATTTTTGTTTCGCTACTAGGAGATCTAGACAGCTTACGAACACTACTAAATGAATGTTTGATTCGCCCAATCACAGAACTTGAGGATCCGTTGTTACTTGATGCTTGGTTTACAAATGCTGGAGGTGGGGGTTGTATAACCTGACCTGTTGCAACCGATCCCATTCTATCCATCATTGTAGTATTTGGTGGCGTCAGCATACCCGATGGTCCTGTTGGGCTAGTTGGTGAGCTATGATGAGAGCCTGTGAAGTAATCTGATCGTCCATGGGTAGATGTTGCTGGAGCAGTGTATGGACCAGTCGTAAACGCAGCCAAAGGTGTAGTTGGTGACTGGGGACTATTGTGAGGTGCTGTATTCATGGCATTTGAAGATGAAGCAGAAGGGGCGGCAACATTAGCTCCAGGTAAATTCATGTTAAACATCGATAAGTTTGCATTAGCCGTCATATTTGTCATATCTCCGAATTGACCTGCGTGCACCGTAGCAGGAGGAAAGGAGATATGATGTGGTGGAATTGGTCGTAGTGGTGACTGAGGGCTTTGTGTTGCATGTAATTCGTTGGCGGATTGATGTCTTTGAATAACATGCGCTGCATATACCGCCTGAAAAAAATTACTGAAAAGATATCGCAAAACCCATTTGCCAAGATTTACTAAAAAAAACAATAAATTTTAGATTATTTGCACGTAATTTATCGAACTTGAAATATTTTCGACATTTTTACTTTTCGGCTCTTCTCGAATATCGGGATCTTCTGGTACCCCAACTTCATCAGCATATATTTCTGCATCAAAGCAGCGAGCCTCCTCCAAATGAATGGTCAGAGCCTTTAATTATATTAATAACAATTACAGAATTCTATTAATAGTCACAATACTGAGTATACAAATCATATGCTACTTACCCCCACTCTTGTGTCAACAGAACACCAGTTGGGTATTGATTCTATGGTATTAATTTCTTGATACACGTCGTCCATGTTACACCTTCCATAAGTTTTGATTCGGATACACTGATATAAAATGTATTTAGCGGGATTTTCACTTGGACAAAAATAAGTGCGGATATCGAAATTACCATTATTATATCCCAAAGTGCAACTTCACCAGAAGTATCAAGGGTCAAAATGTGTCTGCGATTGTTCAATATACAATGCTTAATTAACCCGTGTTGACCTGATGACCAAAAATCAATGTAAAGCCATCAATATATAAATATGTAATAAAACAAGATTACAGAGGTTCTTGTTTCGAAACAATTTTCAATACCTGGAATTACGAACTCGGGTCTATCCCTTATCGGAATTGGATCATCAGAATCGGCTTCACAATATTGATTTTCATCTGTAGCCGAAGAATGTAATGTTGCAACTTCTGAATCTGTGCTGGATGCCGCATAGGAGACATCGCTATGAGTCAGCTTGATAATGGCAGAAGAAGGTATGACCTGAACAGAGGGAGAAACAGGCGATGAGGGTGCCGGTGTATATGAGGGAAAAGCTTTACCCCGTGAATGTTTTGGGACATCTAACTGGATAAATATAGAAAACAGAATGGTTATCAGAATATATTCATTGATTTGAAAGGAGAATAAGTAATTTAAATATGAACTTGCCCAACGATTGATACTGGAGTTGGATGTTGCTGTCCAAACGTAGGTGTTGTCCAACGCAACAACCTGGTAGAATTAGTAAATTCGGAAAATATAAAAATTCAATTCATATTTTCCCAACTGAACTTATGAATAGAGAAGCTTGCCTTTACGATTCCCGCATTTTCTTTACATATGGCTATACATTCACCATCACAAATCTCGGCATAACCACTGTAATCAGTCCTAGCCACTAATCCATCTTTGCTCCCTGAATAAAAAGTTTCTAGGCGAGGATGATCCGAAAAGAGAGTCCATACCGAATCAGAATGAATCGTGAAAGTATTAATGCATCTTTGAGCCCTCAAAGACCAAAGTTTAATAGTAGTATCTGAAGATCCCGATAAAATCTGAAAATTTTACTTTTCATTATTTGGTTGGTAGCAAACATGACGTTTCAATATAGTATATCTAGACTAACTCACTAGTTCTCCGTCATCGCTGACTAAAATAGCTCTGATATTATCAGTGTGGCCCGTGAATTTTATTATTCGTTTGCCTGAACGTGGATCCCATACGCGAATTATCTGAAATAAAATATTAGAAGTTAGCTTAGAGTTTATAAAATCTCTGAAAATTCTGCTCTTTTGAAAATAAGACTTGGTTCAACTAATATACCTTTTCAGGAGATCCAGAAACGAGGACGGTTCCAGAAGGGTTACAAGCAAGCGCGTACACAGATGACTTTGGGGAAGCTTCAGGAATCGTAACTTGAAGCAATTTGCAATGATGGTAAGGAGGGAAGGGCGAAAGACATTTGGTACTTCAATTTCTTGTGAATAAAGATCAATCAATAGAAGCGCAAAAAATCTGCTCTTGGTATTGAAATTTATTTTAGTGTAAAAATGAGCTGATTATTTTGCAATTACCTTACCTATAGGTTTGAAATAATGTTCTACAGGAATACTAAGTTTCGATTCGCTAGAGGGTCTGCATTCAGTAATATCCCATAGGATTATCTTTCTATCAAATCCACCACTAGCCACCCAGCCAGGACCAGGGGCATAAGCAAGGGCTTTGATGTAATCAGTATGATAGCCGACATTAACCGGACTATTGGATTTGTGTGGATGCCAAAGCTTTAATGTTCGGTCGGAGGAAGCGGATATAACTAAGGATTACCTCAAACACAGTAAACAAAAACGAAATAACATGAAATTCGATATCGGGAAACGATCAATGAGGCTAAGGATGTGTAATTACGAGTTTGATTGTTATGGCATAATATTATGTCATTGACCCAATCGGTATGGCTTTGAAAGGATTGACGAAAGGTTGATTTTGGCGGGGAGTCCTTAGAGGGAGATAATTTAAGATGTGTAAATTATAATTGTTGGAACTTGTTTTTTAATTAAGTCTTGTAGACTAGAAGCAGAGCGTCTAAGCCTACCATTGTAGAAAGCTCGTCAATGTTGAGCTCCCAATCACTTTTATACTCGTTTAACTTCTGGGCAAGAGGTACATTTTCGTCCCCTTCGTCTCCCTCAGCTTGTTTTTCGAGGTTACTAATGCTAACTTTAGATGATGATCCATTCAATAAAGAACTCCTTGTCTTTCTCTCTTTGAAACGCAAATTTAAATCCCAGGAAGCAATTACTCCGTCACGTCCTGCAGAATACAATATCCCTTCGGGTTTGTCAGCACTTTGTTGGACAGTAGTAGTATCAAGGGCCAAAGAATTAACTCCCAACAGATGACCATGGTCGTGTTGGTCATGGGTGATGACATAAGATACGCGACGTCGAGTAAACCGCCTCATTATGTTTAAAGTTACGTTGAAATCTTGAGGAATTTATCAATGATACTCAAACTTGTTCTGATAATATGGCGATTAAAAATTTCAAGAGTTAAAACCTTTTTTTGGAGCCAATGAACACTATGACGCAGTCACATTGCCTGCGAAGAAATCATTTAGCTACCAAAGGATTTTAATTGTAATACAATTCTAAAATAGGTATCGGGTATTTTGTTCCAGCCGATGAATGATCATACTCAAATTAATGCATCAATATTGAAATATATTCAATTACAATTCAGTTCTCTAGACCCTTCTTTCTGCATTTTGCCTTGAGATAATATCTGTAACTGTCCAAAGAGATTCATTTGAATGTTCAAAAGGTTGGGCCATTGCCCTCAAGAACTTCTTAGCATTTACCAGTGCCATGTCTGTTGAAAGGTTTGTGTTGGCTTCAGTTATATATTGATTAATCCATTTTGGTAACTTTGCCCGCTTATCAGCACGACCAAAGCGCTGGAATATGAGCAATTTAATTAGTTTTTTTAAAAGACATTGAATTCAATCGTGCCTTGTTTACCTTATCTGCAAATATCATTAATCCGTAATCAGTTTTGCCACGTAAAACACGTCCAACACATTGGGCTGCATGACGCATTGCGTCAAAAGTGAGGAAATCGTTTTCTCTGATGCGATAATTGTCACGTAAAAATTCTAATCTCGCCTGTAATCGAAAGATAAAACAAGGAAAACATTCAGATTTGTTGTTTATATTGAAAAACTTATGGAAATAATATACACCTTCAAAATTCGACTTTCAGTATATTGATATGGAACTCCGAACATAATTACAGCCCTTCCATAATTATGATCAAAATCAATACCCTCGGATACTTTGCCACGTGCGACTGATAATAGAATAGCACCACGTCCATTGTCACACGCCTAAAAAAATATATTTGTTCGAATTAGTAAAAAACTATTATATTATTAAACTTATTAATGAAATTACACATTAGAAAGCATCATACCTTTCTATAACTTTCGAGCGCTAGGCTTGTCTCAGATGCATCAGGGGTTTCAACGAATATTAATTTGCTTTTCCACGCTTGGTTCAAAATTCCCTGTCATTTGATTTTCAATTTCATCAGAGCTAAATTATGATAATGTATATAACTTAAAAAATATCCTATTTTAATTACCATTTCATGCCACATTGCAACGATGGATTCCATATAAAGATAGCTGGGAAAAAACGCCACAATTCCATCTGGCACAATCTTTGCGCATTCGGCGAGAATTTGTCCAAAATTACGAACTACTGCAGGATCATTTCGCACTTCGAATTTAGAGCTGATCGCAACTTGATCGCTACCTCTGGTAATTACCTAGAATATTTAGGACTGATTTTAGCTCAAGGGGGAATAGGAATACGCTATGTATCATAGAGCAAATAATTCTCAAAGGGTGGCCGACCAGGGGAAGAAAGCATGTTCGTGTTAGTGTCATCGAATAGCTTTCTTGGACGGCAGCTTGAAAGGAAAGTATCTTGGGATACATATCAAGAGGGGAAAGTGTTCCAGATGTTATGACAACAGAGCTGAATCTTTGAAAAACAGGTTTAATCGCAATAGAGGCATCAAGACATCTGTAATGCAAAGTTAAAAAAAGGAAGACCAATCAATTGAAGTTTTTCATGAAAAGAAACTATCAAATAAACTTTATGATAAGACTAACGTGTGATGCAGAATAGGATTTGGCATCAAATCCGATTCGAATGGTTCCAAAATTAACAAAAAGCCTAGCAAATACTTTGTGTTAATGATTAATACTTTGCCTATATCAACTCGGAAAATTAAACTACCTTTATCATATGTAGCGATAAGTGTGGCAAAAGCGGCAACTTTTTGCAAGGCGTAAAAATGATCGAGATCAGTTAGCTCCAGCGTACGAACTAGAGCTGTTAAGCGTTCACTGCAAAACCTTAAGTAAAATTCTGATTAAAATCATTTGAAAAATCAAGTTTAAAGTGCGATTTTAATATGAGATTACCTCAAAGGCTTGCGCTCGATTAAGGTTACGTCTCTCAAATTTTGGAGGAAAGACGCAGGCGTTTCTGCAATGACGTGTTGTACGCGCATACGAGTCTTTATATATTTCAATAAAAGGTGTTCTGGGTGGTAATATGAGATAAAAAATTGAATCATTTTTCACCTTTAGATATTCAACGAAGCGCCGAAGAAATCCTATAAAATGTTCAGCGCGTCTTATGCCACCCGGTACAGCTTCTTTCAACAAATCATCAGGCAATACTAAATTACAAGAAGGTTCATGATTTGATGAATTATTTAATAAGCTTAACCAAGATAAGAGAAATCATACTAGGGTTTGCCATGTAGACATCTTCATCACGGTATTGTCGTGCTTCTTTTAGACCTAGAAATGTACAACTCTTCATATGAAATTTAACCTTATCGATTGAGAATCAACTTTATAGGAGGATATCCTAACCTTCAACAAGTCTCTGATACTCGTTTTGTAACCTTTGAGAATCTGTTTGCTTGATCCTGACCAAAGGTAGTTTTCAAAAAATTGAATTATTTTTATCTACAATATTGAATTACGAGAAAGAATTCACAAAGAAAAAATATATATATACAATTCTACTTTAGCCGTTAAATCAGCGAGATTTCTGGCACTTAAATCCAACATTGGTTTGGTGATATCAATGCTTAAAGACTCTATGCATACGTTGTCTTATTGCACACATGATTAAAAAAGATATGAATAACTATTCTCAAAGAAAATGAGTCGGTGAATGAATAAATACCAATATTATGAGCTTCATCGAACACGACAATTGAATCTTTGGAAAGCTCTTTAGATATTAATTCGGCAACTTTGGGATCGAGAAGATAATGATAACTATAAATCACTACATTAGCAAAAGAAATCTACGAATGTAGAAAAGAGATGACATATTAGAAGTAATTCAAAATCGGCGGTATTATTTGAACCTACCAATCTTCTGGCCAAATAATATGGACAAAACTGATTTTTATTGCCTTCAATTCGAAGATCTTCAAGGGTGTATACCCCATCAGGCAATAAATTTTGCTGATCAGCAGCTTCCAATTGCTAAATTTATCATGAAATTAAGCAATGAAGTGATCCTATTACTTTGAAATTGTAATCAGCCTAGTATTAGAAATGCTCGGTCACCTCATAGAAGTCGCATAACTTTGTATTTCCACCCTTTTCTCTGACCCATGAAGCGGTCATATTACGACAACGAGCATCCACCACTTTGCCTTTTTTTTCTTTACTAACCTGAATTTGAGTAGTTATTAAAATTTGCATAAAATTTAAATTCTGTCATGTGGGGATTTTCTCACCTCAGGATGCAAACAAAGATTCTTTCGAGATGTCAACCCGATACCAAGAAATTGCTTATTACAATGATTATTTGTACGATACTGGTAAAGATTTTTTAATTCTGCTAAGGCCTTCTCAATTTCGGGGACAGTTCGAGAACAGTAAATTAATTTTCTATCTTGTTTAGGAAAATGCTTTGTACAAGATTCGTATGCCGTTTTAGCCGAGAGGTTGAGTTTTCTGGAAGTTTGAAAGAATCTAAATTGTCACAGCACCGTTTGATAAGCCACTATGAGAGATAGAAGGGAGACGGTTTTTCCTGTTCCTGAGGGCATCTCGAGAAGGCAATGACCCTGTAAAAATAAAATTAGATTTAGATCTAATAGCGAAGGGTGAGGGTCCAAAAAATTGAGCAACTCTTTACCCCTGCGTCAAGAGCCTTTTTGAGATCAACCATATAGGCATATTGTTCAGGATATATTTTGTCGTAAGGGAAATAGACAGTAATTTCGCCAATGTTGAATCTAAAGAAATGCAACTCTCGTTTGGGTTATATTCTGTTGCAAATTTAAAATGATTTCAATAACATTTAAGCACTAACATCATCTTGGGTGCTCTTAAAAGAGTTTGGGCGATAAGCTGACTTTCTATTAAAGATGTTTAACAAGAGGTGAATCTTGAAAATTTTAATTTTTACAGGATCAGCGATTCTGGATACCCCAATTTGCAAAAGACCTTCCTATTCTTCAATTTGTCATATTAAATTGATAATGTTAAAAAGGACATTCCTAATTTCGCTCAACACACACTCAAATTTAACCCCTCGTAGATTCTTTTCTACTACATTCGTCCCAAATGCCCGTAAACAGCGTCGGCTTGCTCCTTTGCGTGAAAAGGCAGGCTATGACGTTGAAAGAATGGATGAATATCGATTCGACGATATGACTTCAACTGGGCAGGAGATTTTGTGGTCACAACGTGAGGTGCGAAAGTACCTTCGAAAGACTAAATACGAGATACCCCAACTTAATAGTAGGCCTAGCATTTTACGTTTTAAGTCTTCTTTTAAACAGTTTTTGGTAACAACCAACGTCAATTTTTTTTCCTTTGTCTCTAGAGTTTATAGAGCCATTCATTCCACCGAAAAAGTCACAAATACTTTGCTTTCAAACGCAATGGTTAATAGGAGAACCGAGCCCAATTGAAAAAAAAGTTGTACTAACATTTCAACTTAGTGATCTAATCTTGCAAACACAGATGGTTCGTGTTCAAGCACACAAATTTATAGTATTATGTGGGCCGCATTATAATCTTCCCAAAGGGGCGCCATGGAAACAAACATTCAATGACAAGGAGTGGCCCTTCCGAGGCTCGCTTAAATTTGTTTGTGATAAATTCCCCCATCAAGCACAAAATAAAAAGTATTTGAGTGATTTGTTGGATCGTTTGGTTAATGAAGCAAAGGTAACTGTAGTATTCCCTTTGTTTTTTAACTTCAATAGCATTTTTGCGCGTGAGTCTCAATTTGGCGGCTATTAATTAATATTTTCTTTGATAGGATATGAAAGATACCTTTGCCGATATTCCAATTGATTTACGTCATATTAAGCGAAAACATCCGAACTATATATTTCCAAAAGAATGGCTAATCCAAGCTCCCCAAGGAAATAAATTACCTCCTAAGGATGAATCAAAACCCATAATTGATTTTCCTCCCCCAATTGATGAACCTATTTTAATTTAAATTATCAAAAATAGTAGATAAATTTAAGTTTCAAAGTGACCACCTTGACATTAGGAAGGTAATAATTGACACAAAGAAGACAAGGCTAGATGCGGAATCAAATATTTGCTGAGATGCGATTAAAACACGGCATATTCATCAAATCATTAGGTTTTTTTTGTTATTTTGGTATGACATCCCATTTAAAATTGATATATGCAATTCTTTGTCTATTCTTAGGCATCATTTGTAATTAATGCGCAGGCAACAGATCCAAGTTGACGCCTAATTTCTTCATGTTCAAGATCATGGACTGTGATAATAAAACGATTCCAGTATGAGGAAGGGCTATTTAATTACCAAGACAATCCTACTTACCGTTTTCAATTTGCCCCCATTGCATGGTTTGGGATACCATCTCGACCTGAGCAGCCTGCGTTGCTTGTTCCGCTGTGAACTGTTTCTCTACTAGTCCAAGTCCAATGAGATAAGATTTGGAAGTCATCACCGCTCGCTCAAAGGCTGATCAACCAACGAATCCCTCATGTTTATTTTCTCTTGATCAAAGAAATTGATAATAATCAAACTGAAGTTAAAAAAATGCATCATACCGGCCAATTTTAATGGGTCAAATTTATCGACGACTTTCCATAATTTATCTTTAGTAACTTGTGGCTGTCTTACGCCTATGATTTTATGAGTTGTCTTGATTTCAACTTCATAGAATTGTTGGGCCCATAGTAAAACTGGATTCCAATATAGAGTTTGTAACTCTACGAGAGATTCCGGAAATGGCTGTTGATAGCTATAGAATGTTCAAACACATTTGACGAGTCAGAAAATTATGCAAGGGAAAAGTATACGACAATTACCCTACCAAATTGTATCTGTGTCAAAATATGGAAGTAAACGTAAAATGGCTTTCTCACGCTGCTTCGAATGAAGATCTGTGAAAGTATCAATGGCTCTAGCAACCAAAGAAGTCTATTCGATTTATCAAGAGAAGAAATGAGAATTAACATAGAGGAAAAAATTAATTTAATGAAAAGATAATTATTTACCAACCAGTGGCAATAAATGAGGCTTTATCACAGTTTTTTGTGACTCCCATTCACCTGCAACCAAATATGCTACTGTCTTTTTAGTAGGTTGTATACTCAGTGGAACACCGCCTGGGGTTTTTAAAACACGTTTGTCCAACAATATTAGGTAAATTCCTTAGAATATTTGGTCCAGTTTATAGGATTCAAAAGGTAAGTTGAGAATTTATTAAGAAAATATTTTTGGTAAGATCTTAGGTTATAAATCTATTTTACCTTTAGATTCATCTAATTTCAAAGTTACTTTTTCCCAAAAACGTCGTGGTAAATTTTCGGCTTCTATTTATTTCCAAGTTTTGATTTTGATAAAAGATCTTAGTTAATAAATTATATGCGTTATCATTTTTTTAACTTGACCTGGATTTTTATCTTTTTGTTTCACGCGGTTTTCTGTTGGTACATAAAATCCACGTGTAAATTGATTTCTAAACGTCTGAACAATCAAGCTTCTCGATTTGGAAGCAAGAGCTGGGTGGTAAGAAAAGGCTCTTGAATTGCAAAGATTAAGAACAATCAAACGAGATTTGAAATTGAGCATTTTAACTCTAGGTGTATTTGGTAGCCAAAGCGAAACGGAGATTACAGCAATTTTTGATCATTCCAATTATTAATGAAATAGTGACGGTATGCTGATCAAAAGCACACCGAGAAATGTTGAAAAAAAATTGATCAACTAGGTTTTTGACTGATAAATGTCTACCCAAAAAACTGCCACATGTTTATCAACATCGAAGACGGGATTACGTGCCTTAGTGTTAAAAGCGTATCGGGATTTATTGAAGGCCGAACGGGAGACTTTTCATGGTATACTTTTCCACGTTATTCGTTATTATATATGCATTTCATTATATTTTGAATAAAAATTCCCTGATGATACATTTCTACTAAATTTTCTATTAATCAGGCGATTTTGAGCGCCTTCAAGGTGAATTATGTTTCAAAGGATTAACTTAGATTGAATTGTGGATTGCATTTGAAATATATATTTTTACACACTATTAATTAATAATTTTTGAAATGAAAAGCGGCTCGAGATCAGACTAAAAAAGGTTTTTTGTCAAATGCCAATGAGATAAATCAAAAAGCAATTCTAGAGGTAAAAAATTTTGATAAGAATATTAATAGTATAAACATCGGATTAAAAATGAGATTGGCTTTTTTTTATTCAGAAAGTCGATTACGCCCAAAAAGTGGCACAAATCATACGCAAAAATGTTGTGCAAGCTGTTTCGGAAGATCCGACGCGAACCTCTTTTCGTAAGTAATAAAATTGTAGTTTATAATTCGATGGTTTTTGTCCCCGAAAATATTTCTTTTTAAATAATTATCTCTTGCTTTGAATTTTATTTTTTAGGGGTTTTGTTGAGAGAAAGCCACGAATTAGGAGATAATTATTCAATTAAAACCGTTAGGGAAAGACAGATTATACAAGGGAATTCGAAAATAGTAGGTGCGAATTCTTGCAAGTGAGATATTTGACTGGGTGGATTAAGGATGGAAATAGTGGATAATTGGGTTATTAGTTTAAAAATGAGGTTTACGAAAAGTCTTGTTGAAAATCATAATAATAAATTCAAACCCAAAATTACCATTCTAAATTTTGCAAATTTTATATCAATTTCTTATAGCGTTCAAAAAAAGAGTACACCTTAATAAAACCACCAAGTTTTATAAATTATGAATTTTACAAGCTTTTTATATTTCATCCAACTAAAAATTCCAAGTTTCATTTTTACCCAAAAGTATAAAAAGTATTAAAAGACTTGAACCCTTGGTGTCTGTGGACACGCGTAAAAACAAATTTTTATCACATTGAATTTATTTCAGAGATATTATATTAACTGAATAAGGTAATGGGTTAAAATTAAGTGACAAATCGCACTTTTACGGACATATATATTCCTAAGAAATTATGGTATGTATCAAATGATTCATATTTGCAAGTTCGTTCACCACTATTTAATTGATTAATATGTTGCTTTATCTTTATCTGCAGACTTTTGTAAAGTACTAAAAGAAATGTGAAAATACTTAAAAGATTGGCCTTCCATTAAATCGAAAGGAATAGATGGAGGAAGACTCAAAGATTGCTCAAATCTAATTCAGTGAAGAGCTTTTAGGATAATGTTTATCTTTCAACATGAAAGAAGTAAAACTCCAATTATAAAAGGCGCAGAAAAAAAGTTATTATATACATCTCGAATTTTCAAGTAATCTCAGCGAGATTATAACTTTTAAGAAATAATAAACCACGAGTGATTGTTGTTGGAGTTTAAAGGTTAATAAATATATTTTTTATTTATAATTTTTCTAATTATTGATTTAGTAGTATTTAATATACTAATAATAATAATAATAATAATAATAATAATAATAATAATAATAATAATAATAATAATAGTAATAATGATAATATATATTCTTTTTATAATTGTAATTTAAACATTTACAATTTTTTGAATAAAATTTTTGTAATGATTTGTTTAATAATATACAATAATTGTTTTTTTTATAAATTATATAAAGAATATATTAATGTATGATGTTAAATTAACTATATTATTTATGTTCAATTTTTTAATATTAATACTATTTTTTATCAACTTTTAAATTCAATAATTAATCAAAATTTTACAAAATATTAAAAAAAATTATGATTTTAAAAATAATTTAAGATACAAAAAAAAATATAAATTAAAAAAAATTATATTTAAAATATTTAATATTCATTTTAATAAATACAATTAATAAAAATTAATAATATAAAATTACATAATTACACATTAATATTTTATGAAGTTTTATGATTTTGTTATTTAAAGCCTTTTTTATTTATTTTATATTATTTAAATGTTAGTATTATTAAAATTAAAGTCATTAATTAAAATTTTATTAATTGGAAAATTTAATTAATACTGGTTAAACAAATTAATCATAAAGTTTTGTTTAAAATTAATTTTAAATACTTATTTTTACTTAATAAATTTATTTTGAAAAATTATGTTAATTTTTAAAAAAGGGGTAAGCATTTGAAAAAACACTTTCAATTAAATTAATATATATCTACATATACAACAATAAAAATTATCTTATATTTAAATCAAAATCAAAATAAATATTATATCGCAATATTCTCAAAATAAAAAATATAGTATTGATTTGTATATTTATAAATTAATGGTTATTAATATTTACTTCGAATACTTAAATTAATTCTTTGTAATTTCTTTTTTGATTTCACAATAAAAACAAAATAATTTTAAAGTTATTTTTACTTTGAAATATACTTGCAAATTCATAACAGATAATTTTACTTGTTTTACATTTTATAATATTTAATATTTAAAATTTTATAATAAAATAAATTTTTTATTATAAAGATCTCTTATTTTAATTTTTTAAATTACTATACATCTTTAACGATGTATTAAGAAATTTGAGCTCAACTATAACTTATTTAATATTACAGCTATCGAAATTTTCATTTTTTAAATTTTAAAGCCTTGGAATTTTAAGCTACAAAAAAAAATCATTGATGATTTCAAAATTTTCAAGGCTTGAATGGTTACGTTTCTCCATCTAACTTAGCAAACCACTTGAGATTTTCCCTAAAATATACTAGTTTGAGTTACAGTCAATCTTTTTATGGCATGTTTTTAGATTGATTAAAAAAAAACAGTCATTTTTACCCCCCTAATTTTCAAAATGCCTAAAAATTAATTTCTGAGCAGCGAAAACTGACTAAAATTGGCAGGTGAATACTTTTTTTAAAAAATGACTCTACCCATCATATCCATTGTATTGCGACATAACATGTGTAACGTTATTCCAAAAATAAGTAGAAAGTAAACCAATCTCGAAACTTTGTTATAGCCAAAAAGTAATCGCAAAAAGTAGCTTTTGGCCACTTCACAATGGAAATACAACCAGCTTATGCCTACGATGCAGAAAATGGTGGGCGAGTTCCCGTTTTCAAACCTACGATCGAGGAGTTCCAAGATTTTAATGCATTTGTAACGGCAATCAGCAAGTATGGGAAGGAGACTGGCATCGTTAAAATTATTCCTCCAAAGGAATGGTATGACCGTTCTGCTATTTTAACCTTATTTCTTTCTTAGAGGCCAATCACCTTTGTAAATTTAAGGTCCGGGGTACTTCCTGATCTCACAGAACGACTTCAAAGGGAGAGGATCAAGCATCCAATTGAACAAGTGTTTAGTGGTAGCAAAGGAATTTACAGGCAGGACAACCTAGAAATGAAAAAGAGCTATACACTGAAACAGTGGAGAAAAATCTGCGAGTCTCCTGAACATCGTCCTCCAAGGCGAAACAATCAACAACAGAAACAACTTCCAACACCACCACAAAAGAAACGAAAATTGGAAGCACAACACAGTGAAAAGACCAAAGCTACGAACAATAATGAAACGGAGGTTCTTTCAGGCCCCAATAATAATGATAAGGGCCACCCGGTGGTGAAGAAAACTAACTTTGACTACCGCATACATAACCAAGTTTTATATACTGATGAATATTGCAAAGAGTTAGAAAGAGATTATTGGCGGAATTTACCTTTCAATAGCTCCTTCTATGGTGCCGATATGATTGGTAAATCAAACAATGCTATTTTGCATTCATTAGCTGATGATGAATTTTATGACACGGTTCATCTCATTTTCCGTCTTACCATTACTTGTTAAATTAATAGGATCACTTTTTGATCCCAAAATTACAAAAACTTGGAATGTTAACCAATTGGATAATCTTCTTAACCGAATCAACGTCAGCATACCTGGTGTCAATAGGGCTTATCTTTATTTTGGGATGTGGAAAGCAACTTTTGCGTGGCATGTTGAGGTATCTGTGTATTTTATTTTCCCCAAGAACTTGTTCTTTCGACAATAAACAGTGTCTAGAAATAAAATTAAAATTTTGTTATTATGCATAAAGTTTATTCCTCAACTTTAATATTTTCTGCAATAAAATTTTGTCCATGAGGAGTGACCTAAATCTAGCGCAACTTAAGAAATAATTATTGTAAAATTTAATTTTTACACTTGTTTTTGATTAGGATATGGATCTCTATTCGATTAATTATATCCATTTTGGTGCTCCCAAGCAATGGTATGCTATTCCACCACCCTATGGTAAGAAATTTGAGAATGTAATGCGAGGTAGGTCTATATCCTTAATGTACCCGCAAGTATACTTGCATCTTTTATCATAATTCCGATCTTCACCATATTATTTGGACCCAGATTCCGTTAATATTTTCAAGAATTATGTGGTAAAACTAAAATAATCCACGTGCTAACGCTTATTAACGTCTCATATAAGGCTACTTTCAGCCTGAATTCCAAGCTTGCCGTGAATATCTTCGGCATAAGCAATTTATTGTAAAGCCAAGCATTCTTGCCGAAAATAACATCCCAGTAAATTATCTCGTTCAAAGAGAAGGAGAGTTTGTTATAACTTTCCCCTACGGCTACCATGCCGGCTATAATTTGGATTATAATTGCGCTGAATCTGTTAATTTCGCCCTCCAAGACTGGGTCCCAATTGGTAAAAAAGCAGGCTCTTGTCGGTGCCAAAATGATAGCGTCAAAATTGACGTAGCGTCCTTTTTCGAGGACCTAGCACCACGTGAATCAACGCCACCCAAACCCAGAAAACGATTAATTTTATTACCAAGCCCCCCAAGTGAAAAAAGAAAATCCGAATCAAAGAAACATAAACATATAGAATCTAGTGATTATTATGAATATCCAGGTTCTCCTAGTCCAGAATATATGGGACCCGATTCACCGCGACACCATTCTGAGGACGAGGACTATTTGGAGGAAGATAATTCACGCAAATTTCTTGAAAGTGTAAAGAAACCTATGTTAAGAATTGTTCACAGAACGCAAAAGATTCAGGTATTCCAAAGTTCCAGGAATCACTTAATTATGTTCACTTGATAATGAAAGATTTTCTTTGTATTAGTGTATGCTTTGTCCTATAGAAGGAGGCCAATTATTTCGTACCCAGGATGATGGATTTGCTCACGCGTAAGTATGCAGATCTCACATTTATCTAAACATATCTTTTCTGAACTCAAATTACCTTTTTTTGCAATTTTACTAGATTATGCGCGTCATTTGTTCCTGAAACCCATATCGCCCCAATTGATGATATGGGAACAGAAAGGGTGATAGGAATCCATAAAATACCCCAAGCTAGATGGAATCTGGTGAGCTTTATGAAATATTTCATTGATATTCGCAAGAAAAAATCTCAACAAATAATGTGCATTTATATTACTGAATAGAAATGTGAGATTTGCAAAACAAAAAATGGTGCTTGTATACAATGTATTCATGGAAAATGTGTGAAAGCTTTTCATCCATATTGTGCGCACAAGGCAAATTTCCATCTACAACAACGAATCACTCTTAATGGGGAATTTTTATATGAAGGATTCTGCAAACTTCATGACCCGGTAAGTTTTTAATTCTACAAATCACATACAATGGAGCCATTAAAACCCCTGAAATTACTGGATTGAAATAATATTGATACATAAGAAGTTGTCTGGGCAAAGGGTTCTTTATTAAAATTATTAAGCATACATTATGCAGAAAACTTGAGAAGCAAGGCTTTTAATATTTTTTATAGAGATCAAAGACAAAGGGTCTAGAGTAATGTAATTTCAGGGTGTATTAAAGGCTCCCAGGTTGGAACTGTCCATATATATATATATCGCATGTTCCTACACAACTAATTTGCTTTTTGGATCATATTCTCATGGGCTTCCTTGCGTACCATCTAGAGATTGTTGCTGGAAAAGAAAAGAAAGATCGCGGAGTTATCAGCTTTAGTGCAAATTAATCGAGACGTTTGGGCCAAAACTTATGGGTCTTATTATAAAGGTTCACTACTTTCCCCTGCTATCATTATTATTTCTAACTGGGAATTTGTTTCTAAAGAAAATAAAAAAGAACACCGTATTGTAAAACCAAAAACTCGATTTTTTGACTGATCATTTTTACAATTACCTTTGAAAAACGCAACCCACATAATCAGGAAAGATCATTGAAAAGGATGAAGAAACTCAAAAATGCAAGATAATGTTTAGGGATGGGTAAGAACAACTCTTTCTATTGGACAATAAGCGTTTCAAATTTCCATGACTGATTTGAACCCTGGTTGCTTTTCTAATAGATACGCAAGAACGATATCTTGGACCTTATTACATTTTACCGATCCCACAAAAATCGAAGAAACGGACAGACAGCCAGAAGTTGCGACTTGACAGATTAGGCTAGCAACCCAAAAGACTTACTTGGTGTGTTCAATAATCTTAGTTTAAGAGATAGAAACTATTTGTTCGTAGTTTTTATTATTCTCTCTTGCTTTGCTTTGCGGTAAGTTTGTTTGCTATAGCAACACGATACAAGAGCTTGAAATAGGAAAAGAAATGCCGGGAATATGTTTGTTTCCAAAGAATTGGAAAATTACTTCCTTTTTGTATGGGATGATATATATGTTCATCAAAAAAAGAAATTCACAACGGTGTGCTTCTTTTACTTTTTGAGCCTAGATGAAAATTTGATCATTATCTCGCTTATTGTGATTCCGTATGGTTCAGGAATTAACCTAAACCCGTAGATAAAGCAAAAATAGATAATATATTTTTACAAACTTTTGTTCCAAAATTGGCGTGATAGTAAAAATAACCAAGTTTAAGCTAGCCTTTGGTATATTAGGTATATTTCTCTAACCCTTATAAATGTCAGCTATATAGCCACCTTGAATTTAGTAGTTTACACATTGCAAAAATCTGCCATTACTTAAAAAGGCGAATATAAAACTATTTATTCCTACTTATTTAAATTGCGGGAAATCCAAGATGTGGCGTCGCTTCTATATCATATTATCATCATCGTCGATTTTATCTTTCTTAATGCTCGTCCAATTGGCTTCAAGCGCCCCTTATAAAAATCCGAAAATCAAACCGATGGAATTTAATATAAATTCTGATTTACTGAAACCAATATCTCTGAAAGCACCTGACAGTTTATTTTCTGTCATAAAACATACTGTCTTGCCTCAACATCTTGGCCCTAGTTTAAATGACGAACAACAAACTCCGATACCAACAAATAAATTTTACGATAATTTTGTTTTGGATAATGGCCGTCAACCAGTTTGGCCGCTGCCGTATGGTCTACGTTGGGAAAATGGACAGACCAATGGAATCCTAGGGTTGAGTATTTCGCAGGCCGACGCAAGTACTAGGGTGAGCACTTTTAATTTTTATCAAGTCTAACACCTCGGGTTTCTAAGAGATTTCTTTGAAAGACATAAAATTTGAAATTTTTAGACATTTGGGCCAGATCCAGCCGCAGATCCAGCTAGATTTTTCTTTAATCCATTCATTCCGAGTCTTTCGATTTCAGCGAGTGAATTCGGCGTGAACCACACAATGACAGTATCCAATTTTGATGAATTCTCTGTAGAATTAAACCTTTTTCCTGCCGCCTTAGACCAAAAATTTGAGCGTTCAGCTCATATTTCGATACCAATTGTTCGTGGAATGAGTTATGTGACAGCAAATTATGAAAACTTAACACCAATTTTCGGTTCTGTGGTATTATTTCGAAATATTGAATTGGTAACGGAAGAAATACCAAAATTAGTATCAAACGGCTGGCAAAAATATAGAATATTATTGGAAAATGGGGTTGTATGGCTTTTGTATGCAAAACCGTCGAATGATAAAAGTAAACCTCTCGATTTGAAATTGAGAAGTCCGAATCTTTTAGGATCTGATTCCGGCCTATTCACGGGTATCGTTCAAATTGCCAAAATACCATTTGGTAGTTCTCAAACCGAAGCTTTGTATGATCGAAATGTTGGCACCTATGCAACCGGTGCCACGCTTCAAGTCTCTAATAGTGACGGGTAAAATTATTTTTTGAATCATTTTTCGATATTAATTAGAAATAAGAAATAATTTTATTTTTTACCAACTTTAGAAATGGAATTTATGCATTCAAATGGAACGTTGTGCGAGGAAATGAATCTCAACCACTACTACACTTTGCTCTTCCACATCACTCTGAATCTTTTTCTCCAACTTCCAATGTTAATCCGACTGAAATTCAATTGCCTTCGATCACAAATGGAATGATGACTGCTTATTTAGGCGATAACTGGGTTTTTGTAGAGAAGGAACTTAACAAGGTCGACTTCTTACCAACGTATTCTCATATTACCGCTGAACAGAAAGCCACAATAGCTCAACAAGCCAAACTCGATGTCGCGAGTGATTTTAAGGCACAAACTTTGGATTTAAAATCCATATATTTCTCTGGAAAAGGATTGGCCAAACTTGGCATGGTTTGCTTAGTTGCGAACGATTTTCTTGATGATAAAGCTCTTGGAAAAGAATGTTTGGATAAACTCAAGGTATTATTAATAAACTTTACAAAGCTCTAGTCCATTTTGATTCGAGTTGGATTTAAATGGTTTTCAATGAAAATAGGCTGCTATGGAACCTTTGGTCAGTAATAATATAACTTTTCCACTTCAATATGACTCGACATGGAAAGGAATAATCAGTTCAGAAGGCTTTACAAACGGTCCAACTGCGGATTTTGGAAATACTTGGTACAAGTATGTTGAACCAATTTCAGATTTACTACTCGTGCAATCTAAACTTGCCCATCAACCCAATCCTTGACTTATTTTATACAAAATCTATTCTATAATTTTTATATCCATCTCTTTTTGAAAGTGACCATCATTATCATTATGGCTACCATATTCATGCTGCCGCCATAATTCGCCATTATGATGAAGTTTGGGGTAAAAACCATGAAGAATGGGTTAATAGTCTTATACGTGATGTAGCCAATCCTTCATCTGAAGACAAATACTTTCCGACATTCCGTGCTTTTGATTGGTTTATGGGTCATTCTTGGTCCACCGGAATTTTCTCTTCAGCAGATGGCAAGGATGAGGAATCTACTAGTGAAGATGTGAATTTTTATTACGCTATGAAGCTTTGGGGTTTAGTTTCGCGACAAGCAGATATGGTAAAATTATCAGATTTGATGCTCGGCATTTTGGCAAGATCCTTGGACTCGTATTTTTTGATGAAGAATGATAATAAAGTTCAACCAAAAAATTTCGTCAAGAACAAAGTTACCGGTATTCTGTTCGAAAACAAAATTGACTATACTACCTATTTTTCTAATAAGACAGGTAAGCTTAGGATCTCCTTAACTCTTGAAAAGCTTAGTTTTTCACATTTAATTTGATCATTTTGGTTTCTATTTTTAGAATGTATTCATGGAATTCAAATCCTTCCAGTAACACCTATTTCTCCGTATTCACGAAGCAGTGTCTTTGTAAGTAAAAGAAAATTTTATCAATGTTAGAGACTTAAAACGTATACAATGAACCTTGATCAATATTGACTATAATCCATTTTTCAATCGTGTATAGGTAAGGGAAGAATGGGAAACAGTTTTAGCTCCAATTGTAAATAATATTACTGACGGCTGGATGTCTTTGCTTCAAATGAACTATGCTCAAATAAATCCCACTGCCGCCTACGACTACTTTTTAAAAAATCCAAAGGGGCCGCTAGATGATGGCCTGACCCGAACATGGGCACTATTTTGGACTGCTGCTCAGAAATTGTAAAAGAGAGTTCCAAAATTTGAGATCTAGAATCCAGGATATATTAGATTTTCAAACGGCCTGGACCCATTCTAAAAAATAAAAGTTTCAATTTACAAAATACTTAGATTACCACCAGAACTTGATACTGCTAGTTAAAGAATTCTCTTAATGAATGGATTTTTTTATAGTTATCGTGGCTTCAGATCGCAAACATCGTCTTGAAACAAGATTTTTTTGAAAATATTCGACTTTTAGGCTTCGGAGTAAGGACATCGCTAATAACAAGATCTAACAATCTTGTGGGATATATGTTCTAGTGTCTTATTCACAAGCTGGAATTAATGTGTAATTATTGACCCAAATTTCCTTTTACAGCACTCTACCAAAATTCGGATGTAACGACTCTCCGAGTATAAAAAGATTTAATCCATTACTTCAAAGAGGCAATAGGCTAGAATAATTACGATGAATACTTGAAAATATTCCTATTTTTGGCTCAAAATTTTGAATATTTTAGATTTTTTGATCAAATTGGAAATTTAAAACAACAGAGTTTTTGGAAAGAATATTCTTGAAATAACAATTTATGTACTCAAGAATGAAAAAAATGAGTTAAAAATAAATTGTTTTTTATTTCTTCATTTAAAGTTTAATATTGATTAAGATGATTGATAAATTATTCTTTAGAAACGTTAAAAATAATAAAAACTCACTTTTATGTGGAAATTCAAATATCGTAATAAAATCCCAAGTACATATTTATTTTTAATTGATTTGGTTTTATGTTAAAAAACATTACATCAATTTTTGTAAAAGCCATATTGTTTTTACGTTTTCACTTTTAGCCATTTTAATTAATTCAAGATTTGATATTAAAATTCACAAAATTAGGTAAATCAAATTGAAAATAATTAACTTTACATGTGGTTTAATTTATTTCAGCATATTTATCATGCAAAAATCCACCATTTAATTGATTAAATATAATTAAAGTTTAATTAATCCAAACCAAAAACATGAATTTCGATAAACTTTAGAGATTTCAAATAAAAATTGAGTTTTTTTGGCAAAATTTTTTTATTAACCAATTGGTAGCTATCAGACAAATTACAGATTAAAAATCTTATTTTTCAAAAAAATCACAAAAAAATTTGATCCGAATAAAAAATTTCATAATATAAAAAACTTATACAATTCAAATAATTCTTTTTAAAGTTCAGTTGAGAATTTTTGCCATGTATATATAATGATAATAATAATAATAATAATAATAATAATAATAAATCAGTTATAAAGATTAAGATTAAATTTTGGTATTTTAAAATTCAGAAATAGTTTTTTAAGATTTGAAGTAATCTAATAAAAATGGTTTATTATTAAACCTAAACATATTTTGCTAAAACCAGTTAAAATAAAATATGTATATTTAACACAAAATTGAATATTTTATATATTCATCAAATATTTGTATAATGTTTGTATATTGTTAATAGAAATGTATTTAATTGAATCCTCAAATAAAAATTATGAATTCTAAAATTATTCTTTAAATAAAAATGATGATAAAAATACTAATGTTTTACATTTTTTATGGAGTTATTAAATTAGACAAAAATGAGATTCTCAGTTATAAACTGCACTTTTATTTAGATCGTTTCAATTAGTTATTTGTTAGCGCTTCATCAATTAAACAAAGCATCGAACCAAAAAATCAATAACCAAGTTTTGTAGCAATCGGACATATTTTGAAGAAAAAATCAGAATCAAAATAAGCAATCCAAAATCAAATGTTTGGTAACCAAGTGACAGCAAAAGGTTGAATCTAAACTTAATTTACATATATTTTACCTAAATCTTATTTTTAATTATTCAAAAAATTCAATACTGATGAATAATATTTTTTCTAAAAAAACACAAATGAATATATGTGGTGAAAAAATATTTACTTCATGTGTACAAATTGATGTAAGCGCAATTAAGACACATTTCATCGCATTCAGCATAGCTGATTATTTTTAATAATGTCTATAGTTAATTGATTTTGTTATTTTAATGTTACACACAGAATTTTCGACTATGAAATCGGGAACACCATTACCAATTCCTTTCTAAGTAACAATAGTCTTTCGTCTATTAGTATTATACCTTGAAACGATTCTTTTTAAATATTTACTACATAAGTCTTTGAAAGGTTTTAGATATTAAACAAAGTGACAAAAAATTTCGTATTTGAACTTGTAGATAAATTAATTAAGCTGTTTTGAGCCAAGCCAAGCCAAGCTAACAGTTATTAAGCTTGACTCAGCTCAGGCCAATACTTTTATTATCATGGCTTGGCTCAAGCCAATTATTTATCTTATAGCTCTGCTCGAGCCAGCTTGTCCGGAGCTTTAGTTAAGTTGAATTGTGATTTATATTTAAAAATGTTGAAATCAATTTCATATGTCTAACTATCAACATATTGACCATCAACCATTTTTTCCGAAATCTAGTCATTGCATGAATTGAATTAATAAAAACCCCATTTTTGATTGAATTCACAAAATAAATTTTTATTATTTAAAGCTTTAACTTTCATAAAAAATCTACAAAAATTAAATCTTCGTTTTTTTGATTGAACTTATCTAATTAAAAAAATGTAACTATTTCTAATAAATTAGAAATTAACTATAGTTGTCCAAGTTTTTTTTTTAACTAATAGTTATATTAAAATAATAATATATAATATTTTTATATAGTTCAATAAACATAATATAAAACATAATATTTATAAAAAAAATTTACCAATTTTAATATTTGCTGATAAAAATACTTTTCAATTTTTTAACCAATGTGTTAAAAACTAATCAAAGATTTTTGCTTAAAGTAAATCTTGAACAGTGTTTTTATTTTAAATTTTTTAAAAACATATATTGAAAAGTAAACATCAATTGAAAATTTTAACTGAACAATAATTTAAAAAAGTTCATAAGTAATGTAAACTAATTATTATTCAAAATAAAGACAAAAATATTTTTGATTAAATTTACCATTAATTAAATCTTGTAACTTTAAGCTTTTAAATAATGTGATTTAATTCAATTAATGCAGATCAGTAAACAAATAATTTAGTATAAAGATTTTGTAACACATTGTGTAATTAAAATAATACAACATTCAACCTTGTAATGTATATTTTTAATTGTTTTACCACAAAAAAAATAATTTTTCAGAACTGAAGGTAATTCTACAATTATTATTGAAAACATTAATTTTTTAATTAAAGAAAATTACATACTAATTTTTACTAAATTAAAAAATTATCCACTTTTAGAACTAGAAATTGAGAATGCCAGAAAAAGACGATTGAAAAAAATAGGTCGGAAAGTTCTTTTTAAATCATAAGTGTTATTGAGAAAATCTGGAATCTCAAGGGAAAGGCAATTTTTTGCTCGAGTATCTTGAGTCAAGAAATGTACATATTAAAGCATGAATTCGCAGAAGTTTGGTAAATTTGCGCGGCGTTATTAAATTGCGAGCTCATGTGGGAAGAAACCATAATTAAATTATACAAAGCTAGTAACGTACTGATTGAGAGTTCGAATAAAACCAGGATATTTGGAAGAAAGTTTCCAGAAAAATTTACAAAGACATTAGATTGTGGAATCGATCACATAGCATTGAAACCTTGTAGGTGATATAGAATAGTGATGATGCCCCAAAAAAGTTTCAAAATAAGAATTGGATATTTGATCGCCTATCCGTAACATTCAACATAATCATTTGGCGAAAACGCATATATACGCTAGAACTCCCCTCCCAACTTGGTGATTTTCGTGAGCATGTTGATTAAAATCCAGGTGGAAGTTTCGATTTCAGCAAATGATCAAAAATTCCACAGCAGAGGATAGAAATATCAGGTTGCTTGGAGCTTGTCATTACGTTGCTGGTTGAGTTCATTCATCTCAAATACACTCTTACTGGAACCAGCCATCGAATCAAGCGCTCTTCGGGATGAAGGCGATGTTGATGTTGATGCCTCTGGCGTCGGTAATCGATGGTGACTTTCATTCAATCCGTGGCGAATTCCGGGTCCTTGTGAAGAGTGCAACCGCTGTGAGCTCAATTCCAATTGACTCGCACTTGGATTATTGCTCACTGGCCTAGAAGTGCCGGGACTCCGGAATAATGTAGGGGCCCATCCAGCTCCAACAGATCCGGCCACTAAACTTGGCACCATGGTAGCAGCAGCAAATGCAGATTTCGTATCAGGTTTATCTCGATGATGAAAATGTAAAGATGCTCGAAGACGACCACCACGTAAGGACTTGAAAACGATGAGTTCATTTCGTACGTCAGTGATGGCCTTATTCCATATTGGTTTCTCAATAGCTGGGATGCCGCCAATAGACGGAGCATAGATTGATCCTTGAGATAAAAGAGTTCCAGGACGGGTGGGTGTAGTCGGTTTATAAAACCAAAACATTTCATTGGGTATCAGGCGGATAACAACCCCAAAAGGGATTGAGAGAAATCCAAGACCAACAGAAATTCCCCATTGTTCAATATTTAATGGCTTTACTTGAAATGCTTGACCACCCAACTCTACAATTAGGATTTGCCCAGCAATTACCAGTACGAATATTATCATGAAAAATGGATTCGCCGTGATACCTTTGAAAATATTAATTTTGTGGTCCAGACGACGACAACTAAGAATAGAAATGGATATTATTGATTAAGAAATAGAATCGAATGTTTAAATAGAAAGAATAACACGAAATTAGGTATCAGGATACTCACTTGATTTCATTAAAGATTTGAAAAAACACAAATGTATTGAAAATGAGAGTAGGCAGTTTACTCTGTTCTTCCTCGGTTTTATATTTGAGAATGTTGTTTCCAGCGTAAAATAACACTAAGGTGAACACTAGCTGAATAATGCTTTGACCAATAATCATCTTCCACATGTCAAAAGATATTAGCGGTGCTGTACGAGGTTCTGGCTTACGATTGAGAAGCTCTTTAGTAGGTGGATCAGTAGCGAGTGCTAGAGCAGCCAATGTGTCCATTATGAGATTGACCCATAAGAGTTGTACCGCCGATAGTACAGATTTTTCTGATCCACTCGAGACAGCCGATATAAATGTCAAGAAAACAGCGGTAACGTTAACTGTGAGTTGAAATTGTAAGAATTTTTTCACCGCATCATTCACACTTCGACCCCACATGATAGCCTTAACAATACTAGAAAAATTATCGTCCATAAGAATGATGGAAGAAGCTTCTTTGGCCACTTCGGTTCCAGAAATTCCCATTGAGAAACCAACATCTGCGGTTTTAAGTGCGGGACCATCATTCGTTCCATCCCCTGTCACAGCCACAATATCACCGAGTTCCTTTAGTTTTGCAACAAGTATTCTCTTGTCTTCAGGGCTGGATCGGGCCAGAACTTGAAGTCGAGGTAAAATATTTTCCATTTCTTGTGGAGATAGATTACGAAAATTTGGACCTTCCAAGACCTTACCACCTGTGGTATAAATGCCACATTGTGTAGCTATGGATTTGGCGGTAAGAACATTATCCCCTGTAACCATCCGCACAACTACACCAGCTTTTTTGCACTCCTCAACAGCTTCGCGCACCCCTTCTCTTAAGGGATCCTCGATCCCCACGATACCTAGCAAAGTAATATTCTCCACTAATTCTTCGAATAAGACGTCACCCTCATTATTAACATGCATCCCTTTTGGTGGCCATTCTTCAAAATCTTGATAGCCCAATCCAATAGTCCTTAGAGTTTGACTGGCATATATTACGATGATATGGTTAATAATGTTTGTATATTCTGAGGTTAATTTCGTTATTATTAAATCCGATTTATCATCATTCGATGAAGTTTTTGGATCTGTTATCACGACGTTTGCCGATTTGCTAACCAATACTTCACTAGCCCCTTTAACGTAAAATCTCCACTTCGAGTCTGATATTTTAACAACAACACCCATTGCTTTGCGATCGGAACTGAAAGGGAATAATTGAATGATGTTGGCACTTTGTCGTAATTCCTTAAAATTAGATAAACCTATATCTAGTAAAAATCCTAAGAGTGCAGTCTCAGTTTTTGAGCCAACGAACGTGATTTTACCATCTGCCTCAGTTTCACCCTCAAAGGCGGTCGAATTAATAGAAATTGATTGATTGAACAAGTCTAAGATTGGCGCAGGAAGTGATGCCCTTATTTCACCTATTGAGATTGGATTGTCAGTGGCAATAAAATTTTCGGTAATACTTTTACGCGATGAGTTTTTATCGGATGCACGAAATCTTTCTGGATCCCTAACAAAGGCAAATGTTAATCCAATTGTACCGGCTGCGACAGTCATTTTGTTCTGCGTGAGAGTTCCAGTTTTATCGGAGCAAATGGTAGTAGCATTACCCATTGTTTCACAAGCCGAAAGTACCCTTACTAAATTATTGTCTTTCAACATACGAGTTGTAGCATATGCAAGAGCTACCCAAAAATATTTTATTAGTTGAAATTTACATCTAGAATTTCAAGAAAAGAATACGGCTAATTTACTTACCAAGTGTGACAGCCAAAGGCAGTCCTTCGGGTACGGCCACTACGACAACGGTCACCGCGGAAATAATGATTTGTACCAAATCTTCAATAGCTTGTGTGGCTTTTGGAACCCCATTACGAAAGTTAACAAAATACTTTATCATCAAAACAATCAACATGAGTAACGCCGCGGCTCCTCCCAACTTTGCAATTTTCTCAGCAAGATCGTTTAATTTTTCTTGGAGTGGAGTATCTTCGGAATCTGTTCTTAAAGCTATAATAAAGAATTTTTGATAAATCATCAAGTCAATGATAATTTTAAGATAGAAATTGATCTGAATTCTTACTCATTAATGTGTGACCATAGAAAGAATTCGCTCCAACAGCGGTAACCACATATCTCCCAACACCTTCCAAAACTTTGCTTCCACTTATAAGGAAAGGATCGCCCTTGGATCCTGTTTGAAGCCCTCGGGGATTTGAATCATCTACGATCGGAACACAATCTTTGTATTGAAATTTTCGAACCGCGTCACTTTCACCAGTCGCAGCTGATTCATCACACCGCAAATTATGACCAGAGACAAGTACACCATCTACCGCGATTATATCACCTGGCTCCAAATGTAGAATATCACCAACAAGTACATCGAAAACAGAAAGTAAAGCTTCTCTCCCATTACGTGTGACTTTGACAGTTCTGTCTTCTTTTTTGGCGTTGAGTCGTTGAAATTGTTTTTCTTTTTGCCAATCATTTATACTCCCCACCATCACAACAATGAGAATGGCCACTACAATCGCGACACCTTCAACCCATTTTATTTTTGGTTGACCTTTTTCCGAATCATCAGTAGGAGCAATAAAATCCTCATATATTCCGAGAGCTAAGGATATGATAGCTGCTACTGTCAAGATAATCTGCAACGTTTGGGAGGGGTGGGGGATGTTAAAGAAGAGTCGAAGAAATGAAAATTTTCAATATAAAAACACACAGTGACTAACCAAAATTTTGTCTTGGATTGCAATCCACATTAAGCGAAAAAGACTTTTTCGTTTCTTATCAGGCAATACATTTATACCGAATATCGTTTTTCTTTGCCAAAATGGAGTTCCTTCTTGGACTAATTCGTTAGGATTAATTACTAACATTTTATCGAGCGATTTCGAATCCTCCCTAACGTCTGGCTCTATTTCATCGAGACTGGGTTCATTGGCAATGTCATTGAGTGTTTTACGCTCTAGGGGAGAAGTTTCGTCATTGCTAAGACCAAGTTCTCCATCTGTATGAAGGCCTTTCAATAGGCCTTCAATCCCGCCATAAGTTTTCAGCAAATTTAAATTTTTGGGATCGATTAAGGCGGTGAGAGATGAAGGGGTGAACGGAAACGGATTTTCTATTATTTGTCCAGTCTCTACAAATTTTTGCTTTGTAGCATCTTTATTAGTTTTTTTGTTGGCTTTCTTCATTTTAGGTTTTATCTCTTCGTTTTTAGTTGGTGTTATGGAATAAGAGCTTGGTTGTGAGGAGCTCGAGACGATATCAATCTGGTTGTTAAAAGGGTTGGTGAGGTTTGAAACTCAGTTTCGTTGTTCACCGAACTCGATGGAATATTTAAAGTTGTAAAGATTGAGACGCTTGATTTGGCTATTTTCTCTTATTTTTGTTAGGTTTGGTGGTAGAGTTGTTTATTTTCAGATAAAACTTATCAAAATATGCGAGTGTATACATAAATTTATTCCGATTTTTTTGATTAGCCCGGGAGATTAAACAAATTACGTATATCATTGTCATATTTACGATCCCTTGTTTAACATGATTTATAAAGTTCAAATTTATTTATTTTTTTTTAAGCCAAATATTTTCAAAAAATACGTTTTATATATCCAAAATTGATATATATATATTTTTTTTAAAGGATGAGAGTTTCACAGTAATAACTCAATTTAAAGTTTTAAAAAAAAAAATTATAGAAAGATTTTTAAAACAGTTTTTATTTTCATATCATTTTATAAAAGTAACCAAAAAAATCAAAGGAAATTAATTTTTAGTAAAGATGAAAAAACTTTTAAATTCAACTTAAACAAAAAGATTTTTATTTAATTATTGTTAGAATTACAATTTTAAATATGCTAATTGAAATTCTTTTTAGATATTTAAAATTTAAAATATAAGGTATAAGGTATAAGGTAAAAGGAGGTATTGTGACGAATGGAGGTATTATGGCAAAATTAACAAAATAAATTTTTGCATGCGAGAATAAGATACATTAAAGTATGTCATTTTCTCGTTTGAACAAATGGCTCTTTCATCAAAAATTATTAATTTCCCCAAAAATTCCTTATAAAAAATAATAATTTAAATTTGATTGTATTTAAATATTTTTCCAATCTAAAAAATAAATTTAATTTTCATTTTATTGCAATTAAAATTATTTTCTCAGTTTATTGACCCAAGTAATTATTTAATGAATAGTAAAAAAATTTAAACCTTTAATTCCGCTTCGCGGCCCTCTAAATAGTCGTATCACATTATGTAATTTTCCGTTATGTTCTTCTTTCAAGAATTTAGACACATCTAGGATATCAGTTTAATGATTTAAACCTTTTTTTATTGGAATGACAAAAAGGCAGAGGAGGTTATTTGATCGAAATCGTTAGCATATCTCATGCCGATTATACAACCTTAAAGTGGAATTTCTGCCCCTGCTGTACATCCAAAGAACTTTCGATCAAATAAACAAAGATCAAAGCAAAGCAAAGAAATGTAGGGGAAAACCGATTTTTCTTAATTTCTCTAACCTATATACATAAAAAGATCACCTTTTTAATTTTTTATTCGGGAATAATATTAGCTTTTAATGGTAGAATTCGGAATTGAATTCATTTCACCCAATACAAGAAAGCTGGGCTTGATTAAAGTGAAAATTTTAGTGTGTTCAATCAGGAACCTTAAAATCAGAAGAACCCTAAAATAAGAAGAGAAAGGAAACTTCTGAAATCATTTTGATTTTTTTTTTCCTTAAATTCATTCCAGAAAGATAAAAGCTTCTTTTGGGAAAGTATGATGCATATTTTATCATGTGAGAAACACCAAAAATAAGACTGGAACTTCTCGAAAGAAATTCTATCCCCGAGAGTTTTTCCCCTACAGAATGTCTATTGTTTAATTGAATGGGGTATACAAGATTGTGGGCATAATTTTTCCTTTGAAAATAAATTCCAAGTCGAAGAGTTGAGAATTTTAAATATATTCCCAAGAGTTTTCGTAAGTTTAGTCTCATCGAGTATGATGTGTTAAGTTAAATAGGCATTGATAACTACATAGCTCAAATAATTATTACTGTCACACATGTTGTGTACTATGAAAAGAAATTTAATTTCCTAATTATTAATGGCCATTGGGGAAAAATCTTGATGCGATTAAATTCAACAACGCATTTCTTGCAAAATATTGAACACTTAATTTGCGTCTTTGGGAATCGTTCTTATACTAAACTAAACTAAAACTTGAATATTCATTAAAATATCCAATTTCGTAATCAATGTTGATTAATAGTGAAGAGAGATGAAAGAAATTGCTTTTCTGTTTTGTGCCATGTTCAAGAAAGAAGTTTCATTTTTAAAAAACTCTTCTATTATTGAAAAAGTTGTTTTTTTAATAATAAAGAAGCGGTTAATTTGGTCTTAATAATTATTGAAAAAAATTTCTAAATTAAGTATTTTATAAAATAAAATTATAAATATTTGTTACATATATTTTATTCATAAAATTAGAATACTATACCACTTTTTATTTTATTTTATTTTATGTAAACAATACTAATATAAAATATGTATTTTTTAATATTGTAAAATACCTTGTAAAAATATTATATATTTTATAAAATATAAAATAAATTTAATGTATAGGTAACACCATAGATTTTTCAAGGTAATACATGATTCGTATTACGTGAAGTGTGTTTATGTAAATGCATATTTTTTGATTTCATATAGCCATTTTTTTTCATGTTTTTGTTTTTTTACTAAAAGTTTGAGGAAATTAAGATAAATATGCTGAATTATATATTTATAGGTGGAATTTTGAATTTTTCACATAAATAAAATTATAAAATTTTTTATAAAATTTAATAATCAATAAATATTATTCAAAATAAAATTTTAATTTTAAACTGATTTTTAATGTAAAATATGTAAAATTATTAATATTAAACAGTTCAAATTAAGTATTACAAAATAATTTATTAATTATAATTTTTTTTATATAAAAAATGTATCTAATTTTATTATTAAATTTTTTCTAATTTTTATTATCAATTTAAAATTTATTATTTTACAAATTACATTAATTATTCAATTATTATTATTATAAATAATTTGTATTAATTTACAATTGTAAAAAATATTATAATTAAATTAAAATTAATAAAAATTTACTAAAATAATAAATTGGTTTACTGAAATTTACAATTATTATTAAAAAATTAACAAGTATTTTAATAAAAACATAAAATAATAATAGAAAAAATTGTATAAAAAAAGCTTTTTTTTTAAAAAGTATTTTACAACAAAATAATAATTTTATTATTTAAAATAAAACACAATTTACAAAAACAATTTTTTTTTAACTCAATTATAATTAATAATAATAATAATTTTTATTTTTGTTAAAAACTAATAAATTTATAATTTTTTAATTTATTTCAAATTTTTAAACTTAAAATAAGTAATAATTATAATAATTTTATAATATTAACTTTTTGTATTATTTAAAAATTGAAAAAAAAAAACTTCTTTCTCTCTTACCTCTAAAAATTCTCAAAAAACACATTTTCTGTAAAAAGAAGTTTTTTTGTTTTTTAGTCTATATCAATATTTCTTTATCTAATAATAACCCATTTTGTATAGATATGAAAGCTACTGCTAATAGCACCACATCTAAGAAGAAGACTCTTAAGGGTACTTTTTATGGTCTTGCTGGTGGCTTCTTTTTTCAGAAGAAAAAAATTGTTCTTGGCAATGTTAAATACTTTGGTAATAAAAGGGATATATCTTTAAGCAAATCTGGATCTGGTAATAGTGTTTATTCTGATGTAAAAAGTTTATCTGGTGAGGATGAGGATGTTAGCATGTCTGAAGCAAATGGTGGGTCTCTTTTGGGCTCAGCTGCTACTACATCTAAGGCAAAGCAAGTCAACACTAATGCTGGTTTTGGTTCTCCACTCGGCTCTCCTAACTTTCATATAAATGATGATGAAGTTGTGCTCCCTTTTTGCTTGCCTATCTCCCTTGAAAAGAAGTGGATTGACCCAAAGATTATTAAGACTTTTGTGGAAGTATTAGTTAAAAGGTCATTCACTTTGGATATTAATTTCTCAGCTATAGAAGGAAAATTGGTGACAGCAAAAACTCAGTTAATTAGAAAAATTTTTTCAACAGTCAATGGTTTTGGGGGGGCCACTACTCCCTCAAAATTTGAAGAGATCATCTAATCTACTTTTACTTTAGAAAAGAGCATGAAAATAGCCATATTATTGGCCAGAGAAAAAAAGATTAACATAAACAGTAATCTCAAAAGACAAAGAGTTTGTTCAGATCGGGCTGTGGTCATCAAAAAAATTCCCATGAGTATGCCTAAAAAAATAATTGTTGCTGCACTAACCAAGTTTGGTGAAATTAAGTCAATCAAAATTCAACTTATTAAATTATGGCAAAAAGCAGTAGTAGAATTTGCTGAACTAGGTCAGGCTAAACATTTAGCTGCTAAATAGTTCTTTTTGATTGGAAAAAATTCTATAAGAGTGGCTATGGCTGTGGGAGATTGTGATATATGGGTATCTAGAGACTGGTTCAGGACTTTGTTGTTTACTTTACTTATGGGAACGACTGCTCATGATTTGGGCACTTTTTTGGAAGATGTTGGTGAGAAAACTTGTATTATAAATTGTTCATTGAATTCTGGCAATAAGATTTGCTGTGCTGTGGTTGGCTTTGAGTCTGAGAATACAATAAAATCTGCTTATTGCACTGAGTTAATATTTGGTGGTATTAAATTATCTTGGGCTAGATGGGACTTAGTTCACTGTAAAAAATGTGGTCTTCTTGGCCATTCAGTTCTGGAGTGTGATGTACCATCTTCACCCATTACCAAACCTTCAAAAATTGTTAAAAGAGTTACTTTAGAAGACTGTTGTCTTCAGCTAATGAAATTGTATGCTAAAAAAAGTGTTCCTATTTCTAGATCTGCTGCCTTTGGTAACAAATCTTAAACATAAGTAGTCTTACTTGCTTCTCCTTTTGGTGTTCTTTATTTCAACTTTGGTGCTAGGTCTGATTCTTTTTCTCCTGATTCTTCAGGTTTTAAGAGAAACATGCTGGTTGTTTAAAGTAAATCCTTAATCAATGATTGCCTAGCTTCACTCGAATATTTTTTGGAGTTGCTAACTGATTAAGTATCAAATATCATGTGTAGATTAAATGGTGTGGAGCTTATGCCCCTAGTGTTTATTACTCAAGTTATACCTCCAGCCATTCCTGTTTCTATATTGACATTACCAAATACTAATATGGTTTTGAATGTCCCACGGCCATCTTTTTCTTCCTCTTCTTCAGTGTTAGAAGACAAGATGGCAGTATTACCAGAGATTTTTGGTCTTTTCTTAGCTCTTGTATGTTTGTTGTAATGCTGTTAATTCATGATTATGGGAAGTATTTGAATCTCCAATAACTGAATTTATCTTCAAATTATTTTCTATAATTTGAACTGCTGGACTTATAAGTGGAATGACCAATTCCATGTCAGTTGCTTTGTGTAGTTACGTTGTAGTAAACATCAACTCTTTTCCAGGAATTGCTCATCTGGAAGCTCACTAAAAATGTGTAGTTACTTTGCTGTGAAAGTCAACTCTTTTACAAGAATCTTATCTGTAGGCTACTCTAATGATTGTAATAAGAAAAGAAAAGAAATAGGATTTTATCAAGGAGAACATTTTCTATTCAAGCCTGGAGTCACTAATAGTTTACTGAAATTGGTAGCTAATCAATTTCAAAATGGTAGTTGTGTTTTGATGATTTTCCAAGTGCAATAATTAAAGAATTTGGTTTTTTGAATTATTTGATATTTATTTCTTTTTGTGTGTATAGGAATGATTTTAAGTAATAAATCTAAAGTAAAATACATTTTTTCGAAAAGAGAAGCTCTTTTTTTATACAACTTGTTGTAACACTATTCTATGAACTTGAACTTTTGCTTTTTTCTACAATTTTGCTAAACTAAAGATACATTTCGGCGAATTACAAGTTATTTCTGCGAACTATTAGATATTTTGGTGAACTATCAATTATTTCAGCAAATTTCTACAAATTTCGGTGAACTTTTGAATGTTACATATTTCAGGGTATTGCATGATTGATCATTGCACTTAGGTTACATTTGTGTTATGTACAAATTGGATTATTAATTAAATGATAATTTCAGACATTTTGCTAATGTAATAAGTGGTAATTTGAAATGATAATATATGCTAATTAATGATAAGATTTATAAGAGTAATTTCATGCTAAACAATATCTCTAATTTTGTCTGGTAACAGCAGATTTAGGTCTGAGCAGTTCAAAAATTCTTATCTCTAAAGTTGGCAGTTTGGAATCCAAGATGATGGCTCTTGAGGTTTCTATTGGCTCGATTTTGGAGAAATTAAATCTGTAGTGCATAAATTCAGGTTCTCTAATGCACTCTTTGCATCAATGAGTGAGCTCATTTGGAGAGTGGCTATGTGCAATATTAGGGGTATGACAAATTTAACTAAACAGGAAAACATTGTCTATTGGCATAAGGATTTAGGAAATATGATTTCAATTGTTACTAAGACTAAATTGAGATTTGACATTAGGCCTTGAATCATAAATAAATTTGATGGACTTCAGGTTTTTACTTCTGGTTTGGATGTTGAGTTTCATGGTGCTGAAGTTGCCATAATTATGAACAATTCTTTGGCTTGGCATGTTTCGAAAGTGGATGAAGTTCTTGGTCATTTAATTTCTGTGCGCCTTCTATTCAAGAACAAACTTTCAGTTATGATCTTGGGTCTGTACGCTGGTGTGTCCATCAGCACATGGTTTAGTCAAGCTGCTAATATCAATTCTATGGTTTCTAAAGTGTTCAATTTCAGCTCTTTTGTGGTTTTGGGTGGTAACTTTAATGAAAATAGGTCTAGCAGAAGTGTGAATTTCAAGTTCTGTTTGGGTTTGGGCCTGGTTAATACTTTTGATGGACACTTATTAGCCAAGGCTTCCATCTGGAGCAATTCTAGAGGTGTTGAGAAAGTGATTGATTTTATTTTAGTTAGTAGGAATTTGGCATCTGCTGTGGCATTGCATATTGTTAATGATATGTCTGAGTTTTTTGATACAGATTATAAGTTAGTTTCCATTTTAATTGGTTTGGGTGGACTGCTGGATACACATTTTATTAGCATTTGCAGACAAGCCAACTGAAACTGGTGGAAGTTCAAATTAAAGAATAGAGATGATGTTCAATAATTAAGCTTTAAAGTTTGCTTTTCTGCCAAGTTTTTAGCTAGATCGGACATGTTTGAAGAGACAAGAGTCAATGGTGACTTAAATACAATGTGGAAATTGTTGGAAGAGGCCATAGTACAGACTGCTAACACAGTTTTCTCTAGAATATGGTATAGTGAGTATGATTGTTTAAGGAATAAACAATCTTTTAAATTCTTTAAATTAGAGCTGCTTGTTGCAAAGATTGTGAAATGTTGGAACTCTGGTGATCTTCTGAATTTCAACCATCTTATTAAGATTTGGTTGGCTGTTGATGCAGTCGAAGCTTCCAAGGTTAATAGCATGGTTTTAAATGATATAAGCCCGATAAAGTTGATTAAACATTTGTCAGTAATAAAGAAAGGGTATTGTAAGTCCAAGTATTATGAGTTCAAGTATTATGAGTCTAAGATTGCTGAAGATACTGCTATAAGAAAGACAATTGATTATCATATGGAAAACTTCTGTTCTGACAAAGAAAAGATAATAAAAAGCATTCTGGAATGTCTATTTCACAAGGTAGTTTTGGATCACTTGGTAATGGATGATGAGCTGGTGGTTGAGCCTAATAAGGTGAAGCTCAAGGTTGACAAAATTATAAAAGGGTGGACAAAGAAGTGATTAGTTCTTCTGGAAATACCTAACTTCTGGACTTGACAATATATGCCTCTAAATTATGTGGATAATGATGCTTTTTCTGGTGTAATAGTTGATATTAGTATGAAAAAATTGTCTCTGGTTGTTGATAATCTACTAAATGATAAAGCAGCCAGATTATCTGGAATACCAAATGAACTTTGGAAGCATTGTAGTGAGGAGGTTTTGGTCTGTCTTTTGAAATTGTTGAATTTGTGCTTGAGTATGGATGCAGTTCTTAATCTGTAGAAGGAAGCATGGGTTTCAATGATTCTGAAACCTTATGAGTAAAATGGTATTCTAACAAATACTAGACCTATTATATTGGTCAAGACAGCATGTAAAATACCATCTAAGATCCTATCTGATCGGATATCTTTGGCTTGTAACAAGTTTAATGTTTTTTGTGGTGACAATTTTTCAGTGTTGAAAAATACTTTGACCCAGTTTCCTATTTTTGCTATTGGCTCAGTTGTTGAGGATGCTCTGAAGAAAAACAGAGAGCTTTGGTTAGTGCTACAGGATATGCGCAAAGCTTATGATTCAGTAGGCTGGCATCATTTGTGACCAAGCTTACATTGTATCATAATGTGTGGACACTTCATTCAATTTTTTGGCAACATTCATGGAGACCGGCTTAACAGGGTGATAATTGATTTTGGGCTCTTGGATAGTTATAAAGTACATGATGGGTTAGATCAAGAAAAAGTCTTTTCCCCACTGCTTTGGAGAATATTTTATGATCCACTTTTGTGTGAAGTGAAAAGACATGAGCAATTATGGGAGTATAGGATTGATTCTAAGTTTGTAGCAAAGTCTGACAGAATTGAGACAAGTGGAAAAAAAACCTCTTTTTTGGCTGCAGGTGTTTTTGTTGATGATACAATTTGGGTCAAAAGCAGTCAGACATCTATGCAATATATTTTGAATATTGCAAGTGAATTTTTTGTGATCAATGACATTTTAATTAATAATGATAAGATGGTAATAATTTCTATCAATTAAAGGGTTAAGAATGCTTTGCTATGTTACCAGACGAAATTGGAGATATTATTTAGCATAAAATTATCTTATAATTTCTATCATTAGCATATTATCATTTCAAATTATCACTTATTACATTAGCAAAAATGTCCAAAATTATCATTTAATTAATAACCCAAATTGTACACAACACAAATATAACCTAATTGTGATGATCAATCATGCAATACCCTGAATTATGTAATATTCAAAAGTTTGCCGAAATTTATAGAAATTTGCAAAAATAACTTGTAGTTCGCCAAAATGTATCTTTAGTTCAGCAAAATTGTAGAAAATAACAAAGTTCAAGTTCATAGAATAGTGTTACAACAAGTTGTATAAAAGAAGAGCTTCTCTCTTCGAGAAAATGTATCTTACTTTAGATTTATTACTTAGAATCATTCTTACACATACACAAAGAAATAAATATCAAATAATTTGAAAAACCACATTCTTTAATTATTGCACTTGGAAAATCCCCAAAACCCAACTAATGTTTTGAAATTGATTAGCTACCAATTTCAGTAAACTGTTAGTGACTCCAGGCCTGGATCAAAAATGTTTCTCTTGACAAAAATTCTATTTCTTTTACATTTCTTTTATTTTTCTTTTCTTTTCTTATTACAATCATTAGAGTAGCCTACAGACAAGATTCCTGTAGAAGAGTTGACTTTCACAGCAAAGTAACTATACATTTTAGTGAGCTTCCAGATGAGCAATTCCTGGGAAAGAGTTGACGTTTACTACAATATAACTACATAAAGTAACTGGTAAGAAATTGGCCATTCCACTTATAAGCCCAGCAGTTCAAATTATAGAAGATAATTTGAAGATAAATTCAGTTATTGGAGGTTCAACTACTTCCTGAAAACGTGAATTCACAACAAATCAACATTACCAACATTTAAGAAAAGAAACCAAAAACCTCCGGTAACAGCTATTAATCAATGGAATGCCAATTTTGATTGCTAGAAAAGGTGAGTCACACCAATACTTGGGTATCTTCCTGTTAACTGAGGATCTCTCTAAGCCCAGTTTGGCTCAAGCCCATAAGAATGTCAAGTTTTTTTCTAATATAGTGTTAAAGAAAGCTATTACGGATAAACAATTCTGTTATTTGGTTTTAGTAGTTTTGCAGCCCATTGTTAGCTATCATGTACAATTCAGTTTTGTTACTTTAGATGTATGTTATAAGTGGAATATCATGATTAGAAAAAGTCTTAAAGCTAAAGCTGGTTTACCATGTGACTTCTCCAGTGAGATCTTGTACCACTCTTCTTTATATAGATTGAAGTCTTTTAAGCAAGTACAGTCTAAAGAAAAACTGGCATCACTGATTTTATTTTCTAATGGCTATGACATTCTTAGACATTTATTTGATCATAGATTTTTGGATTTGCAAGTTCTGGGATGGTCTCTTTTGAATTCTTTGCAATTTTCTGTTAAGTTGCATGTTAGTTCTGTTAACAATTTCTTGGCAGGGATGGTGAAGATTTTTTTGGAAAATGAATTATCCTTAGCAAACAATTTACTTTGTGTCTTTTATAGATTTGGCGATTTCCCAATGTCTGGCATTCTGAGTTAGTCTTTGTATTACAAATCCATTTTTTCATTAAAGCATTTTGGTGTTGCTTTTAGTGACAGAATTCTTGACAAGAAAAGAAAGGTGATGGACTGAAAAACATTTCGACATTGGAAGCAATTAGACCTAAGAGGTCTTGTGCCTTACTGGTTTTTTTTGACATCTGATTTTATAAATAATTATATTTTTTTGGAGGTTGGAGCTGCTACTGCTACTGAAAAAAATGTGCTGAGTGTTTTGGATTCTGATAGATTTACTGAAGTTTGTGATAGTCTGCTGGAGGTATGGTCTGATTGTATTGAAGTGTATATAGACAGGTCCTTGAGATGTGCTGGTTCTGTTGGGGCAGTAGGTAGAGCAGCTGCATACTTTTTGGCTGCAAATGTGGGCATTGGGGTTAAGGTTGCTAAACTTTTGTCCTCTACTTTAGCTGAACTACAAGCTGTGGTGTTGGCCTTGGAGTGTGTTCTATCCTCTTGCTCAATAGTTTTATACTCAGATAGTCAATCTGCAATTGATGTCTGCATTTCCAAGACTTCTTCAACTACACCTGACTTCCATAACCAATGTTGGATTGAAAGATTGCAAATTGTCAATCTTCTTAAAAACAAGAATATTTTAATTAAGTGAGTGAAGATTAAAGGACATTCAAATGTATTGGGCAATATAAAGACTGATGCACTGGCTAATGAGGCTATTTCCTCATTTTTTTTTTTGCCAGTTAATATCTGGAAGAGGTTTTTAGTTGCTGAGAAGACTGCTATATCTGGCAATGTTTGTTATTTTGCTTGGGACTTACACTGGTTAATATGCTGTGTCTGTTGAGAAGCTGGTCTGGGTTTTGGTATAGTTCCAAATATTATAATTAAGAAAATAAATTGGAATGCTATTGTAATAGTTTGGCATCCTGATTTACACATGCTTTCTGGGTTTACCAGTAGAAAGTCAGCTAATTTACACATGTATTTGATGAAAGCTGTATATAAGTGGCTGCCAGTTACAGTTAAAAAGAAGTTGTATAGTAGAAGTTATTCTGGTGTTTTGTGTTTGCTGTGTGGCAAGGTAGAGTTCTCTAATTATGTTTTCACTTGTTCTGATAACTCTGGTCTCTGTGTGGACATTTTGGTTGAAGCTGCTGAAAAATAGATGTCAATGTCTGGTCTTACAAATTCATCTCTGTCTGCTATTTTGCTTTCACTCTTGTCATGTTCTTTGGATGTGAGTCTTTATACAGTAGTGTGCAAGAGTTTTGTAATAAAAAATTGGTATGCCAAAGCTGTTTCAGTTTTTGAGGAAAGAAAAAAAACTATTTAGACCCTAGTAGAATTTATCAGATTTGTAGTGGAATTGCAGCATATTCAAATATGAACTATTAGGACCAAGCATAGAGTGAAAATGGAAAAGACTAACTTGGTTGGGGATAATAGTGTGGTTTCTGGCTTGTCCAGCAATATAGTTTCTATGTTGTTGGCTGGTATTGTCTGTATGCTTGATGTTATAGAATCTTTTGCTGTTAAGTTTGGTAGGTGCAAATTGTGTCATTTTTTTTTTGGTTTAAGTGGTGATGCTTTTGTTGCCATAAGTATATAGTATTGTCTTGTTTGGTTCAAGTGGCTGGCCACATGTAGTCTGTGTGTAAGCTGCATTTAGTTGGTTCCACTTAGTTTGGTTCTATGTACTAGATAGTGGTTGGGCTTCACTCGTAAAACTTGTAATAAAAAAAAATAAAAATTGATTTTATTATTATTAAGTTTTAAAACTTTATATAAAAAATACTTAAAATTTAATAAAAATTATTAATTAGATTGAATTTTTGAATTGGTTATAATTTTTTATTAAATTAAAAAAAAAATTTGAATTTTAGATTAAATATTAATTTATAACAACTATTTAAAAATTAAAATTAAAATTATGTTTAACAAAATAAATAATCAGATTATATAATATTCTAAATTATATAACATTTAAAAATTCGCCAAAATATTTAATAATTTAATAAAATATCTAACAGTTTACTAAAATACTTAATAGTTTATAAAAACAACTTATAGTTTAACAAAATATATTTTATTAAAATATTAGCCAAAAAAAAATATTAAATTATAAAATAGTATTATAATAAGTTGTATAAAAAAAAAGCTTTTTTTAAAAAAAAATATATATCTTATTATTAATTAATATTTTTTTTAAAATCTTAGCAAAAAACAAACAATTAGCTATTATAAATTAATTCAATAAAATTTATTTTGAAAATCATACTTTTTTTTAATTATTACTGTTCAAAATTTATAATTATAACTTATATTCCAAAATTAATTAATTAATAATTTTAATAATTACTTAATCAATTTTAAGTTTAGACTAAAAACATTATTTATTTTATTTTAAATTTTTTTTTATATTATTAAATAGCTTATAGTCGAGATATTTTATAAAAAAATTATATATTATTAAAAAGCTTACAATAAAATATCTTGTAAAAAAATTAACTTTTATTACAAAACAACTATACAAAGTAATTGGCACAAATTGGTTATTTTAATATAAATTTAACAACATATATAGTTTAAAGTATAAAGAAATATTTTAAAAATAAATTAACTTATTAAAGATTTACTAGTTTCTATTAATAATAAAATTAATAAAAAAATAATATTAATAATATTAAAAAAAAAGAACAAAAAAAGCTTTAATAATAATATTTATAAGACTAATAAAAATAATAATTGAATTTTTTTTCCTTTTATCATTTTTTAAAAATAAAGTAAATGTGTTTATTAAAAGAATTTTTGTTTTAAATATTAATCTTTTAACTATTAATAATAAATCTTCTTAAAACAAATTAAAATTAATTAAAAAATTGTTTTTAAGTATAAATAAGTTTAAAAGAATCTCTATTTTTTCAAAATTTAATAGAATAATTTGTATAATTTTTATGTTTGAATTTAATATAAAAAAAGCTACAGACTTGATTAATATTAACAAGTTAAAATAAATATTAATCTTAAGTATCTAATAAATAATTAAACAAATTAAACAATATTAAATAAAAATTTTTTAATAAGTATATTAATAAAATATATGTGTATTATATTAATTGAATTTAGAATAATTAAATTAAATTAAAATAAATTAGAAAACTTTAATAAAAAGTATTAATAAAATTTGATAATTAAAAATAAACTAATTTAATAGTTTTTAAGTAATTAATTTTTATTAAGAAAAATATTGTTTGAATAATTAAAATCAATATTAAAAAAGTTTTATAAAATATAAAAAATATATAAAGTTTTGTTTTATACTTTGCTAATAAAAATAATTACATATAATTTGTAAGAATTTTTAAATTTTATTAATAAAAAAACTTATATAATTAATACTTATTTTGTTATATATATATATATTAAGTGTATAATTATTTGTTTTAAATTTAATAGTAGTTTAACAATAATTTTAACTATAATTTTGGTCTTTAAAAGTTTTAGTTTAAAATAAATTAAGTTGAATTTACTTTTATGTTTTATATGTAAAAAATTTAATTATATTTTATTTATATATTTTATTAATGCTTAAAACTAAGTTTAAAAACCATTTTTCAGAATTTAATAAATGTAGATTTTTTGTTATATATGCTAAAAAACTGTGTTAATTATACAGCTAGTGTTTTTTGGTAGTATATTTTAGATTTAAATAACTAATAGTAATTATTTTGATGCTTTTTTTGATTTGTTATCATATAATTTCTTTTTTAATACTGTTGTTAATTTTTTTTGTTATTTGTTTTTTTATTAAATATTTATTTAACTATTTTTAAATACTTTTTAGAATTATTAACAAATTAAATTTCTATAGTTTTATATAAATTAAACATGTTTTTATTAGTTTTTTTTTATTTTTTTATTTTATTTTGTGCTTAATTATAATTAGTTAATATTTTTAATATGTTTTTTTTTAATATTATTAATAATTTTTTATTTTTAAATCAAAATAGTTTAAAAGTTTTTACTATTAAAATAAATAGTTTAAAAACTAATATATTGGCTTTAAAAGATTCTGTAAATATAATTTTGGTAAAATTAAATTATTTGGATACTGGTTTTAATTTTATGTTTTTTTTTATAATAATTAATTTAATTTAAAAAATTGGTATATATAATATTAAAAATACAAACAATTTTACAAAACAAAAAAATATTGTAAAATAATATAAAAAATTAAGCAATTTAATTTTTATTATTATTAAAACTAAGTTAAAAAGCAAAATTTGATTTTAGATTAAAAATAAATTTAATAGTATTTAAATCTTTATTTTTGATTTAAATTCTGATTATTTAAATATTAATATAAATAATTATAATAAATAAATATATTTAAAATTATTAATAAACTTTTATTAATTAAAATGCTTTTTAAAAACAAATTTTCTGTTTTAATTTTGTAATTTTATGTTAATACTACTTAATTATATATTTAATACAGACTAAAAAAATTAATTTATTAATAATAAAAACTGTAAATTTTTTTTTATTATAAATTTAACAAGTAAACTGTAAATATATCTATGTTTGTAATTTTGAATAAAAATTTTAATAAATATAGATCTTAAAAATATATTAATTTTAAGAAATATTTAAATATAATCTAATAAATTTTTTAATAAAAAGTTTAATAACTAAAATTATTATTTAAAAAAATTTAAAAATAATAAAAAAAACTATTAATTATATATTTATTATTGTAAATTTTATTAATACAATTATTGATTATACTGTTCTAAATATTGAATTTTTTTTTAATATTAATTATTAAATTGTTTTATTTTAGTAAGTTTAAGTAATTTGTTATATATGTAATTAAATTTTTTCTAAAAACAAATAAAAGTTATTAAAAAATTAATAGTTTTAAGTAGACTTATTTTAAAAACATTTTGTTAATAATAAAATATTTACTAAAACATAATTTAAAATTTTTGTTAATCATTTTATTAAGAAGTTTTTTAAGTTTTATAAATAAGAAATTTTGGTTTTAAAAATTATCAAATTATTAAAGTTAAAACTCAATAACATATTTATTTTTCTGATAAATTATTAAATATTTCTTAATAATAACAAAACTTTAAGTATTTTAATTTTGCTAAATTTAAATATTGGTTTTTAAAAAGTTAAAAAGTTAAAAATTAAATTTGTTATTATTAAGTAAATAAAAAATTTTATTGTTAATAAAAGTTATATTATTAAAAATATATTAAAATATTTATTTTACAAAGTAGTTTTAGATTTAATAAAATCATGTTAAAAATAAATATAATTATAAAAAATTAGATAAAAAAAAAATTATAAATAATGTTTTTAATTTGGGATATTATTAATACTTATTATTAATTTATGTTAATTATAAAGCTTTTTTGAGAATAATAAATATAGTTAAATATAAAAAATATTAAGTGTGATTAAAAATTTACCAAATAAAAAAGTTTTTAATTGTTGAATATTATTAATAAACTTTGAAAACATTGTAATAAGTTTGTTTTAAAAATATTTTTAAATTTATAGAATTTTTTTTACTATATAAATCAGTTTTTTAATTTTGAAAAAAAGCCTAAATATTTATAATTCTTAAATTATATAAGTAAAAAAAGATCTTAATTAATATTAAACCAATTATTATAATTGAAACAACTTAAAAGATTTTTTTTAAATTTTTTTAACGAAATTTTTTTGGCATTATTATCAGAGAAAAAACACAGATTTGGAAACTTTTTTAATAATAATAATGTTTTTTTTTAATAATATACATAACTATATATATAACTATTAACTATAATATATATATAACTATATAAATTATTTTAATAATTAAAAGAGTAAAAAAATATTAAACAGATTATTAAAATAAAAAATAAAATTGTTATTACTATTTATTTTGAACAAAAATCAGTTTTAGTATAAGTTTTATAAAAAATAATAATTAAATTTACATTTAAAATACAAAAAACAAATTAAAACCAAAAAACAAACTATTTAACCAAAGCATAATCAAAATTTTTTCAAGTAGTTATCAAAAAAATATGGTGTTTAAAAGTCTGTTTTGAAAGCAAAAATAAAAAAATTATAAAGAAATTTATAAAAAAAACATAATTAAAATATTAAATTAATTAAAACATTATTATTAAAACCTAATTTTTAACAACATAATACTTTTTATTACTTAATTAATATTATAATAAAGATAAAGTTAGATAATAAATAAATAGCTTATTTAGTAAAATAAAACATAATATAAAATATTAATAATATGTGTTGAAAAATTAGAAAATAATAAAAATTTTAGAAAGATAATAGTAAATACATAATGTATTTTAAATATTAATAAAAAGTATTTAAAGTTTAAAAACAAAAAATATATATAAAGAAAATAATTAACTACTTATTATAAAATTATAAGAAAAAATTAATTTAGTATAAAATTAATACTTTTTTTAATTTATAAAAAACTATATATTTTTTATTATTAAGCTTTAATAAGTACAGTTTAACTATTATCTAAAAATTATAAATAAACTAAGCATTTTAGTACTAAATAAAACATTAATTTTAATACTAACAAATTTATGTTTTTACAATAATATTAAGTTAAAAAACATATTATTATTTATAGCAAATAAACTTTTATAGAAACCAAACATATTAATATTCTTATAGTTATATTCAATTTTTAAAGCAAATATTTTCTGTTCTAGTTTACTAACAGTTTTGCTAAAAATATTCATTTGTATTAAAATCTTATTGATTTTAAGATTAAATATACTACTTAAAACCAAATTTCTATTAATAAACTGTTTAAACACAGCAACCAAAAAACCAACTGGTTTAATAATAAATTTAACCAATACAAAAAACTTAATTAAGTCAGATTTTAGAAAAGTTAACCAAAAAAAAACTATAGAATTACTAACTATCATATTAATAAAAAAAGCAAAACCAACTAAAAAATTAAAAACCAAAGAAAACACAAAAACAGCAATCTTGGCATAAAACTTAACACTAATAAAATAAACCACAATAATCTTAAAAAGCTTAGAAAAAAAAGATAAAAACATCTTATAATCAACAACCAAATAATCTAAGTCTTGGTACTTAAAACAGCATTAATATTTAAAAATTTTCTATTAAATACAATACTTTTTTAAAGTATTAGTTTTAATAATAGTAGTATTCAAATTATTTTGTGGACCAAATATAATCAAAACAAACCAAAAACAATAATTAAAATTAGATAAGCAAAAAATAAAACAAGATTGACTATCAATTTAAAAATCATATTATTAATTTTAAAAACAGTATAACCAGAAAAAAAATTGACCAATTTGGTCTTAAATTTATTATAAAACAGAATAATCTTATTTTGATTTATTAGAAAAAAATCTTAATATAATTTTTGTCCAATAAAACTAATTAATAATTTAAAGCAGATACAGTAATATCAAAATTTTTAAAATAAATAACTATATATTACTAAATACCAGCAAGTTTTAATACAATATAAGAAACTTTATTAAATATATTAAGTACTATCTTAATATTAATAACAAATATATTTAAAGACATATTATATAATATAATAACAACAAGAAAAGAATTAGATTTAGAAATTACCAAAGATTTGACAATCTTAAGAATAATTAGTTAAATAAAACTTCTAATCTCAACCAAAAATACAGCTTTTAAAGACTGTTAAAAAATAAATTTTATACAAAAAAGCTTTATATTGTTCTTTACAACTGACTTTGTATCCAAAAAATCATATACAAACTAAAAAACAGTCTTAATATAAGTCAATTTAATCTTAAAAATAATATTAAACACCAGAGTAAAGATTATTCACTCAGCAAATTTTTGATAATTAACAATAGTTTTTTAAGCAACATTAGCAATAATATTAGAAACCAAAAAAAATGAAATTAATTCAGTTTCTATTTGATTAATCCAGTTTTTAAAAACAAATAATCCAATAAAAGATTTTTGTTTTATTTCTAAAACCAAAAATAATTTATTAAAAAGCATTATATTTAACAATATAACCAGTAGTTGATTTTGGCTTATTTTAAACAATATATTAAATAATGTAATAAAAATTTTATCTATAATTTTATTTAAAATTACAAAGAAGTTTAGTATAATAATAGCAAAAATAAGTGACTGTTTTTATTTTTTGAAATTCTTGGTTTTTAATTATATTTTTAAAAAAGTAATGCTAATAATATTAGATATAACAATAAAAGTTGAAAAAACTAACTTGTTAATTCAACTTATTATTAAAGACTTTTGAGCTCTTAATAAAAATAAAAAAAACAATAAAATTAACTCAAGTATGTCTTTTAAAAGAAACTTTAATTGGTAAAAAAAACCAGTCAAAGATGAGAAAAATATTTTAAAAATCATCAAAAACAGTTTTTTATTATAATTATTTAAAAAAAAAACTTCCAAAATATTCTGTTTAATTGTTTTTATAACAAAAAAAACTTTTTTGATTGAAATTTTATTAGATATTTTAAAAGAAATATTAGGTACAGCTTTTTTATTTTTTGCTTTAATTATGATTATAAAATTAAGAAAACAAAAAATTTTATGTATATATAACTAAATTACATAAAATATATATACTATATTTAAATTATTTTAAATATATTAATTATTTATATATATTAAATTATTTAATTTAGTTTATAAGCTTACTTGATATGTTATTTTTTCTAAAATTAATGTTTTTAGATAATTAAATTTAGATAACTAGATTTAGAATTATAATCATATATTATTAATATCAATTATAATTATAATTAATATAATCAAATATAAATTAATTGATTATATTTTTTAATAACTATTTCTGAATAGTAGTTGCAATTTAAACTATATAAATAGAAGTATATAAAAATTTTAAAATATAATAAAGTTTATTATTATCAAATTACATATATTAATTTTTAATTTTTATTAATGTTTTTTAGTTTGCTAAAATTTTTTTGTATTTAATTTAGGTAAACAACTAATTGTGTCATATTTTTTTGTTATCATTGAATTAATTGCTGATTTTTTATTTTTATTAAATGTAATAATATAGGTTTTTTTACATTTTTTTAATAGTAATTTTTATAATATATTGTTGTAATTTTTGTATTAAAAACCATAAAAAATTTTGATAATAGTATATAACAAATTTGATATATTTTACAGTAATAATTTTTCTGTTTTAAAAAATACTTTATTTTAATTTTAATTTTTATAATAAAATTAATAATAAAAAATATATTAAAAAAAAATTAAAAACTATGATTAATTTTATAAAACATATAAAAAACTTATAATTCTGTTAATTAACAATATTTAAAAAACAGTTTAATTAAAATAAAAATATGTAAAAAATTTATAAAATATTTTTATAATATTTACAATAATAAATTAATCAAATTATAACAGATTATAAGCTAATAAATAAATATAAAATACATAATAATTTGGATTAAAGTAAAGTTTTTTTTTACTGTTTTTATAATTTATTTTTATATAAAATAAAAAATTATAAAAGTTTATTATTAAAACTGATAAAATTAAAAATTAAACTAAATTAACATTTTATTTAATAATTAAACTTTTGTTAACAATATAATATAATTAAAAAATATTTAAATTACTACTTTGTATATTTTAAATACTATAAAAAAAATTTTTAAAATCCATAACATTTTGATAAACAATAAAAAAACAGTAATTATTTTTATTAATTAAAGAATTAAGAATGTTTTTTATTAATTAGTAACTTGTTAATTTTTATTACAGAAAAAAAATTCTATTAGTATTTAAAAATTTTTTTATCAACAAATAATTTGGTCAAATTTAATTTAGTTAAGACTTATTTAAATATTAAAATTTTTTTAACATAATTTTAAAAAAAACTGTTTTAAATAAACAGTTTTTTATTTGGTTTTGGTCATATTACAATCTATTATTAATTATTAAATTCAATTTAATTTTGTTTTTAAAAGTATTTATAATAAATAAAATATATTAATTAAAAAAACTTAAAAATAAAAATAAGTTTACTTAAAAATTTCTCAAATAAAACTATTTATTATTTATTTTTATATGATTTAAAATTTTTTAAACAAGTATAAACAAAGAAAAAAATAGTTTTAATAATGAATTTTTTAAATATTGGTAATATTTTTGATTAATTATTTAATTACAGATTTTTAAATTTACAAGTATTAAATTAATTATCTAATTATCTATTGCAATTTTTTGTAAAGTTAATATTTAAATTTATAAAAATTTTTTTAATTAAAATCATAAAAATTTTTTGAATTAATAATATTTTTTTTATAATAATTTGTTTATTATATTTTTTTATTAATAATATTTTAATATTTATTGTTTTAAAGGATTTAGTTTTTTGTAACATGTTTAATTACTTAAAAAATTTGAAATTGTGGTTATTAAACAATTATTAAACAAAAAATATTTTTGTTATTAAAAAATTAGAAGTTTTATTTTTAGATAATTTAAGATATCAACTAATTATTTAAACTTTGTAATTTTTTGTGATGTTATTTTGACTTTAATTAGAAATTTTTAGTTTTTTAATATATATATATTTTATATTTTTGCTGTAATAAAAAAATATTTATTAAAAACAAACTTAAATATAGTTAATATATATATAGATAACTTATTAAAAAATTTGAAAATACTAAAAATAAGTTTTAATATAACTGTATTTTTTGTGAATTTAAATTTAGAAATTAATATTAAAATAAACAAATTAGTCTTTTTAATAATAACTAAATTATAAATAATTATATGTATTTTAGTTTTTAATATTTTGATTTATATATGATATTATTAAAGGTTTTTTTATTCTTTTTTTAATATTGTTAATATTGTTTTGTTTTTAATTCTACTATTAATAGAAGTTAATAAACTTCTAATAAGCTAATCTTTTTTTAAAGTATTTTTCTATACTTTAAACTATATATACTGTTAGATTTATAATAAAATAGCCAATTCTATGCAAATTACTTATATAGTTATTTTGCAACAAAAGTTGACTTTTTTACAAAAAAATCTTATTTGTAAGCTCTTTAAAATGTGTATAGTTACTTTGCTGTACAAGTTAATTTTTTTATAAAAAATTTCGACTGTAGATTATCCAATAATATAAAAAAAATAAAAAAAAATAAACTAATAAAAAAAATAAAAAACCATGTTAAAAAAATTGTTTTAGATCCAGGTCTGAAAGTTGCTAACCATTTACTGAAATTGGTAGCTAATTAATTTTAAAATATTAGTATGAAAAGATTAATTTTGAATAAGATATATTTTTTGAAAAGAGAAGTTTTTCTTGTATACAACTTATTATAGTACTATTTTATGATCTAATATTTTTTTTCTTAATATTTCGGCAAATTAAAGATACATTTCATCAAACTACAAGTTATTTCTGCAAATTATAAATTATTTTGAATAACTATTAAATATTTTATCGAATTACTAAATATTTCGGCAAATTTTAAATATTAAATAATTTAAAGTATTGCATAATCTGATTATCACAACTTGGTTATATTTGTGTTTTATACAAATTAGATTATTAATTAAATAATAATTCGGGTAATTTAATAAGATAATAAATAATAAATTGAAATAATAATATATGCTAATTAATAATAAGAATTATAAAAATAATTTTATTCTAAATAATATCTCAAATTTCGGCTAGTAAAAATGGCTTCTGAATTTACAAGTAAATTTATAACTAGTTTGTATTTTTATTTTATAAAAACTTTATATTATTGTTTATTTATTATGATTTAAAAGTATTTATATAATAAAAAATATCTTAGTGTTTTATGTTTTTATTATATTATAAAATTAAATTTTTAGATTATGTTTTTACATATGTAATAAATTTTAAAACTTATAAAAAATTATTAAATTTATTTGTTATTTAGTAAATATTGTTGTTAAAAATATGTATTTTATTATTATATATATTACAAATATTGTCTTTTTATATATTTAATAATACAATATATATTGTTTATGATTTTAATTATTGGTGATTTACTATTTTTGCTTTTAAATAATTTAATAAAAATGCTTAATATTATTAAAATAATTGGTATTTTTTGTAGTTTATATAAGTTTTATATGTTTTTTTAATATAGATTATAGTTTTTTAGTTAAAATAAAAACAAATTATTATTTTAATTAACTTAAATAACTGGTTATATAAAAAAAATATAATTTATGTTTAATATAGACTATTTAGTTTAGTATAAAGTATCAAATTGTATTTAAATCTTATTTATTAAATAACAAAAAAATAATATAATTTTAAAATTTTAATAAAAATATTAAATAAATTAATAAATTATTACTTGATAAAAAAATAAAATTTTTAAAATTTGTAAACTATTTTTGCAAAAAAACCAACTAAAATAATAATATTTTATTTTTATTACAAAAACAAATTTATTATTAACAAAAATAAAAACTTGAATTATTAAAATATTATCAAACTTAATTATAAACTTTATTAATTAATAATATTAAAAAAATAATTATAAAAAATTATAAAAATTTTTGTAATCTTAAAAATAACAAAAAAAAATTAATAGCTTAATTTTAATAATAATTAAAAAATAAATTTAATGCAAAAACACAAATTTTTATTTTATTAATTTTATTTTATAATTAGATAATAAAATAATATAATTAATTTATTATAATAATTAATTTTAATTTATTATATTTAAATAATACAATTAAATATATATAAAATATATAAAAGCTCTTTTTTTTTTTAATTTTATAACCATAACCAAAACAAAAAGTAGTTTTTTATTTTTTTTATAGTAAATAATAAAATTTTAACAAAAAAAAGTCTTTTTATTTTTTTTATTTATTTATTTATTTAACGAGTAAAGTCCAAATACTGCCTAGCACAATATATCATGTAAATGATCTAAACTAAGTGTGAATTATGCACTTTCTACACATAACCAGCTATTCAGACCAATCAGAACAATACTAAACATCTATATAAACAGAAACCACTTTATTTATACCTAAAAAAAACAAACAGAGTTTACAAAATTTGAAACCAATCCCAATTGTCTCAGCAATACTCAATAATCTGGCCATATCAGTTGAAAGTACTGAAGAAAGCCCAGAAATTGAGAGAGAAACAGACCCATCATGTGGAATGAGCCCATTTTTTTCCATAAATGCTTGATGCTTGGCATAAACCAATTAAATATCCTTCTAGAATACAAAACTAAACTTGCACATAAAGACTACAATATTCTAACTTGCTATCTTAAAGTCTGTAAAAATGGAAACAGATTCATGAAACCAATTCTTGAAGACAAAACTTTTACATAAAACAATATTGACCAAAATGCTAAAGACACATGTAAACAATAGCTGTAAAATACCCAAAGAGGAATGAATTAGACTGAAGTACACTCCCCAAGCAGATGCATGAATGTCCAAAAATTGAGCATAACCAGCAGCATCAAACAAACAAGAAAAAACATGGTTTAAGACTTTGATATTATCACAGAACAAATACATTACACTAGAGTAATGTTTATTATAAAACCATTTACACATAGCAACAGAGAGCTGATGATACAAGATCTTCATAAAATATGTCTAGAAGCCAGCAGTCTGCTTGCTAGTGAAACCAGCAGTCATGTGAGAGTCTGGATGTCACATCAGAGATGACCTGAGCTAGTCAATATCTGCATGCAAACAGTTTATCACCACCTAAAAACCAGAACCAACTTCTTAATGCACACAATAAACAGACTGAAAAACATCCTGAACAAAATGCTTAGAATTATCAAAAATAGCCACACTATTGACTCTAAGATAGCATTCATTGATTAAGTAAGGCAGATGCCAATTAGAGAGAGCAACAGTTCTGGCCAACTCATCAGCATGCTCATTGCCTAGAACATCCGAGTGATCTTTAATCTTATGCCAATTAATATTCAAATTCTTGTGATAAATAACACTAACAATGTAGCAGCATTCAATCCAGCAATAATTCCTGAAATCTGGGTGGACCAATTCCAACTCTGACTTGTATGCATCCAAAGCAGCTTGACTGTTCAAAAACAAGTCGACTGAGTAAGAAAAAAAGACACACTCAAGAGCCAAAGCAATAGCCTACAATTCTGCCATAGTAAAAGACATTAAACTAAACACTTCTATATTCAAACTCATACTTATGTTCTCAAAGAAAACAGCAGCTCCAGCTTTTATATCAAGAGTCCTTAAACTGCTCAACAATCTATCCATATAAACAGAAAATCAATCAATACCAGTACACAACAAGCCATCATTAATGATGCCAAACTTACAAGACTGCAAAACATCTGTAAAGTCACAAATGTTCAAAAACAAAGAACAGACAGGCAGAAAAGATACACCATCAAGAAACCAAACAGAAAGCTCAAACCAGATAGGACCCAGACTATATGAGTCCAACCATTTCTATTGTTTGAAGGTTTTCCAATCAAAAACAGCCCCACTCCAGTTATGTGGTTGGTTTATGAAGGCAATTTCATAATGCTGAAGTGAAGAGACATATCTAAGATAGTTTGGTTCACCAAGAACAAGAGACTTAGGAGTTCCACTTCGATGATGAAAAGCATTGGTCAGAGAGTTACCTAAAGACAAAATCTTTTTATTGTTAAAACAATTAAACAAAATATTTTGATAATATTCTTCTTAAATATTAATAATAAAAAACTGTTTTTGATAATTTTTAAAATATTTTTTTTATTTTTAATTAATAATTTTTTTCTAATTAAAGTTTTTTTAAAAAATATACTTAGGTCAATCTTAATATTATTTTTACTTTTTGTAAAAGCTTTAAAGTTTTTAATAATAAGTTTGTTAACAAATTAGTTTTTTTTGTTTTTATTATTAATACTATTACTATTTTACAAATAGTTAAAAATATTAAAGACTTAAAAAAACAATAATAGTTACTTGTATTTACTATTATTATATTAAATTTTTTTGTAATTTTAAATAAAATCTTGAAAAAATTTTTTTTAATAACAATCAGTTTTTTTTTAATATAAGTAATAACAATAATAATATGTTTTTTAAGATAAATTAAGATTAATTATTGATTATATTGTTATATATAATGTTTTAATAAATTATTATTGATTTTAAAAACAAATTAATTTATTAAATTATTTGATTTTAAAAATTAAACTAATTAAATAGAAACTAAAACAGTCTTTTCTTTTTTGTTTTTTAATATTACTATTAATAATATTTAAAAAACAATTTTCAATCATTAAAAATTTTTTGGATAAATAATTTTTATTTTAATATCTGGTATTATATTTAAGATTAAATTAATTATAGTTAGTTTTTTGTTTAAGTTACTATTTAGATTTGTTAAATTTAAGTTAGTTTCTAAAAACAATATTAAGTTATTCTATATAAATTTTGATTTTAAGTTTTTTTTGGTTGCTATTACTAATATTGTTTTTTTTTTTTTATTTCATTTTACAAGTGAAGTCCAAACACTACCTAGAGCTATACATCAAGGAAATGATCTATACTAGGTGTGAATCATGCATTGTCTATACGTGATCAGCCACTCGGACCGATCAGAACAATACTACACAGATATATGAACTGAAACTGAACTGCCTATACCAGAAAAAAATAAACATGGTTTATGAAAACCGAAACAAATGTCCACAGCCTCAGCAATGCCAAGCAGCTTGACAACACCAGCAAAAATTCCTGAAACCAAACCAGAGACTGAAACAGGTGTTGAACCATCCAATGGAATCAACTTGGCCTTCTCCATGTAAGCATGATGCTTAGCACGAACCATCCAAACACCATCCCTAAAGGCAAGACTAAGAGAGCGCACAAACTTAACCACCTCCAATCCCGCAATTTTGGGATCACAGAACATAGAAACAGCCTTGCAAAACCAATTATTAAACACAAAACCCTTGCATAGAACCACAAACACAGGAAAATCAGAAGCACAAGATGACAAAAGCTGCATTACAACTGACGAAAAGAGTGACAAACCAGTAAGAGCCTTCCAAGAAGCCACATGAGACTCCAAAATCCAACTATGAGCAGAATTGTCGACCTTACAAAAGAACACATGGTCTGAAGACTCCACATCACCACAATATAAACACAGCACACTAGGGTAGCATTTATTATAAAGACACTTCTTTACAACAACAGGCAACTGGTGATGCAGAGCCTTCATGAAATAGGTACGAGCATTAGCCAAAAGTCTGCTAGTAGAACTGGTGGCCATGTGCAAGTCAGGATGCCAGACCAAAGAAAAGCGGAACCAGTCAACATTAAAAAGCAAATCATTCCTTAAAAACTTAGCACCAGAACCAACTTTCTAGTGTGCACGACAAATCGATTGGCAAATATCACAAACAAAGTGTTTCAAATTGCCCGAAACCACACCACCGTCAGCCACCAGAAAGTGTTCATCCAAGTAAGGATGCAGATGCCAACTGGAAAGAGAGGCAATACCAGCAATCTCATCAGCATGTTCATTACCAGAAACACCAGAGTAACTTTTGACTTTGTGCCAACAAACTCTCAAATTTTTACTATGAATAACATTAGTGATATGCTGACACTTGACCCAACACTGATTGCGAAAGTCAGGACACACAAGATTCAATTCTGACACACAAGCACTCAAAGCTGACTGACTATCAAAAAACATGCAAACGGAACAGAACGACGGAACACACTCCATGGCCAATGCAATAGCCTGTAATTCCACAAGGGTGGATGACATCAAGTCCGATACACCAACCCCCAAACCCAAACCAATGTCCTCAAAAAAAACAGCAGTACCAGCTCTACATTTAGTAGTACCCAAACTTCCCAAAGATCCGTCCGTGTAAACAGACAAGCTACCAGAAATGACTTGAGAAAGACAACCACAAACAGAAGCATAATCAGCAGAACCAAGAATATCTTGATGAACAGCACTATTTGAGACAACCCGATCATTAGAAGGGAGAGAAGCACTATTGAGAAATGCAGTAGCAAGCCTGAACCATTCTGAAACGGGGCCACAGGGGTCCAGCCTCTTCCAACGCTTGAAGGTATACCAGTCAAAGATGGCACCATGACAATCACGAAGTTGATCTACAAAGGCAACACCAAACCATCGGAGAGAAAAAAGAAACTTGGAAAACTTAGATTCACCTAAAACAGTAGACATAGGTGCACTGTCACTAGACCGAAAAGACCCAACAAAAGATCCACCCAAAAACAAATTGCAGTCAAGAAGAATACAGACCAATTCTGCTAAAAAGTTGTTGGAAGCACTGATATTAACACAAACAGAAGAATTTAATGAATGAATAGGATGCCAACACCGAACTTGCAAGTCATAAGACCTGTGAGAAAATAAGCGACCCAAGATCCCACTAGAGTTCACAAAACTGACAAGAGAGGCCATCTTACACTCAGACTGTACCTGTGAGAAAGATTTCAAACCATAAAATGAAAGGTGGTGTAGCGTATCACTGGGAAAATCAAGTGGAAGACCAGATTTAAGCTTCAAGCCCTTGCGAATCAGAGCATCCCACTTGGCACAAACACCAACTGATATAAAACTAAATTGTGTCCGATAACTGATTATGGACTAGAAAACCGCCAACACCAAGTATAAGAATTGTTTATCTGAAACAGCCTTCCTCAGAACCAAATTGACAAAAAAGCGAATGTCCAAATGTGCCTTAGTCAAACTTGACTTCGAAAGACCCTCAGTTGAAAGAAAAATACCCAGATATCGATGAGATTCCCCCTTTTTGGCAATGGAAATGGGAGAGCCGCTAATGGAAAGGGAGGGACTGCTGACTCTGCTATTAAAGGGAATGGCGACTGTTTTGGCATTGTTGATAGAGATATCATTGATCCGAAAGAATTCACTGGCAACATTGAGAATGTGCTGAGTAGCAGCTTGACTGTTACCAATCCAAATTGTATCATTGACAAAAGCACCAGTGGCAAAAAAGGAAGAACATCCAGCCTGAGTCTCAGCATGCCCATTTTTAGAAATAAAGTACAAATTAAGCCTATATCCACACACACTCTCCTGACGTTTGACTTCACACAACAAAGGATCATAGAAGATGTGCCACAGAAGAAGGGAAAAAACTTCACCCTGATCTAAGCTATCATATACACAATAACCACCAGTCAAACCAAAATCCGTCATCATCTAATTAGTGCGACTCTTATGTATGCTACCAAAGAACCAAATAAACTTGCTGCACATCTTAATCCTGACCAGGCTTTTCTCAAGATGCTCCCAGCCAACTGAATTGTAAGCCTTTTTTATATCCTATAATACCAGCCAGAGTTCACGGTCCTTTTCCAGAGCATCCTCAATTACCAAACCAATTGCAAAAATGGGAGACTGAGTAGTCATATCCTTCAAAACCAAGAAATTATCCCCATGAAGAACATCGAAAGTACTGCATGCAGCAGAAATCCTATTAGAAAGAACCTTGGAAAGAATCTTACGAGCTGTTTTGATCAAAGCAATAGGATATGTGTTCGTCAGAACACCTTCCCATTCATAAGGCTTGGGAATCATCGAAACCCAGGCCTTTTTCCATGGGCCAGGCACTGATTCACCAGCCAAGCAAGAGTTCAAAAGCACCAATAACATTTCCAAGACAGACTTATCACAATGTTTCCAAAGCTTATTTGATATACCCGACAGACCAGCAGTTTTGCCATCAGGAAGGACAGAAACCATCTCAAACAACTCGTCAAAACCAATCAGACACATTATTCCTGAGAAAGCCTCATCAAAAACATACTCTAAAGGCTGATATTGGTGACACCATTCGCTTGACATATTGTTGACCACCCGACGCTTCCTAGTCCACTCCTCCATAATCACGTTCATCTTGCTCTTAACCTGATCAGACTCCAAAACCAGCTCACTATCAACAACCAAGTGGTCAAGCATCACCTTACGAAATGGGCACTCCAGCACACTCTTTATTGTATGACTTTTATCGACCTCAAAGTTCTCCATCCTCTTATCTATGGCTGATCTAATGTTGGCCTCCTTGGCAATCTAAGACTCAACGAGCTTGGATGCACGATATGATTTCTAAGCACTCGAGAGAGCAGAAAAGACATGACCAGAGTCTATACCAGAATCCATCAGATCCTAAATGACTAAAGCCTTAACACTGTCCAGCAAAGCCCAACAATTCATGAAAGAAAAAAAACCAACAATATCTCCCTTACGTGACACCTTAAAAATTTTAGAAACCAAAAGCTCCAATTTGTGAAACTTCGAAGATTTCTTGGAGAAAGATCTATCAAAGTTCTTAAACCATTTTTTTTTGAAAATACCATCTGCTGAAAGCACCATGATCTTGTGAATGATGGCCCACATTACATCCAAATTGGAGAATCTCACAGCAGTGGCAAACTTATCTGAGAACATTGCTGTGTTGGCCAAAGTGGCACTCCTGAAATTGTCCCATCTACTCTCATCAGCACCCCTAATGTTAAACTTCCATCGATTTCTATTCACCTGCCTACAAAGAGAATTCAAATGCACATCCAAAAGCCCACCCAAACCCACGGACATGCAAACCACTTGATGATCAATATCAAAATACTCACTAACATCTAAAATGTCTCGGTTCACTATTGCATTGACCAAATTTGACAAAACAAACACGTAATCAATAGTCTTGACAACACCCCTTGAATTTTTCCAGGTAAGACACTTAGCCAATGAATTCCCCACCAGAGAATTGACCAAACCCAAATCCAAACACTTCTTAAAACTAGCACACCTGCGAGAGCCATCTTCATTGAAATCACCACCCAAAACAACAAAAGAAGACTCGTTCACAGCCCCAGCTATCAGAGAATTGACCTTACTGGCTTGAGAGAAACGTGTTGCCAGAGAAGCACCAGCATAAAGCCCCAAAATTGATACTGAAAGTTTGTTCTTAAAAAGCATCTTAATTGAGAGTAGCCGACCAGGCACCTCAGAAATCTTACACACATGGCGGGCCAGAGAATCGTTCACAACAATAGTTACACCCAAACCCAGATTGCCAGAATCTTGATCTGAAGTAAAGACCCGAACACCATTAAACTTAGTTGCAATCCATAGATGGATCTTGCCCTTCAGTTTGGTCTCAGTAACGATAGAAATCAAATTGTTCATATCCTTGTGCCAACAAATAATATCTTCCTGTTTTGCAGGATTGTTCATACCTCTTATATTACACGTGGCAATCTTCCAAATTAAATGAGTCATTGAGAAGACAGGAGAACTGACAAACCCGAACCAGAGCACAGAATGTTTAACTTATTCAAAACTGAACCAATTGAGACCTCCAAAGCAATCAATTTTGTTTCTAAACCACTCACTTTGGCAGTGAAAACTTTGGAACTACTAGAGCTGAGCTTAACAACAGCATCATGAATAACAGACAGAGGAGTACCAGGCAAGACCAAAGCAGTATCCAAAATCATATCAGAAATCACATCAGAAGACAAAGTTTCAGAAACAACAGGAAGAAGGCTCAGAGAAGGGGTCACCACAGGAACCAAATCTATGGATTCTAGTCTAACCAAAATGCCAGAAATGTGGTCAGTTAAAAGCTCCAAAGAGCACTCCAAAATCGCCAGCCAGTCATTCAAATAAGAAACGGTAGGAGAGACAGTCGCCATTGAAGAAGGAACCAAACCAGAATGCAAACCAGTACCAACCAAATCAGAGGAAATCATATGAGAAGGAGAGCCACCAACAACTTGGGCCCATGTTTTACCACCAAATGAGACTGGACGAGTGACAGAAGCTGACTTCTTCTTATATATTCCTGCTAGACAAATCCAATCTTGTTCAGAAACCACCCTTCTTCCTCGAACACCAGAATACTCACCTAAGGAACAGTTGACCATAACATGACTGAATTGTTTACAACGAGTACAACTGGCCAAAGAGAGACCAGCCCAATACAAATTCACATTTTTGAAAACTGGAACGGTACCAATAGCAGCCAACTTGGATGCCTTATTACCAAAACAAATTACAGCGCATCTATCACGAACATATGAATTAGGATTACAGCCAATATAACAAGTCTTCCCACCATATGATTCCAACAAACTAGAGAGGTCATGAGCATTGATGCCAACTAAAAGAGTGTAAAGCAATGCCCGATGCTGATCTCTAGATACCCATGTTTGTTTATCAATATTTGCCTTTGCCACGTGAACAGAATTCTTTCCCATGAGCACAGACCATCTAGCTGTGACCAAATCAGCCATCTCAGATGATTCATATTCCACTAGGGCCTTTTACCAAAGACCAATAAGCTGTACTTTGATTGAAATAATTTTGCCAAACTTGGAGAACACTGCCTCAATCACCAATTTGGGAAGATCCACTGGGATTTCCTTGATGATCACTCTCCGATCTGAACGGCTGTTTACTTTTCTTAGATCATTATTCACCAAAATTTTTTCACTGATTGCCATTTCCCTTGCTTTAATCAAACTTTTTTCAGATGTAAATGATGATCTTATTATTCCTGGAAATTTTGAGGGAGTCGAAGCTCCCCCAAATCTATCAATTCGATAAAAGATTTTTTTTACAGCCATTAATTTGTCAACATTTGTCTTCCCAGGCACTGCTGAAATCTTAATATCCAAGGTGAACGATTTAACTGGTTCAAAATTCTTATTATCCGTGACACGTGACTCAACTGCCAGCAAGCGCTTGGAACCAGAGAATTTCGGGAATAGAAGTACCATGGCATCTTTATCATCACTCATTTTGTCAAAAGCAGGAGGTTTCGGTGGTTGGCCCAGCACATAAGTCACAGTCCTTGTCATCCTCAGAGTGGTATCGTTTGTCATATTGTTAGTATTCAAGACATTCGAATCCATGTAACTTGTTTCCTCTGCAACCATGTTCTTTAAGTTTTCCATATCCGAGATCTCGCTAACACTATTACTATCGCTTTCTATGTCACTGCCCCAGGACTTTTTGCGTTCCACCCCGTCAGCACCCAAGACGCCTACAGAGAGAGGACCAGCCGACGAATCCACCATCCTCCCAGCAGCTTCAGGCTTTCTTGGCTTCTTGTACGACACACCGCGATAGTAGACACCCTCAACACACTTCTTGCTTCTAACACCAGACTGGGTCCCCAATCCAGTCAAACCAGACCCAGAACCACCAACAAAAGAGCTTGTCGGTTCCATAGCAGTGAACAAAGGGGTATTGAAAGAAATAACGAAAAAAATAATAAGGGAAAAGGGAAAAGGGAAGCGTATTTTTCTGGCTACTCAATGCTCTTGTTGTGACCAGGGGATCAACAAAAGAAAGAAAAAAAATTTAATATTGTTATTAGTGTTTTTTTTTTTTAATCATATTTAAGATTGTAAAATTTTTTGTAGTGGCTTTTGGTTCTTTTTTTTTCTATTTTTGTTGTATTTTATAATATTTTTTTTAATATTTTTTTTAATAATAACAAAAATAATTTTAGTGTTTTTGGTATTGTTATTTCTGTTAAATTAAAGTTTATTGGTTTATAATAATATATTATTATTATTTTTAAGAACTTTTTTTGTTGTCACTATTTTTGTTTACTAGTTTATACTAATTAAAAAAAAACAATATTAAAATTTTTTTTCTTTTTAACTAAAAAAAATTTATTATTTTATTTTTTTTTATTAGAGTTTTATGAGTACAGCCCAATCACTATCTAAATACATATAATCAAACAAGATCATAAATTAAACATGGCTCATGCTCTTTCTATACGTGACTGGTCACTCGGGCCAATTAAGGCAGCACTACACACTTATAGGAACCACTACAGGAAAATGACTAAGAAAGCCAAAACCCAAACTAGCTAAATGAAGATACAAACCAAAACACACATGAATGCCCAACCTGATACTAAAGCTATGGATGACCTTGGCAGGCCGAGAAAGGGACAAACCAGCAACTGAAAGAATGACTGACTCATTACAGGACAGAATATTATTTTTCTTATAAAATGATTTCAGTTTAGCCACAGGCAACCAAATATTGGACCAGTGACCCTTGGCGATACTATGAACCAACCTGATGATTGAATTACCACCAGCTTTAGACCCAAAACACCAGAAAGCATCAGCCACCCAATCCTTTAAAACAAACTTTTTGGCCAGTAGATGACACAGCATTACATAGCGAATAGGCAATCACACCATCAACAGCAGAAGCACCCATCAACACACTCCAATTAGCACGAGCAGCCAACAACAAATCTTTTTTGGCATTGTTATCATGAGTGCATAGAAACATGTAATCAGAATTTTTGGTCATACCACATCTAATGCACAGCACACTAAGATGCTTTGGATCATAAAGCCTCTTTTTCATGGTGACTGGCAGGCAATGGTGCAAAGCCTTCAACAAATAGGAATACAGAAAAGCCAAAAACAAACTGGTAAAGTCTAAACAAATCTTGCCATCAGGTTGCCAAACACCAAAGGACTTGTCCATATCAATATTGGCAAAAGCACCTATCCCAATAACACCACTCACACACTTAGACTCCCATCTGACATAATTAATTGAATCAAACAAAATCTTAATAAAGTAATGTGCATTTCCAGAAACAGGTTTATTCTCAACACAAAGGAAGCAGTACGGCACATTGAGAGACAACAAAAATTTAAAACAAACTGTTGTATCAGCATAAAAATCAGCTCATTCATTCCCAACAACCCCCAAATGTTTTTTAACCTTTCTCTATATGACTGACAAGTTTTTACTTAAAATGGAATGACGAATATGTTCTTTCTTGATCCAGCATTTGTGACAAAAATCAGGGCCAGATGCACTCAAACTAAAATCACACGTTACCAGCAAAGCTTGATTGTTAGTTGACAAAATAACAGCACTAGAGGCAGGCACACACTCCAAAACCAAAGCGATAGCATACAGCTCAACCAATGTTGATGACAACAAGCCATGAACATGCATACTAATACTAACATCAGCATCTGGAAAATAGGTGGCAGTGCCACCACATGCATTAACGGAGCCAAAACCCTTGACAGAACTGTCAGTGTAGACCTCAACAGGATTGCTTCCAGAAGTGATCAAATGCCCAGCAACAAAACCAACATCACAAAAAGAGTTCACTTAAGTCAAGTGTGATGCCAGAGCTCCACCCAAAATACCACCCTCAACAAAATTGGCAAGCAACATGAACCATACAGAGACTGGATCTCTCAGGTCAAGTCTCTTCCATTTGCAAAAAGCACACCAACTGAAACATACACCATAACAATTCAACATTTGGGCAGTAAAAATAAAACCATAAAATTTGAGCAATTTCACCATATTTAGGTACCCATCCAGGCCCAGCATATCCAAGATAGGCATGCTGATTCCAGCACAAAAAACATTGAGAAAAGTACCACTCAAGAACAGGTTGTATAACATGAGAGCACACATAGCACCAGCCAGAAAACAGTTCATAGACAAAATGGGTAGCCGGACTAGAAAAAAGAGAGGATGCTGGAGCATCCAACTGGCCAATTGCAAGTCCATCATCCTGTGATCAAAAAATCTGCTAAGAATTCTGCCAACGTTAGAAAAATTTACCAGGTTGGCCATCAGGTTTTCAGTGAGCACTTGCTCAAAGATCCTCAGGCCATAAAACTCAGGATGATGCAAAGCTTTATTAGAAAAGTTCTTAGGCAGATTAGTCTTTAGCTTAAAAACTTTTCATAACAAACTGTCCCATTTATCACATATACTCTTTGACACAAAGCTGAACTGAAGTCGGTATTCAATGATAGGTTGTAAAACAACAGAAACCAGATATAAGAACTGCTTTTTGGTAATAGCTTTCCTCAAAATCACATTCAAAAAAAACCTCACATCATTATAGGCTTTAGTTAAACTAGGCTTGGTTAAACCATTAGTCGACAAAAAAATCTCTAAGTATCTATGAGGCTCACCTTTCTTGGCCACTGAAATCCTCAAACCACTAATATGCAAAACAGCCTCACAAATGCCCTGATTGATAAGAATAGCAACCGTTTTTTCAGTGTTTATAGAGATATCATTGAAAGAAAAAAACTCACTGACAATGTCAAGGATCTGCTGAGTAGCTGTCAAACAGTTCTCAATCCAGATTGTGTCATCAACAAAGGCACCTGCAGTGAAAAAAGATGTCAAAGCATTTCTAAGATCAGGTTTTTCAGATCTAGTATGAAACTTAGAGCATATCCTGTAGCCATACAATTGTTCATGTTTTTTGACCTCACAGAGCAGTGAATCATAAAAGATCCTCCACAGTAGCAGTGAAAACATCTCCCCTTGATCCAGGCCATCATGCACAACATAGTCATTAGTCAAGCCAAAATCTGTCATAACCCAATTGATCCTATTGTTGTGTATACTTCCAAAAAATTTTATAAAGTGGGAACACATTTTGATTCTGACTAGACTACTGAGCAAATGAGACCAACCAACAGAGTTATAGGCTTTGTGCATATCCTAAAGAACCAGCCACAACTCCCTGTTCTTTTCCAAAGCATCCACAACAACCAAACCAATAGCGAAGATGGGAGTTTGTGTGGAAGTGCCTCTCAGAACCAAAAAATTATCACCATGTAAAATGTCAAAATTGCTGCAAGCTAAGAAGATTCTGTTAGAAAAAATCTTAGACAAGATCTTCCAGGCTGTCTCAATTAAAGTTATAGATCTAGTGTTGGTTAAAACACCCTCCTAATCATAAGACTTAGGAATTATGAAGACTCAGGATCTTCGCCAAAGGTTGGGAACCATCACAGTCGCCAAACACACATTAAAAACCCACAAAAGACCATCAAAAATAATCAGGGCACCATGTTTCTAGAGTTCATTAGGAATGCCAGAAAGTTCAGCAGTTTTCTCATCAGGCAACTCTGCAACAACCCATAAAAACTCACTCATATTAATAGTATCTATAACACCCAAGAAAGCTTTATTATTGACGCAACTTAAAGAAGCATATTGATTAGACCAGTGACCAGCACTAACACTAAAGCCCAAGCACTTTCTTGTCCAACCTTCCATAATTGTGTCAATAGAAGTCTTAATCTCCAAAGGTTTCAAGATGAGCTTATCATCAACAATCAAGTAATCTAGCACAATTTTCCTAAAAAACTGATCCAAAATACTCTTAATCATCTTTCTTTTGTCCGAACAAAAATTTTCCATGCATTTCTTTACAGCATTTTTGATAGAGTTATCTCTAGCAACTTTGGACTCATAATACTTGGATTGTTGATATCTCCTTTTGACAACTGAGATGTGATACAGAACATCCATAGCCACAATTCTATCATCAATCATAAAGCAGATCTTAAAAGCTTTCTCCTCATCAATAAACATTCAAATGTCAACCAAGTGGTCAGCCACCGAATGTAAACCCAAGCTCAGATTTTTGGTAATCTTGGACATTAGCAATTCCAACCTGTAGAACCTTGATGAAAGTTTATTCCTTATATAATTAAACTCATTAAACCAAAGCCTGGAGAAGGTAGCATCAGCAGAATCCACCACCGCCTCTTTGAGAATCTCCCACATTGCATTCAAATCACTACTATGTTTCATATCAGCAAACTCCACCATCCTGATCATAAATTTTTTTGAGAAACATTTCTTAAAATGATTCCATTTAACATCATCCACACTCTTCAATTTGAACTTCCACTGATCTCTATTAGCCTGTTTGTGTACACTACTTATGTGAATATGCAGAAGACTGCCCAAACCAACAGAAACCAAAACAGCCAAGTGATTGGTATCAAAAAATTCAGACACAAATTCAACTTTGCGCCCAGCCATGACTGACAACAGACACTCACTAAAAAAATGTAATCAATAACTTTGGTCACATCCCTTGAGTTACTCCAAGTGGGCACCCCAACCAAGGAGTGACTACCAAAAAAATTGACCAGACCCAAACTTGAACAGAAACCAAAGCTTGCACTCTTTTTTTTGGACCCATCCTTATTGAAATTACCACCTAAAACAACAAAACTACTGGTATTGACCACATAAGCCAAGAAGAAATTGATGACAGAAGCAAGACCAAATCTAATACCAAAAGAGGCACCAGCATACAAACCAACAATCAAAACAGAAATCTTGCCTTTAAAAAAGAGATAAACAGAAATAACATGACCAGGAACTTTTTCCACTTTAGAGACATGCCAAGCCAGAGAATTGTTCATAATAATAGCTATCCCAGTCTCCAGAAAACCTTCGTCAAAACCAGAAGTAAAAATTTGCACCCCATTAAATTTGTCCTTGATCCAAGGCCTAATACTCAATCTTAGCTTTGTTTCCATGATTATTGAAACCATTGTTACCAGACGAAATTAGAGATATTATTTAATATGAAATTATCTTATAATTTCTATCATTAATTAGCATATTATCATTTCAAATTATCACTTATTACATTAGCAAAAATGTCCAAAATTATCAATTAATTAATAACCCAATTTGTACACAACACAAATGTAACCTAATTGTAATGATCAATCATGCAATACCCCAAACTATATAATATTTAAAAGTTCACCAAAATTTGTAGAAATTTGTCAAAATAATTGATAGTTTACCGAAATATCTAATAGTTCGCAGAAATAACTTGTAGTTTGCCAAAATGTATTTTTAGTTCAGCGAAATTGTAGAAAATAGCAAAGTTCAAGTTCATAGAATAGTGTTACAACAAGTTGTATAAAAGAAGGACTTCTCTCTTTGAGAAAATGTATCTTACTTTAGATTTATCTCTTAAAACCATTCCTATATACACAAAAAAAAATAAATATCAAATAATTCAAAAAACCAAATTTTTTAATTATTGTACTTGGAAAATCTCCAAAACCCAACTAACATTTTGAAATTGATTAGCTACCAATTTCAATAAACTGTTAGTGACTCCAGGCCTGGATAGAAAACGTTTCTCTTGACAGAATTCTATTTCTTTTACATTTCTTTTATTTTTCTTTTATTTTCTTATTACAATCATTAGAGTAGCCTACAGATGAGATTCCTGTAGAAGAGTTGACTTTCACAGCAAAGTAACTACACATTTTTAGTGAGCTTCTAGACAAGCAATTTCTGGGAAAGAGTTGACATTTACTACAACATAACTATACAAAGTAACTGGCATGAAATTGGCCATTCCACTTATAAGTCCAGCAGTTCAAATTATAAAAGATAATTTGAAGATAAAATTCAGTTACTGGAGGTTCAACCACATCCAGAAAACGTGAATTTACAGCAAACAAGCATCAACAACATTTAAGAAAAGAGACCCAAAAACCTCTGGTAACATTTGGTGCTCTCCCACAGAAATAACACAGCAACAACAAAATTCAAAGTGGCAATCACACCAGACACAACAACTCTAGAGTATTACCAATCAATTTACATCTACTGTAAGCAAAGATTCAACATTCCAGACGGAATTGAAGTTGTCAAGAAATCAGTATACCAATACATTGAAAACCACATCAACAATTATTTTTTTGGAAATTACAATATCTCAGAAGTTAAAAGCAACTTTTACAATAATTTAGTACACTATTTATAGTTGGGAACTGAAGACCTTAACAGTGAAACACTTGCCACTTACTTTTACGAACTTAATTTTAACATTATCAAATACTGTGAAGAAACATATCCAGTACAGTCTTAATACTTTATTGATTTTGAATCAAAAACAGAAACAAGCAACAAAGGCAAAAACAAATTGAAGCAATACTCAAAAACCACCCCAAATACTCCAATACTACCAAAAACAACTGCCAACCATTTACAAACACCTGAACAAGGAACCAGTTCAAAACTTCTATTTACTATCACACCTTTTCCAGCTTCACTTGCACAAGCACAAACGCCTAATTCACCCTTGAATTAATTTGCAAGACCAGAAGATTTTACATCACTCAAAAGTCCCATCAGACAACAAGAACTTCTTTAAACTAGTTCCAATCTCCTTGACTTTCTAGCTGAAAATCAAAGTAAACACTCTGAGACAGCAGTGAATGAAGAAAATGAACCTGAAATATCTGAAGAAAAATCAATAGACAGTAAAAACGAAGAAGACGAAATGACAACATACATCGCAAAAATCCCTGAATTTAATGGAGAAGACATTGAAACCAGTCTCCAAGAATGGCTCGACCAAGTTACTAAAGCTGGAGATGCAAATGGATGGAATGCTGCCAGAATGTTAAGAACAATTCCCTACTTTCTCAAAAGAACAGCAGGAGAATGGTTTGAAAACTTGGCCGCCCCATTTAATGATTGGAACACTTTCAAAGCAGCCTTCCTTAAACAGTTCACCAACAATAATACCTCTATCATCCTTCGCAATTGTTTTTGAAATATCAAACAAGAACCCTCCGAATCTGTTATGACTTATATTGGGAAATTCAACAAATTTCTCAGATGAATTTGCCAACTTGAAACAAACAATTATTATTCCAATGCTCAAATCTTGGATCAATTTATTGCTGGTCTAAAAGATAAACTAATTAAAAAGGTTCGCCCACATGCACCAAAAGATTTAAACTTTACCATACAGCATGTAAAAAGATACAAAATGGCCATGGAAGAAGCCAATCACACAAAACTTGTAAATTTGGCAATTGGAGAAACCAGCTCAGCAGCTGAGGAAAAAATTGACCAACTCACAAAGAAGGTTGAAAACTATTTCACTAATCAACAACAACAGCAACCCCAAAGATATCAACCACTCCAAAGACGAAATCAAAATAACTTTGGACCACTTTCCAATAACCAGCTTCAGAATTGCCATTACTGTGGAATCTTTGGCCACTGGAAAAGAGATTGCAGAAAGCTACAATGAGACCAACAAAATAGGAGTAATCAACATTACCCTCCACCACAGCAATCTTATTATCAACTACCATTACCAGCTTACTATTCACCAAGACCCCAATACCAAAATAACTATTATTAGCCCACCCCACAGCCAATCTAATAGCAATACCAACAACCACCCACACAACATTATCAAGTACCTGCTCAAAGACTGAGTACACAAAGTCAATTCACACCACAAAACCAATACCAAGTAAACAACAATAGAATCAATTTGAACAACCAATTGGTTCTCCGAAATTCCACTCAACCAAAACCCAACCACTATCACACTCAACCCAGTTATTTAACAATATCAGAAGAACAGAATTTTCACCATACTGCACCCTTGGAAGGTAAAGCTACAGCACAACAACAAAATCTTTCTTATAACCACATCACTATTTCACCAGCCCGAATTGCTGAAAACGCCAATCTCTCTGATATCTTTCCTTTCGAGTTCAAAGCCAATGAATCATCATTTCTACTCAGTAATGCAGCCGCCGATGAACAAAAAGCAATTACTGCTATGTACACTGAAGCAGAAGTTGAAGAAAAGACAATTCACTTGATCCTAGACAGTGGATCCACTGGAAGCATTATTACCTACCAGTTAATGCAACAGTTAAAGAGAAATGTTGACTGACCAGCTCAAACAATAATTGTTATTGCCGATGGCATGAAAAAGACCCCAGTAGGAGAAATTGACAATTTTCCATTCACTCTTGATGGAATCACCATTCCAGTCAAAGTTCTTGTAATGAATGCACTCCAGTACCAAGCTCTTGTCAGAAATGATTGGCTTTAAAAAGCCAATGCTAATCTGAATTGGGAAACACAAGAGTTAACAATCTCCTATCAAGGACAACACGCCTGGGTATCTGCCACTTGTGGTACATTCAACAAACGCTCTGAAAAAATCCCAGCTTTTAAATTCGAACTGGAAGAGGAAAAACCCCTCATTGAAACATTCATGGCTCTTGAATCAACATCCAACTGGGCCGATGAAACAGAACAAGAACATTTTACCTTACACTCTGAACCCAAAACCTCTGGATGGAATATCCCTTACTCAAAACCTGAACCAAAGAAACAACACCTCTATATTCCTCTTAAATGTAAGGACTGCCACAAGAAACTATCGTCAATGGGAGCCTGCATTTTACCTGAAAAAAAATATGAAAATCATACTTGTTATTACTGCAAGGCTTGCCACAGAGAATAATGGGGCCATCTAATAAAAAGAAGCAGAAAATGGGATAACACCCCTTGTTTGACTTGTGGAGATATGCTACCAGAAGAATACAATTAGATTGATGTAGCCATGAAAGGAGGAGTCTGCAATCAAACCTGCCAATATGCTTTATCAATTTCAGAAAAAGTAAAAAGAGGAACACCTTTTAATACAGCATACAACAGTGCTCTCAACAAACTTTATCACTACCCTCATAATGCCGAGATGATTTTCGACCTAGCAATCACATTAATTAATGGAGCTACTAAAGAAGATGTTAGTCAAATAAAGGAAGCAGAATACATTGAATACACTATGGAATTAGCTAGATTCAATTACGAAAATGAAGTAGAAGTCTACTACCAAATTGCAAGTCACATCTACCCAACCCAAGAAGCTCAAATTCAACAATTAGAGTAAATGAACATTAGGCTATGTGAAGAATGCATTATGCCTTGTAATAAACAGTGGTGTCCTGAATGCTATGCTCTTAGTATCCTCTTGCCCAGTGAAAATAATGAGAACAAAATTGAATTAGGAGAACCTGAAGCAATGGAAGAAATTGAAACAACACCCATCTACCTTATTGAAAATCAGCCTGTCTTACAACTTAAATACTTCAACAACAATGGACAAGGAATGAAACCCAAAAAAGCACACGAAATTGATACTGGATATAACCTAAAATATCCAGGCAAGGATACTCTTGTTTTCAAACCCAAATCTCTCACAAAAATCAACCTTAAAATTGCACTCAAAATCCTGCTAGGAGCAATGGTTCAAATCACCTCCTGGTCCTCTCTGGCAAGCAAAGGAATCAATGTCAGAGGAGGAATAATCAATGCTGAATATACTGGAGACATTACAGTAATGCTTCAAAATAAAACTGACAAACCATTCAAGATCAAACATGCTGAAAAAATTGCCCAAGCTATTTACCTACCCCTAATCAACATTTCAAGTTTGCAAGTCAATCAAAGAGAACAATTAGGAAAAAGCAATAGAGGAACCCAAGGTTTTGGTTCAACTGGACGATTCACAGTTTCAGTTAATATAGCTCTTAACACACAGAACAAATCCCACCAGATTCTCAGACTTCCACAACCAATTACTATCTCACCCTTTGGAGAACATCTGGAAATCTACATCTGCCCAAAGCCAACAACCACACAACAAATTTTTGAGTCCAATGAACAAGTCTGCTTAGAACATAATATTTTGATCCCAGACATTTATATTCCAGAAGGAACAAAGAAAGTCCGAGTTACTTTTTACAACCCCAATAATTACCCCATAATTTTATTAAATAATTTAGAAATTGGAGTTATTCACAGTAATATATTTCAACAAGAAATACCCCAAACAGTTCCCGATTTCTCTGAAATTATTGGACATTTACTACCAAAAATCAACCCAAACCCCAGCTCCAAAAACTACCATGTTGTCATGGAAAAACTATCTCGAATCAACATGGGACAACTTGAACCACAACAACAAATCCAGCTCAAAGAGCTAATTGCAGAATTTGCCGATATCTTTGCTGAAAACAACAATAACTTAGAAAGAATCAATTTGGTCCAACACCAAATTTATATAGGAGATGCCAAACCAAGAAGACAACAAGCATATCGAGTTGCTCCAGAAAGCCACCAATTCATCCGAGAAGAAGTACAACAAATGCTTAACAATGGGCTCATCCAACCCTCCATAAGTTCTTGGGCTTCACTTGTAGTGCTAGTTAAAAAGAAAAATAAAAAAATCTAATTTTGTATTGACTATCGACAACTCAACAGTGTTAAAATTGGAGATGTCTACCCCCTTTCCTGGATTGATGACATGTTAGATGCCCTTGGAAAATCCAAATACTTTTCAACACTAGATTTAGAAAGCAGTTATTGGCAAGTTGCTATGGATCCCAAAAACTGCCCCAAGACAGCATTTACCACCCAAGGTGGAAATTACGAGTTCAATATAATGTCTTTCGGATTATGCAATGCACCAGCAATGTTTCAGAGATTAATGGATGTTGTGTACCAAGGACTTTTTTGGAAGTCAGTAGTCATTTATCTTGACGATACTGATGTTTATTCTCCATCATTTGAATTACACTTAAAACACCTGTGAAAAGTTTTTCAATGATTATGAAAAGCAGGACTAAAACTCAACATTGAAAAATACTACTTTGGAAAAACAAACTTGGCCTTTCTTGGGTATATCATTAGTAAAGATGGAATCAAACCAGACCCTGGAAAAATCAGCATTGTTAAAAACTTCAAAACTCCTCGAAACACTACAGAACTAAGAGAATTCATAGGATTAGCATTCTACTATCGGAAGTTTATCAAAAGATTCTCGGAAATTGCAAAACCCTTTAACCAGCTCACCACCAAAAATGTTGAATACAAATGGACTACCAAACACCAAAAAGCTTTTGAAATTCTCAAAGAAAAACTGACAACAGCTCCAATCCTCGCTTACCCAGATTTCAGCAACCAATTTCGACTAGCTACAGATGCTTCGTATACTGCCTTTGGTGTCATCTTATCATAATTAGATGATAATAGAAACGAGCGAGTAATTGCATATGCTAGCAAAACATTAAAACCAGTTGAGAAAAATTATCCTGCCACAGAACTAGAAACAGCAGCCATAATTTGGGCTCTACACCACTTCAACCTTTATCTCAGGCCTAAAAAATTTGATATTATTACTGATAATATTGGACTCAAATGGCTTCAGAACAAAAATACTCAGCTGAATGCAAAACAAACCTGATGGACAGGATTTTTAGCAAACTATCAATACATAGTACATCACAAACCAGGAAAACTCCACACCAATATTGACTGTCTCTCCAAAATGAGACAAGATTAGAAAACACAAAAACCAACACTCAAACCAACCAAAAGAGCCAACAAACAATGAATTTAGAAAACTACAACAATCTCAAACAATATTTGGAAACATTAACAATCCCAACAGATTGGTCTCCAGATGAAAAACATTGACTACAACAACAAGCCAAACAATATTTTCTACACAACAACATTATTTATCGAAATTTCAAAAACCCAAACAAACCACTCAAATTAATACAAGAACAGGAAAAAGAGACCATATTATACAACATGCACTCAGATCCTTCATCAACACACTTCGGAAAAGATGGCACCATCCAAAGAACACTAGAATACTACTTTTGGCCTTGAATGAGAAAAGACATTCACGAATATTTCAAATCTTGTGATAGTTGTTAAAGAAGAAAAGGAACACACCCTACTAAACCATTAAATCCAATCAAAGTTGGACAACCCTTTGACCGAGTTGGTATCGATTTAGTCAGACCACTATCTATCACCACTTAAGAAAACCGTTATATTGCAGTAGCTATAGACTATCTTACTAAATGGCCCAAAGCCAGAGCCATTCAATGAGCAGATGTGAAATCAGTAGCAAATTTCATCTACAAAGACATCATTTGTAGACATAGATGTCCAATTGAACTTTTATCTGATCAGGAGACACACTTTGTGAACAACCTGATACAAGAAATTTGCGAACAATTCAATGTCAAAAGACCTCTGTCTTCACTCTATTATCCACAAACAAATGGACTTGTGAAACGTTTTAACAGAACATTGTGTGAGTCATTAGCCAAAGTCTCAACCAATTTTGAGCAAGAGTGAGATATCTTTATTCCATCAGTGTTGCTAGCATACAGAACACTAAAACAAGATACCACAAAACACACACCATTTGATCTAACTTACGGAAGGACAGCAATATTACCAATTAGTTTCACAGTGGAAATATACCCAGCACAATTAATCGATGAAAACAATTTCCAAGAAATGCTTCAGTGAAGAGTCTACACTCTGCTTAGCACATTGGAAGGAAAACAATGAATAGCAGCCACCCATATTGAACACTCCCAAGCTCGACAAAAAGAATGGCATGATGACAAATTGCCTCCAGTCATCAATAAATTTAAAATCGGAAACAAAGTTCTCTTACACAAAACTAAAGCTGAAAAACAATAGAGTAAAAAATTTGAAAATAAATGGTGTTACCAGATGAAATTAGAGATATTATTTAGCATGAAATTATCTTATAATTCCTATCATTAATTAGCATATATTATCATTTTAAATGATCACTTATTATATTAGCAAAAATGTCCGAAATTATCATTTAATTAATAACCCAAATTGTACACAACACCAATGTAACCTAATTGCGATGATCAATCATGCAATATCCCGAACTATGTAACATTCAAAAAGTTCACCGAAATTTGTAGAAATTCACCGAAATAATTGATAGTTCACCGAAATGTATCTTTAGTTCAGCGAAATTTTAGAAAATAGCAAAGTTCAAGTTTATAGAATAATGTTATGACAAGTTGTATAAAAGAAGAGCTTCTCTCTTTGAGAAAATGTATCTTACTTTAGATTTATCTCTTAAAACTGTTCCTATACACACAAAAAAAAATAAATATCAAATAATTCGAAAAACCAAATTCTTTAATTATTGTACTTGGAAAATCCCCAAAACCCAACTAATATTTCGAAATTGATTAGCTACCAATTTCAGTAAACTGTTAGTAACTCCAGGCCTGGATAGAAAACGTTCCCTTGATAAGATCCTATTTCTTTTACACTTTTTTTAATTTTCTTTCTTTTCTGATTACAATCATTAGGGTAGCCTACAAACGAGATTCCTGTAGAAGAGTTGACTTTCACAGCAAAGTAACTACACATTTTTAGTGAGCTTCCAGACAAGCAATTCTTGGGAAAGAGTTGACATTTACTACAACGTAACTACATAAAGCAACTGGCATGGAATTGGCCATTCCACTCATAAGCCCAGCAAGTTCAAATTACAGGAGATAATTTGAAGATAAATTCAGTTACTGGAGGTTCAACCACATCCAGAAAACATGAATTTACAGCAAACAAGCATCAACAACATTTAAAAAAAAAGACCAAAAACCTCCGGTAACATTTGGTGCTCTTCCATGGAAACAACACAGCAAAAACAAATTCAAAGTGACGACCACACCAGACGCAACAACTCTAGAGTATTACCAATCAATTTACACCCACTGCAAGCAAAGATTCAACATTCCAGACGGAATTGAAATTGTCAAGAAATCAGTATACCAATACATTGAAAACCACATCAACAATTATCTTTTTGGAAATTACAATATCTCAGAAGTTAGAAGCAACCTTTACAATAATTTAGCACACTATTCACAGTTGGGAACTGAAGACCTTAATAGTGAAACACTTGCCACTTACTTTTACGAACTTAATTATAACATTATCAAATACTGTGAAGAAACATATCCAGTGCAGTCTCAATACACTATTGATTTTGAATTGGAAACAGAAACAAGCAACAAAGACAAAAACAAATTAAAGCAATATTCAAGAACCACCCCAAATACTCCAACACTACTGAAAACAACTGCTAAACATTTACAAACACCTGAACAAGGAACCAGCTCAAAACTTCCACTTACTATCACACTTTTTCCAGCCTTACTTGTACAAGCACAAACACCTAATTCATCCTTGAATCGATTTGCAAGATCAGAAGATTTTACATCACTCAGAAGTCCCACCAGACAACAAGAACCCCTTCAAACTAGTTCCAATCTCCTTGATTTTCTAGCTGAAAATCAAAGTGAACACTCTGAAACAGCAGCAAACGAAGAAAACAACTCTGAAATAACTGAAAAAGAATCAATAGACAGTGAAAACGAAGAAAACGAAATGACAACATACATCACAAAAATCCCTGAATTCAATGAAGAAGATATTAAGACCAGTCCCCAAGAATGACTTGACCAAGTTACTAAAGCTGGAGATGCAAATGGATGGAACGCTGCCAGAATGTTAAGAACAATTCCCTACTTTCTCAAAGGAACAGCAGAAGAATGGTTTGAAAACCTTGCTGCCCCATTCAATGATTGGAATGCTTTCAAAGCAGCCTTCCTTAAACAGTTCACCGACAATAATACCTCTATCACTCTTCGCAATCATTTTCAAAATATCAAACAAGAACCCTCCGAATCCATTATGACTTATATTGGGAAATTCAACAAACTTCTCAGACGGATTTGCCAACTCGAGACAAACAATTATTATTCCGATGCTCAAATCTTGGATCAATTTATCGCTGGTCTAAAAGATAAACTAATTAAAAAGGTTCGCTCACATGCGCCAGAAGATTTAAACTCTGCAATACAGCACGTGAAAAGATACGAAATGGCCATAGAAGAAGCCAACTGTACAAAACTTGTAAATTTGGCAATTGGAGAAACCAGCTCAGCAGCTGAGAAAAAAATTGACCAACTCACAAAGAAGGTCAAAAACTATTTTACCAACCAACAACAACAACAATCCCAAAGATATCAACCACCCTAAAGACGAAATCAAAATAACTTTGCACCACTTTCAAATAACCAGCCCCAAAATTGCCATTACTGTGGAATCTCTGGCCACTGGAAAAGAGATTGCAGAAAGCTGCAACAAGACCAACAAAACAGGAGTAATCAACATTACTCTCCACCACAGCAATCTTATTATCAACCATTACTACCAGCTTACTATCCACCAAGACCCCAATACCAAAATAACTATTATCAGCCCGCCCCACAACCAATCCAACAGCAATACCAACAACTACCCACACAACATTATCAAGTACCTGCTCGAAGACTGATTACACAAAATCAATTCACACCACAAAACCGATACCAAGTAAACAACAATAGAATCAGTCCGAACAACCAATTGGTTCCCCGAAATACCACTCAACCAAGATTCAACCCCTACCACACTCAACCCAGTTATTTAACAATGCCGGAAGAACAGGATTTTCACCATACTGCACCTTCAGAAGGTAGAGCTGCAGCCTAACACAACGAAACCCTTCTCATAACCACACCATTATTCCACCAGCCCGAATTGCTGATAATGCCAATCTCTCTGATATCTTTCCTTTTGAATTTGAAGCAAATGAATCACCATTCTTGCTTAGCAATGCAGTGGCTAATGAGCAAAAAGCCATCACTGCAATGTACACAGAAGCTGAAGTAGAAAGAAAACCAATTCATTTGATCTTAGACAGTGGATCTGTTGGAAGCATTATTACCTACCAGTTAATGCAACAGTTGAAAAGAAATGTCGACCGACCAGCTCAAACAGTAATCGTCACTGCCGATGGCATGAAAAAGACTCCAGTAGGAGAAATTAACAATTTTTCATTCACTCTTGATGGAATCACCATTCCAGTCAAAGTTCTTGTAATGAACACACTCCAGTACCAAGCTCTCGTCGGAAATAATTGGCTTCAAAAAGCCAATGCTAATCTGAACTGGGAAACACAAGAGTTAACAATCTCCTACCAAGGACAACACATCCGGGTACCTGTCATTTGTGGTACATTTAACAAATGCTCTGAAAAAGCCCCGGCTTTTGAATTTGAACCAGAAAAAGAAAAACCAATAATTGAAACATTCATGGCTCTTGGATCAATGTCCAACTGGGCTGATGAAACAGAACAAGAACATTTTACACCACACACTAAACCCGAAACCTCTGGATGGAATATATCTTACTCAAAACCTGAACCAAGAAAACAACGCCCCTATATTCTCCTTAAATATAAGGACTGTCACAAAAAACTATCATCAATGGGAGCCTGCATTTCACCTGAAGAAAAATATGAAAATCATACTTGTTATTACTGCAAGGCTTGCCACAGAGAGCGATGGGGCCATCTAATAAAAAAAAGCGGAAAATGAGACAACACCTCTTGTTTGACTTGTGGAGATATGCTACTAGAAGAATGCAATTGGATTGATGTAGCAATAAAAGGAGGTGTCTGTGATCAGACCTGCCAATATGCTTTATCAATTTCAGAAAAAGTAAAAAGAGGAACACCCTTTAATGCAGCATACAACCGTGCTCTCAACAAACTTTATCACTACCCTCATGATGCTGAGATGATTTTCGACTTAGCAATGGCATTAATTAATGAAGCTACCAAAGAAGATGTTTGTCAAATGAAGGAAGCAGAATACATTGAATACACTATGGAATTAGCTGGATTCGATTACAAAGATGAAGTAAAAGTCTATCACCAAATTGCAAGTCACACCTACCTAACTCAAAAAGCTCAAATTCAACGATTAGAGCAAATGAACATTAGGCTATGTGAAGAATGCATTATGCCTTGCGATGAACAATAATGTCCCAAATGCTATGCTCTTAGTATCCCCTTGCCCAGCGAAAATGATGAGAATGAAATTGAATTTGGAGAACCTAAAGAAACGGAAGAAATTGAAACAACACCCATCTACCTTATCAAAAATCAGCCTGCCTTACAACTTAAATACTTCAACAACAATGGACAAAGAATAAAACCTGAAAAAGCACACGAAATTGATGCTGGATATGACCTAAAATATCCAGGCAAGGATACTCTTGTTCTCAAACCCAAATCTCTCACAAAAATCAATCTCAAAATTGCACTCGAAATCCCACCAGGAGCAATGGTTCAAATCACCTCCTGGTCTTCTCTGGCAAGCAAAGGAATCAATGTCAGAGGAGGAATAATCAATGCTGAATATACTGGAGACATTACAGTGATGCTTCAAAATGAAACTGACAAACCATTCAAGATCGAACATGCTGAAAAAATTGCCCAAGCTATTTATCTACCCTTAATCAACATTTCAGGTTTGCAACTAGTCAATCAAAGAAAACAATTAGGAAAAAGCAATAGAGGAACCCAAGATTTTGGTTCAACTGGACAATTCACAGTTCCAGTTAATATAGCTCTTAACACACAGAACGAATCCCACCAGATTCTCAGACTTCCACAACCGATTACCATCTCACCCTTTGGAGAACATCCAGAAATTTACACTTGCACAAAGCCAACAACCACACAACAAATTTTTGAGTCCAATGAACAAGTCTGTTTGAAACATAATATTTTGATCCCAAACATTTATATTCCAGAAGGAACAAAGAAAGTCTGAGTTACTTTTTACAATCCCAATAATTACCCCATAATTTTATTAAATAATTTAGAAATTGGAGTTATTTACAGTAATATATTTCAACAAGAATTACCCTAAACAGTCTCCGATTTCCCTGAAATTATTGGACATTCACTACTGAAAATCAACCCAAACCCTAGCTCTGAAAACTACCATATTGTCATAGAAAAACTATCTCGAATCAACATGGAACAACTTGAACTACAACAACAAACCCAGCTCAAAGAACTAATTGCAGAATTTGCTGATATCTTCGCCAAAAACAACAATGACTTAAGAAGAACTGATTTGGTTTAACACCAAATCTATACAGGAGATGCCAAACCCAGGTGACAACAAGCCTACTAAGTTGCTCCAGAAAGTCACCAATTTATCCAAGAAGAAGTACAATGGATGCTTAACAATGGGCTTATTCAACCATCAATGAGCCCATGGGCCTCACCTGTAGTTCTAGTTAAAAAGAAAAATGGAAAGATATGATTTTGTGTTGATTACTGACAACTCAACAGTGTCACCATTGGGGATGCCTACCCTCTTCCCCGAATTGATGACATGTTAGATGCCCTTGGAAAGTCCAAATACTTTTCAACATTAGATTTAGAGAGTGGATACTGACAAGTTGCTATGGATCCCAAAGACCACTCCAAAACAGCATTTACCACTCAAGGAGGAAATTACAAGTTCAATGTAATGTCTTTCGGATTATGCAATGCACCAGCAACATTCCAAAGACTTATGGATGTTGTTTACAAAGGTCTCCTTTGGAAATCAGTAGTAGTTTATCTTAATGACACTGATGTTTATTCACCATCTTTCGAGCTATATTTAATTCACCTGCAAAAAGTTTTTCAATGATTATGGAAAGCAGAATTGAAATTGAACATTGAAAATGCTACTTCGGAAAAACAAGTTTAGCTTTTCTTGGTCACATTGTTAGCAAAGATAGAATTAAACCAGACCCTGGAAAAATCAGTACTGTCAAAAACTTCAAGACTCCACGAAATACCACAGAATTAAGAGGATTTATTGGATTAGCATCCTATTACTGAAAATTCATCAAAGGATTCTCAGAAATTGCAAAACCCTTCAACCAGCTCACTACGAAAAATGTCGAATACAAATAGACAAAAAAACACCAAAATGCCTTCAAGATACTCAAGAAAAAACTCACAACAGCCCCAATCCTTGCCTACCCAGACTTCAGCAACCAATTCCGATTAGCAACTGATGCTTCTTATACTGCCTTTGGTGCCATCCTATCACAGTTAGATGACAATAGAAATGAGTGAGTAATTGCTTATGCTAGTAGAACATTAAAGCCAGCCGAAAAGAACTACTCCGCAACAGAATTAGAAACTGCAGCAGTAATCTGGGCCCTATATCACTTCAACCTTTACCTCAGACCCAAAAAATTTGATATTATCACTGATAATATTGGACTTAAATGGCTTTAAAACAAAAACACCCAGCTGAACACAAAACAAACCCGATGGACAGGATTTTTAGCTAATTACCAATACATTGTACACCACAAACCAGGAAAACTCCACACCAATGTTGATTGTCTCTCAAGGATGAGGCAAGATTAGAAACAAAACCAACACCCAATTGAATTAACAGCATTAAAACAACAAACAATAAACCCCGAAAACTACAACAATCTCAAACAATATTTGGAGACATTAACAATCCCAACAGATTGGTCCCCAGACAAAAAACATTGGTTACAACAACAAGCCAAACAATATTTTCTACACAACAACATTATCTATCATCAAAATTTCAAAAACCCAACCAAACCACTCAGATTAATACAAGAACAAGAAAAAGAGACCATTTTATACAACATGCACTCGGATTCTTTATCAGCACACTTCGGAAAAGATAACATCACCCAAAGAACACTAGAATACTACTTTTGGCCTCGAATGAGAAAAGACATTCACGAATATGTTGAATCTTGTGATAGTTGTCAAAGAAGAAGAGGAACTCGCCCTACAGAACCTTTAAATTCAATCAAAGTTGGACAGCCTTTTGACAGAGTTGGTATTGATTTAGTCGGACCACTATCTATTACCACTCAAGGAAACCATTATATTGCAGTAGCTGTAGACTATCTTACTAAATGGCCCAAAGCCAGAGCCATTCAATGAGCAGATGCAAAATCAGTAGCAAATTTTATCTACAAAGACATCATTTGTAAACATGGATGTCCAATTGAACTTTTATCCGATCAGGAAACACACTTTGTGAACAACCTGATACAAGAAATTTGTGAACAATTCAATGTCAAAAGACTTCTGTCTTCGCCCTACCATCCACAAACAAACGGACTTGTGAAACATTTTAACAGAACATTGTGTGAGTCATTAGCCAAAGTCTCAACCAATTTTAAGCAAGAATGGGATCTCTTTATTCCATCAGTGTTACTAGCATAAAGGACATTAAAACAAGATACTACGAAAAACACACCATTTGATTTAACTTATGGAAGGATGGCAACATTACCAATTAGTTTCACAGTGGAAACATACCCAGCACAACTGATCGATAAAAACAATTTCCAAGAAACACTTCAGCGAAGAGCCTATACTCTGCTTAGTACATTAGAAGGAAAACAATGAATAGCAGCCATCCATATTGAACACTCCCAAGTTCAACAAAAAGAACGGCATGATGACAAATTGCCTTCAGTCACCAATAAATTCAAAATTAGAAACAAAGTTCTCTTACACAGAACTAAAACTGAAAAACAATGGAGTAGAAAATTTGAAAATAAATGGGATGGACCATTCTTTATCCATGAAGTTCTAGGCAATGGATCATACAAGCTAAGACTTGATGACAAAATCCTAGCAAAAGTTGCACATGGAAATCATTTGAAACACTATTATTCCAGAAACAATCCTGAACCATTAATTCCACAAATTGGTACACATTCTCCTTTGGTCAGTCCCAAAGATATTCCCTGAAACTTAGAACCAATAGTTGTCATTGAACAACCTTCCAACCTGAACACTTAATTTAATTTTACTAGTCATTCTCTTATAATTTAGAAACAATCTCACAAAAACAAAAACAAAAATAACATAAAAACCCATACACCAAAAATAATTTTTATTTTTTCAATTGCTTATAATGACTATTCCTCAAAACATTCAACAATTATCCCAAAAACTAATGTTAGCTTTAAAAACAATATCTGAATTATCTATTACTGTTACTGGAAA